>OY282560.1:298594927-299194927 GCA_958295665.1 Tipula vernalis | reverse complement strand
AATTGATTTTTTTTTTTAGAAGGCTGTACGGGCTGAGACGAAAATCGTACAGTAGTCAAATTCTTACTAGCTTCCGTTTCTAATGAAATTTTCAAACAAATCTATCATATGTTATCATTTAGAGGATTATTATATAAATGATTTTGACAGGGATTGTACAACTGTCGTGCGCAAAGTTAGGAAGAATGATTGAATTTATGCACCAGCAGAAGTTTGATGTTATCGAAATACCTTCGATAACATCAATCTTCTGCTGGTACATAAATTCAATCATTCAATCATTTCATAAATTTAACATTTCTTTTGTCTTGTACATTTCCCGGCGACGAGCTGTGCATTGAACACGCCTACATACAAACGTAAAAATATACAAAATACAAACGTGGAGTCACACAAAATGCACACGCAACACGTTCACAGCGCTCAACATCGCTGTTATCTAACGCAGTCATATACACGCAAACATACCACATACAAATCGGTTCAACTGGAGTCACACCGTAATCCACCAACATTATCAGAGCTATTGTCATTACATAGGCCGGCGCAGTAGTAACTCCACAGCAGAGCCTAACATCAGCAGCAACACCATCATCACTGCCATCTCATCATCAACTCATTTTTTTGTATAGGTATACATACATATATACATTATAAATTTTTCACCATTTTCTTTTTCCGTATTTTAATTTAAATGGCTCGCTCCAACGTCGTATGACAAAACGACGCCCAGCTATAATCCGCCACACCTCGACCGCATATTATTCGGCTATGGCCGTATAATAAACTACGACTATGGCCGTATAACATTCCGTGTCACAGGGTCATTGACAACCCCTTCCTTGGCTGGCCCCAAAGCTTAAATGAAGTCAGATTGCAGAATTACGTTCTGGGCTCGACGTCACAGCTTTGCTTCCCGGCAATGACTTACTGTCGATGTATTACCCCGCCTCTACCAGTCTGCGGCGCAGCGCTCAGTTGGTATAGTGCTTAGGTGCACAGCAGGTCTATGGTCGAAGCCCCTACTCCCAACTTCCTGGTGTGTCTTTCATCACATTCCTACACTGCTGTCCGCATGAACTCAGGCATCAACCGACGACATATTGTAGGCAACAATCTCCTTCCTTACATACATCACACATCGCCTAGCTAATAATTTTATTCTTCAAACATTTCAGCAATTCGACCAAATCTACACTAATGTACAACCATCATATTCACAGGGAGGGGAAATCACTTGCGGTGGAGTCCTGTGGCAACTCATTTGCTCACACATTCATTCGTTTTTCATTTACTCTCCACCACACAATTAGTTCGCACGACAACACATTAGAAACATAGAAATGCACCGTTCATTTCTCAGGTATACTAATAGAGCGACAACACAAAAAATAACACGAAAAGACAAACAAAATAAATAAAATCAAAATTGGTAATCAGTCTGCTCTCAATCGTCAATGCGGTGACATGCCGCTCACCTCGCGCGTGGTTTAAAATAGCACAAATTGTAATGAAAGATATTCAAGTAAAAATGTGTTAAATAAATTAATTAAAATAAACTTTTATAAACAAATTAAAATTAATAAAATTTATTAAGATACATTAAAATATTTGGTATAGATTTTATTTATTTTGTGAATATATAGATATAGATTTTATTTATTTTTGATGAAAGAATTTTTTTTAACAAAGTTACGAGCGGCACTACCAGATCTTCCCAATAAAGCAAATTATAAAAGCTATAAGTGCACTATTCCAATAAGTAAGAAATGGATAGAAAATTTAAAATCCTTAGAGCGATATACTCCAGAAGAAAAAAACATTTTTCAAATTGATTTTAGAATGGTTTACATCTTTGACTGGGGGGGGGGGGGGAAGGCGAGGCTGAAGAGGAATTTTTGCAGACAACATCATTTTTAATTAAAAGTTATGTTTCTTATTTTAGTTAACCTGTACATTTGAAGAATAAAACAACTCGAACAATTTGAAAAGGGCACATGTTAGAGCTTTTTAAAATTTTGAATTTTTTTCTGAACTTTATTAATTTCGCTAGTAAATGCTATAGCTATTGATACTTAGGAATTTTGATACAGTATTTGACACCATCAATCTATTTAGCATTGATCACTCTCTTGTATCATACAAACATCATACAAATGAGATTAATGTTAAATTTAAATTAATCTCTTTCTCTTTTAATTTTAAATATCGAGTTTTTAATTTAGTCGTTCGCCAAACGTTTCTACACTAACATCAGTGAAAATCAAGCAACAAGTTATTGTGAAATTATAGTGATTTTGAACAATAGTGAAATTATTGTGATTTTGAATGCTCTAAAGGTTAGTGATTTTTCCGTAATTGTTAAATAAAAAATTGATTTGACTTACGTTCTATCTATTCAATTAAATGTTTTTACAAACATAAAATTAATTAAATTAATTTAAAATATTATAAAAAAATAAATACGCTAGGTGTCAATGACTATATCAACATTTAATAAAGTTTTAGTAATTGATCCTAAACTGTCAATAAATGTAACTTCTTGCTATAGCAATTGACATTGTAGTGTCAATAATTGTGTACGCATTGTTACAGTTATTGTCACTAAAAAATTAAATGAATCAATGTTTAGCTGATCGTATTAGTTTAATTTTAGTTTATTAAATTAAATTTAGATTATCATTATGCCGAAAAAGCGGGGATCCTATAAAGAAGAGACTCTTCAGAAAGCTTTGTTGGAAATTCGAGAAAAACTGATAACAAAGAAAAAAGCATCAAGAATTTATAATATCCCGCGTTCAACGTTAATTTTTCGGTTGGGGCAAACCATTCAAAAACCAGAACTTGGCCCACCTACGATTCTAAGCACAAGTGAAGAGCATGCTGTTGCGGAATGGCTTATCGCCTGCCAGAAAAAAGGGTTTCCGAAAAAGAAAGAAGACGTTTTTGAATGCGTTAAGGAATTTATCGATGCAGACCAAAGAGTTACCCCATTTAAAAACAATACACCTGGAAGAGGATGGTTTAAAAGCTTTTTAAAACAAAATCCGAATGTGGCAATTAGAGTTTCAGATCCAGTGACAACAGCGAGTGACAGAGTCAGTGCTAGCGACATTGAGCGCTAATTTAATTCAGTTAATCGTTATTTAAACGACAGTAATAATTTAAATATAATGGAATATCCAGAACGAATAGATAATGGTGACGAAACAAATTTTCTACTGTGCCCGAAAACTCGATCTGTGCTAGCTGCGAAAGGAGCACGAAATATTTACGAAATTGATCGAGGAGCGCCGAAATCAAATTTTACCGTCATGTGCACATTTAGTGCTAGTGGTGAAACTGTTCCACCCATGATCATTTACCAGTACAAAAGGGTGCCAGAAGAAATCCGGAAATCTGTGCCTCAAAGTTGGGCTCTAGCAATTTCAGAAAATGGTTGGATGACCAAAGAGGTATTTTATGAATATATATCAAAACACTTTCACCCATATTTAGTGAGTCATAAAATAAATTTTCCGGTTATTTATTTTGTCGATGGTCATATCACACACATGACACTACAGGTAAGTGAATTATGTGTGCGGCTGGGCATTATTATTATCGCCTTGTACCCAAATGCGACTCGAATTTTACAACCGTGTGACTTTGCAGCTTTTAAACCATTGAAAATTCCTGGGCCAAAATAATTCACAAATGGCGCAAAGAAAATCCGGGTGCTTCATTTACACGAGACAAGTTTGCACCTTTGTTACTAAAAGCTTTTGATAACTGCATTACGCCACAAATAATTGCAAATAGATTCAAGGCATGTGGTTTGTTTCCGTGGGATTTCACCGCCCTGATTTTTCAAAGTGTCTCGGTAAATCATCAAATACCTTTGTGTCTAATACAATTCCTTTGGACGGTTCAATTAATTACGAAAAGATTTCAGAAATTGTCGGCGATTCAAAAATCAAAATTTTTGCAGATGTTTTAAAAAACCCACAAACTTTAAAGCAGTACAATGAAAACTTTAAGTTACTATTCCAGCTGTTTATGACAATGAAAGGCCTCACAACATCTAAAAGGTTTGAAAGCACCACACAAGTATGGGATCCAAATCTACATCATAGTTGTGGAAAAGACGACCACTAGACTACATCAATGATTGATATTAACAAAATAAACGAGTTTGTTTATATTGATGAAAGCATTTCCAATCCATTTTGTGATCCACAAACCCTACATAATTTCGATGAATATTCAGTTAGCGAGGAAGTTGTGATTACGCTTGGAGTATAGCTAACAGGTTCTAAAACTTCAATAGCAAATTATTTAGATTGGCCTATTACACCTGTAAAAACTGGAACACCAACTATGAAATCAGCAAAACCGTTTGTGATCACTTCCTCATTGTGGATTGAGGCACAAAGGGAAAGGAAATTGGAGAAAGACAAGCAAATTTTGGAAAAAGAAAATCGAAAAGCAGTTCGGCTTGAAAAAATGAGAATGAAAAAGGAGGAAAGTGCTTTAAAATGTTTGATAAAAAAAGAGAAGCTGTTAGATAAAAACTCGAAGACCAAACAGCCAAAACGCCGGTTCAACATAAAAGCTCGTCAAACCATTCAATCTTCCCCCAAAAATGAAACTATAGTTCGTTATTCCGATGCCAGCAATTGCAATTCAACCACAAATAATAAAGAAATTGGTAAGCTTTTTATCAGTTTTAATCAGGAATTGTTAGCAAAATGAATTTTTGTTTTAATATTTTTACAGAGACTATATCCTTGGTTCTGGAAACTGAAGCTAATCAACTCATTCCTCTTGTAGAATTGAAAAATGCAGCATGTGCATGAAATAATTAAACACTACTTTTAAATCAGTTATCTTCTCTCTATAATAGCCCATTTTTAATTTTCAGTTCCAGCTGCTGATGACCATAGTCCAGTTGAAGAAGAAGTCTTACATCTAAACGACCCGACCCTTATGAAAATTGGATACAATCAGATTGCGAAAGGCTCAATGTGTTATCATTGCACCTTTTCGTTTTCCAAAACACATGGATTGGAAAATGTTGGCATCAAATGAATCGGTTTCCTAAAACTGCAACTATTGCCACTATTTTTATGTGGCAAGTGCAATATATACTTAGCGACGAGCTTTAACGTAGCAATAAGCTCCACTTACTGTGATAATCAGCGATGAGCTTTAAAGAAGCGCTAGCTTTATAACGTAGATTGTGAAATAGATATTTTGAAATTAACCAAAAGTACATTTAAGTTTTTATAGCTAATGTGATGATATTTTCTTATTTTATTTTTGCTTGAAAGCTACTTATTTATTTTATAATTTTTTATGTTTAATAAAATGAATTTTGAACTAGAAACGTTAATTAACCACTTAGTTTTATTTTGAATTTAAATAAAAAATAAAAAAATTCGAATAGTCGTATATGTGTCAACAGCTGTAGCGTAGGGTATGTCAATAACTAAAACAAAGGGTCAATAACTGTACACAATTGAAAGTAATCTGATAAATACAAATTTTAGATATTAAATGTTAATTAAAGTGTAATATTTCAATTAAATTGAAAAGATAAACCAATTTTGATAATAGTTTAATTAATTACAAAAGTTTTAATAGATATTTTACAGAAATATCGGATGCTGAATTGAATTTTTTTCTAAAAAGTGTCAATAGCTGTAGCAATTACGCTAATTAGTTGAACTTATATATAGCAATATTAGACGTCAATAAAAAAAATATTTTCTATTAAAAATTAAATTTATTTTGTGATGATGTGACCTTTTCGCATAAAACGATTTAATTAGTCTGATATTTTTAAAAAATATATTTTTGAACGATTATTAAATTTGTCTTAATTAAAGTCTGGAAATTATTTTTCATATTTTATATGTTAATTTTTTAATTTTTCCATTTCTTTCACTTAAAGTTTAATTTTATATTTTAATTTCTTTTTTTTTTGTTGATAATTTGAATTCTATATATTGCAAAAAATTTATTTTTGATAATTTTGTTTTAAATTAATCAATTACTGATTAGCCTAGCAGGTTTTCGTGGTTTTTTGAGCGCGCGGGAACCCCCCTATAATATTTTATATTCCAAATGAATCTCAGATATCTCGATATTTAATATTAATAGTCTTTCTTAAAATAAAATAAACAACCGGATTAATCTATAATTTTATCCACATGTGCTTTTGTTACATAACTCATAAAGATTTAACGGCTAAATTTTATTATTGAGTCAATCAATCATTATTTTGAAACACTTTAATAAAGATAACATTTCTTATAAGAATTATCCTCTCTCCATTATAAATCTTATCAATCATGTTTATTTGTATTCGCAACAATCTTTCCCATTTTCTTACACACAATACAATTTTTTTTGGAAAAATAAACATGTCTTCGTACAATAAACATTTGTTTTATAGATGAAGACGTTCATAAATTATTTAGGAAATAACAAAATTTTGCTGCAGAAAATTTCAATTTGAGAGGAAAAAAAATCAAAAGTTTGATTAGCAATCTTATGTAAACTATTAATTAACAGTTTTAGCGGGACGAATGTTTTTTGGCATTACGAACCGAGGTTTAGTAGAAAAACAAAGAAAAGAAAAAAAATTTGTAAAAAAGTAATTGCGAAGATAAATAGTTATTACGTACGTACGTTTACATGTTGGATCTCTGGTACAAGGTATGTGAAATAAAACAACAAACATTGTCATGGCAAATAATTAAAAACCATTTAAGATAGCTGTTTAAATGCAATTTCAAAATTTGGAATGAACTACAGCATGTACACACATTTGTGAAGAACGTGGAAAATGAAAAATATTTGGAAAAGTAAATATGCATGTTGCTTATACATTTGTAGTTATGTAATAATTTATTACCATACTATATACCGGTATACACACGTATAAATGTTTCATTTCTTCGTTTTTTTTTTCAAATAAATAAATAGCATGTACTATTAATTTCGTAATTAAATATACCAAAAAGGATGTAATAAATTCAATTCTCTATTAAATTAAATAATATTATTTCCCTTAGAAAAGATTTCTATCAAAAGAAAATTAATTCGTCTGGACATGTTTAACCTAATTCAATAAATTAGTATTTATCAATTAAATGGAAACAAAATGTACAAAGTGTTCATTTTCGTATGTATAGCAACACAAAAAATGGTTGCAAAATACAACGATATAATTTAGTGTTCAATTAAGGAAAATTAGTGTTGATGTATCACATATTGAAATAAAACTTTTCGATGAGCACAAAGCATGAATTATGATGAAACTTTTCGCAGATCAAAGTCTAGACATATATTTTTTGACGTTCAAGCAAGGAGTAGAAGTTCAAGCCGTCGGAATTGGAATGTGGACAAATATCCTCGGTGTTGGTTTCATTTTTAGTATGGAATTAAAGCAGGCAAATGCAAGGTACCTTGTGATTTTGAGGATCAAGCAACTGTAGAAAATAACAACCGGTGCGACACAACGCCTAATCGTGAAAGATTTTAAAAATAAATTAGTATTCTTGGTACCAAGAATACCCTTGTGGCTTTGTCGCGACTATCGCCGGTTAAACGCCATCAGAACACCGGACAGATATCCAATATCCTATATCCAAAACTTTTCGTTAGCCTTAAATGGTTGTCAGGTGTTCTCAAAAATAGATTTAATAAGAGCCTACCATCACATACCAATGGCTGGAAAAGATATACACAAAACCGCACTAACTACGCCCTTCGGTTTATTTGAGTTTGTTCGCATGCCTTTTGGCCTGAGAAATGCGAGTCAAACGTTCCAACGCTTTATGAAAACCGTGGTTCAAGGTTTTAACTTTGTATTCTTGTACATAGACGACATCCTGGTCGCTAGTGAGAATGTTGAACAGCACCAACATCATCTGAGACTTTTTCAGCAGACTGGTTGAATTTGGAATTAATATCGAAACCTCTAAATGTGTAGTTGGTATGGAGACCCTCGACTTTTTGGGACACACGATAACGAGACAAGGAATTTCACCAACTGCCAATAGAATTGAGACGATTTGTAATTTCCATCAAAAAAAGCTCTAGCTACATACACGATTTTAATTCACCCTAAGGATTATGCAGATCTTAGCATCACCACTGATGCATCGAGTTGGGCCGTCGGAGCAGTGTTGGAGCAGTTAAATGGTGGAGTCTGGGGACCGGTATCATTTCTCTCAAAGAAACTTTCGCCTGCGGAATCTAAGTACTCAGCTTTCGATAGAGAACTATTAGGAGTTTACCTAGCGCTAAAGCACTTCCGCTATTTCATCGAGGGCTGACAGTTCGTGATCTACACAGACCACAAACCGCTCACGCGAGCCATTACTTCAAAAACCGAACGAAGCACCCGACAGGCTCCACACCTGGATTACGTATCACAATTTACCAGTGATATCAGACACATTAGTGGTAAAGAAAACGTGGTTGCGTCTGTCTCGAATTGGCTGTCTAGAAGAGAATGTTTTAGACAGTGAAATTTTCGATGAACGAGTTTTAATAAACCAGCAAAACAATGATGACGAATTGAAACATTTGATGGATCGGTCGAATATTCTTACGTTAAAAACTCTCGCGACACTATGATGCACATATTATATGTAATTGTATGAATAAAAATTATTTGTTTATAAATATTAAACATTGTATATAATATAATTGTTTATAGAGGACACGATAACAAGACATAGAATTTTACCAACTGCCAATAGAATTGAGACGATTTGTAATTTCCAGCCAAACGAGCTCTAGCTACATCAACGATTTTAATTCACCCTAAGGATTATGCAGATCTCAGCATCACCACTGATGCATCGAGTTGGGCCATCGGAGCAGTGTTGGAGCAGTTAAATGGGTCTGGAAACCGGTATCATTTTTCTCAAAGAAACTTTCGCCTGCATAATGAAAATATTTATGTATTGTACCTAATAGCTAGATGAACTTGATTGCACGGTACCATACCACATATACTTAAACGTTTTTTTTATACGTAAATTTATGTACAAGCAAATTGTAACAAAAAAGTTGGTTGTTCTCGATATCTTAGCAATAAAACATGAAAAATTATAAATTTACATAATCGAGTTTAATTTTTATATTTGTATCAAAAAAATGACTTGTAAGTGGCAAGGGCAGTGGTTTTATGTGTTGTGCAAATAAATAGTTGTGGGTGAGAATTCAAAAATACGGCCAATATTCGACCAATTACCATATTATGCCAATGGTGTTAACGACCAGAGGCTAAAATTACCTGAAACAACGCAAAAAGCTAATCGTATTATAGCTTAATTAACATTTAAATTCTTACACTTACTTATTTGCTGATAATGTATTAGTAAACTGTTAATCCAATAGTCGAATCCGTTGACGTTGGTTAATGAAATGTTCCCAAATCTAAAAAACTACGAAATCTTATTAATTTAAATTCAATTACAATTTGTCAACTGACTTATCGTCAATTCACTTCCATCTGAAATATTTTATCGTATATAATTATAGCCTGCAATTCATTAGAATTAATGAATTTACTTTAATTAATATTAATATGATGACGTTCGATTAGCTACTACATTGCATCGCATTTTCTGGTCCTTTGAGCCAGATTTATATATCAGAAAATTTAACAAAAATTCAATTTTGTAGTGAAATAAACCAAAGTAAGTGATAAGTAACCAGTTAGAAAGTTAAAACAATTAAACCGAATTACGTGATAAAGCATGTCCGATATTTCATCACCTAAACAAAGCCATGCGTACCTAGAAGGGCAAAATTTCGGCTTGTGCATTTTGCCAACAACGAATAAAATGATGATACAACAGCCGAAGACATCAATGTAAGACTAGCGAACGTGGAACGCCTCCGAAATCAGATGATAACCGTACACTGTGATCACCGCTCCAGAGGAAGAGCATTAGGACCATCTGTTAAAAAGATTTTAGGAGATCGAAAGTATCACTAGCACTAGAAAACCCATGTACACAGAAGAAGAAGAATTTTGTGTAATCCATTTCCAGAAGACCAAACAAGAAGATGAATATGGTCGTTTAATCGTGCGTACGACTTCCATTGTCGAAATTTCTTTCATATGTCCCAATTTGATATAGTAATCTATAAACAAGTTGTACGTGACACAAAATTCTTCATTCCATTCAAAACTCCGCCAAATATTTTAGGAGACTCCATTGGTATTGCAATACAGCGGATGCGTGCGAGAATGAGGAATTGTGTGTTTTGTGCAAGGAGTTTATAGACAACTACATTAAATTAGGACATATGAAAGAAATTACCTTTACTGAACATCAATTACCAGGCTACTATCTTCCACACTATGGAATAATCAGACCTTCAAGCACCACTACAAAGCTGAGAGTTGTGTTTGTTGGTTCCACTAAGACCACATCAGGAAAAGCACTTAACGACTGCTTGGCGATAGGTCCGACCTTGCAAGCTAACCTTTTATAATATTTTATGTCGTTTTAGAGAATTCAGAGTAGCTTTTACATCGGATGCGGAGAAAATGTTTCATCAGGTACGAGTAGCAAATAAAGACACAAGATACCAACGAATAATAAGTAGAGATAATCCAAAACTACCCTTTAAGCATTACGAACTGCTGACTGTTACCTATGGTACGTCCAGTGCTCCATTCATAGCCACGTCGGCTCTACTAGAAGTGGAAAGTTACTTCTAGTAGAGCCGTAAAGACGAAATCAAGACCAATTCACGGAAGAAGCTTATCATATCAAGAAAGATAAATATATATGTTTATGATCTCATGACTGGAGCAGGTACGATGTATGAAGCAAACAAGTTAAAGAACGACGTAACATCAATTCTAGAGAGTGCTGATTTTTATTTAAGAAAATGGATTTCGAACACACACCAAATTTTTTTAATAGACACCCTACAAGACAAACTCGATTTAACTTCAATCGGAATAGAAGAATCGACTTCCGTAAGGGTCTTAGAACTCCACTGGAATCCAAAAGGAGATTATTTCTATTTCCTTGTGAATCTCCAACAACGTCCCAATCTCCCGAAAAGGGGAATATTGTCAGAAGCCAGTAGATTATTCGACCCAATTGGATGGTTAACACCGGTGATCATCAAAACTAAAACATATTCCCAAAATTTGTAGATCGAAAATTTAGGTTGGGATGAACAATTTCCAATCAATCTCACTAAAAAATGGCTAAAACTCCGGGAGAGCCTGCCACAAATCAAGAAGATTAAAATAAAATGCTAGAAGATTAAAATCACGCTACTAACAGCTAAGACCAAGGTAACGTCAGTTAAACAGTTATCAATACCTCGCCTTGAGCTCTGTGGAGCTTTATTGTTATCAAACCTATTAAGAACTCTAAGAAAATTATTGAGGAAGAAAATTGTAAATATTTACGCATGGACTGATTCTAAAATCGTGCTAGACTGGTCTGCACATCCAAAACATTGGAATACTTCCGTCGCCAATCGTACATCAGAAATTCTTACACACATAAATAGAGCGTTCTAATCGGAAGAGTACGCTGCTGATTGGGCCTCAAAGGAGTAAGTTACTTCAATTCAATTTATGAAGGACCAGTTACTTGAATTCAATTTATGGTGGAACGGACCGAATTGTTTAAAAAATCCTGATGAATGGCATTCGCAGTACAAAAATAATAACGCTATGATAGATAAAGACTGATTGATTACAGATCCAACTTCCTGAAACTAATCAACAAATAAGAGAACTTATACAAACAATTCAACGTAAACATTTTGCAGAAGAAATAAACCATATATCTTTACACAAGAAGTTGCAGAAGTCGAGCAACTAGAAATCATTGCAACGACTTATTGCTACATTTTGTATATTACGGGTAGGAGGTCGATTGTCAAACGCATCAATCACTTACGAAATCAAATACCCCATAATATTACCAGCTACGGGTAGTTTGGCGTCTATTGAAAGGGGGGGGGGCCAAAGTTGCGTAGATTAATCTACCAACTCCCAGTAGAACGCGCATTGCGTGAGCTGTTCTGGTCTTGTCATTAGGCAGCTGCGTGATATGTACAATTGTGTAAGGGGTAACCTTCTGACAATTCGCAAGTATACGTGCTGCCTCCTCGTGGCAACCACTGGTAACTAAGGCCATTTTACACATTTTTGGCCATTTGGCACAGGCTAAAGTACGGCGCTAAAGGAGAAAACAGCACCGGTGGAGTTGTGGATCGAAAATTTAGGTTGAGATGAACAATTTCCAATCAATCTCACTAAAAAATAGCTAAAACTCCAAAATAGCCTGCCACAAATAGGGTTATCTGATGCTAGTAAAGTAGCATATTCGGCAGTTGTTTACTCCAGAGTAATTCCACCTAATTCTTTCTGTCTTACCCAAGTTGTTTGAATCTATAGTTCACAAAATTTTGTTCTTCCACACTAAAAACTTCTTTTCTCCTGTACAACATGGATTTTATCCCGGTAGGTCTACAGTAACTAACTTGATTTCGTTTTGTGGCAACTTATTTGATAGTTTCAATTCCAGACATCAGCTTGATGTTGTTTATACAGACTTTGCCAGGGCTTTTGATATGATTGACCACTCTATTCTTCTTAGTAAGTTAGAGAGTCTAAATTGTCAGTGTTAATGCCGAATCATTTCTCTTATGTAAAATACTCAATTTGCACAGATTGGATGTTGTTGTTCCACAGATTGTTGTCTGCGTTCGTACATACAGCCTTCGTGAATTGTCCTAAAGGAAAACAGCAAAAGATATGTACAAATAGTAATTAGTAATTATTAAAATAAAAAATAGTAAAATAGAGTTAAGTGGAATTAAATTGCAATTGATACTTATCTTAATATTGTAGTTATTCAATTTAAATCACTTTATTATTATGTAAAGCACTTTTTAATTAATTATGTAAACACATTAAATTAGTAAACATACCGCAGTTTGACGTTTAATGTCAAAAACGTAGGGACGAGAGTATGTATTATCGAAATCAGATGCAAGTTGCAGTCAGTTATACCAATTTGTCTATGTTTTCGTGGTACAAGCATTGATAGCTAGAGTCGTGGTAAGAAAGAAACTTATGAGAAAATGCTTTTTTGCCTCTTATTCCTTCGAATGCTGTCAGCCAAGGTTATTTTTTGGAACATTGTCATTTTTTATATAAATTAAAATAAATTAAATAATTAAAACTTCATTTCTAATAATTATTTTGTAAAGTAACTTGGTAAAGTATTCAAGAGTTTTAGTTCATCCGATTAATTACCAGTTGGGGTTGTTTTGCCGTGGAAGTTCATCGTGCGGAATTCATCACAAGCAACATTCTATACACCATTTACAGTATAAACCTATCGCTGCTCACGCCAATGTTGTGTTGTACAGCCTGCTTTTCATCGTTTCAACGGCTGTTATTTATTCTTCGCGTCGTGAGATCAAGCGACTCTTCGAAACAATTAAGACCGATATTGGCTCTAAATAATTTGTATTTTCTACAATTATTTTTCTTCGTCCATCCATATTCAGTCGGTTTATTCCTATTAAATGCTTGCGATCCTACATTGTAACAAGTCCCGTACTACATTGCTCACAATGTACGCGAAGCCTGTTGCAGACTCTCTTGCGATTGACCCCGACAGCATTTTTGAGCAGGCTAGGTAACAGTCGTGGGGGAGTTCTTTTCGGGAACCTCAAGAGAGCTTGATTTTGCTGATGAAATATTTTCAAAAAAAAATAAACGAAAAAAAAAAGAGTGAACTATTATAATACGATAATTTCCAAAGTTTCCTGATATGACAAAATATGGGATATTATCACTGAAGATATAGTTTGCTGATTTATGCATTACAAAAACCAGTCAAAAGGTAAACAAAAACTTCCATTCCCTAAACAACAATACAGGAAACATGTTTTACCGTAGGTATACATTTTCTTTGCGCTCAATATTTTTTCTTTCGTTGAAGGATATACACTGTAAGTTAGAAATATCAAATTTAGTACATAATTTATGCAAACTATGATCAGGTTCAAAGTGTATTTTCTCTTTTTTGGCCTAGTGAAATATTTATAGTTTCATGTTGATGTCTCTCGTTTAATTAAAATATAAAATTTTAAATATTTTTTTCGAAAAAAACTGACATCTTGCTGTAAGAAGTAACATAATACAGAATTAAAACCATAAATAAATAAAGTAGAATTTGAGGAATTGTTCTCCTCTATGCAACCGACATCATGGTCGATTCTATGATAAAACATGAATAAATTAAAAATTTAGACACGTTTTATCTTCTACACATGTCCACATAGTGGATGTGCTGTGTGAATATTTGTAGAAGGATTAGAGATATATAATTTTTCATGGTAATATATCAAATTTATTTTTGTTTTAGAGCTTTCGATGTATATACTAGTATTTATTGTATATGGTCGAGTTTAAGTGGTATCAATATAGATCGTATTTTAAAAAGCTGATGAAAACGAATTTAGTTACATAGTCCTTAGATAATCGTTTAGATAACATGAGCATATGTTTAATGTGTTATGCATTTTACATTTTTTTTTTTAAATGTAAAACTAATCCTAAATAATGCTAATTCTATATTGCTACTGAGGGTTAGAGATTTAAAAAATGGTGCGTCCTTAAAAAAATCCGTCCAGAGTGGACCACAATTGTAATAATAATGTAATCAATAAAATTTAAGTACAAAACTACTGTCACTTAATCGAAATCGCCCATTTATTTAGGAAACTATTTTCCTATACCAATAGTATATACCTATACATATATTACATGTTCAACGCATTTTACATGAACATGAGCATATCTAACATATCTACTGTACTAGTATACTTGCCTAATATCTACTAAAACAAATTAATACTATCAAAATGTAATTATAATAAAAGTTGTATGTGCAAATATCACAAACCCACAAATTTAATTTATTGAAATTAAATTTGATACCTATCTTGAATACAAAAGATACATATTTTATGGAATTATTTTCAATTGATTTTATTTAAATTCAATTTATCTATGTTATTACTATTTTACATAAAAATAACATTTTCTCAAAAACTAAAAATGTTTTAACCTACAGATTAATTTAGATAATTAGTAAATAGAGAAGAAAGTTTTGAATTATGTGATAAAGAATTGTGATAAGTCCTTATCAATTATTTAATTTACAACAACTATTTCCACCTTTCTACGAAAATTTAGTTGAAACCACATCCTCTGATTTCGTAATAGGAACATAACCACTGACTAATTTTTGACCACATTTCTCAATGTTTTGGAACATTGCTTGCCACGTCCTCAAAAGTTAAACAAATTTTAAATTGGGTCCAGCCGTTTGAGATGACAGCACCATCCCGCTTAATCTCTGACCAGTCTATAGGGAACGCTCCCTTATCATCGGCCCGTCTACCGTAGCACCTCTCGGTTCACAACGGTTACCGATGCCGATGAAGTATGGAAGGACGCCTTCCATACAGATCACCCGCCGACCTCACGGGGCGGAAACCGTCACCTCTAAGAAACGACCGTAACAGATGTCGTGCTACTCCCTCCCACAGCCTGTCGAAGTGGGCAACACGACCGGAGAAATTGTATTAATGGACACTGGTAAAATTGATAACACAACCTATGATGGACGATCTATGGAAATGCAAGTAACTGAAAAACTTGACGTAACTGTAGCTGAACTAAATTTAAGAAAATTTGGATATACCGGAAAATAACGATTTAAAAAAAAAGCAAATAACTCAGACTACCAAAATTTTCAGAACACCGGTATGGTGTGTTCAAGGTCGGCTTACAAAAATAATAAACTAATAGTAACTTTAAAATTAATAACGGGGCAAACGGTGGTAATACAAACAGAAATTACAGTAAATTATTAAAAAAAAAAACAAATAAACAAAACCAAATAATTTAGAAATGATACCAAGTTAAATCAACGTGTCGTTATCGTTGTACTTTTTTTCCACGATACATTTTCGGACCCGTCCGGTCCGTTCTGTTGTTCGCTACCCTACACAGGTTTCCTCTCTCGCACCGTAAATACCCCGTTTTAATGACAGAGTCCTATTTAAATTTAAAAGATTTCGAATTTTTTTAGATATGGGAATTATTTCACTAACCAAAGTCCACGGATTTGACTATTGGATTAACAGTTTACTAATACATTGACACCAAGTAAGTAAGCGTAAGAATTTAAATGTTAATTAAACTATAATAAGATTATCTTTTTGTATTGTTTCAGATAATTTTAGCCTTTAGTCGTTAACATCCCGGCCGCCTTGAAACGGATGACTCAATTTATTGGTAAAAGACATAACTTATGAACAGGTCGCTAAGATAGACTCATAACAGTTTTTATTGTAACAATCCTCACTTTTTTGCAGGTCCTGGATGAAGTTGTATAACCCTACCCAAGAGCCATTTGGAAAGTGGTAAGTTGGATTCTTTTATTACCACTATGCTCTCCAAATTATTATTTGGTTGATCTGGATTCCATTTGTTTCTTTGCTGCAGGTTCGTCAAGAACTGCAAACTACATCTGTTCCAAAAATCCTGATTTATTTATAGAACGATCTGTCATCTGAATAATATTGATGAATGAAAAATGTGCTGGTTTAAGAGCATGTAAATCTTCACTCGATAGCACACAAAGTGAACGTGAGTTTAAAATGGCTTCGATTTCAGCCAACAACGGTAATGTTTCTTCCATTGTAAGTATATGGTCACATATCGATCTCTTCAGATGAAAGTTTTTTGACTTTATAGAAGCCCCCCCCCCCTCCAAATACCGCCAAAATGTGGTGATCTTGGAGGTATAAAATGGAAACTTAACCGGTCTCTGTTGAGAAAATCGGAAATAAAATTAGTATTTTTCATAATAAATTAGTATAATTGTTTTAATTGATTATTTGCGATTATTCTTCGTGCCACAAATTTTCTACGAGCCGTAATATACGCTTTTGTGGTAAGATATGTAGCCAACTCCAGATGTACGGCCTTAATATGTCTTTTGCCAGCGCCCTTTGGTTATTATATTCTTTCTACTGTATTCCGGCCACCCAGTATCCAATATTTTTGACGGAGTGTATAGCCAACATCAAAGTTGACCCTCCATGGAGATCTCGATGATGGTTTTCCCTTACAATTACTTCGGTGAGGTGGTCTCTAGATGGTAACATTAAGGGGTATTTGATTTCGTAAGTGATTGATGCGTTTGACAGTCGACCTCCTACCCGTAGTATACCAAATTCATCAGTAAATGGTTGCAATTATTTCAAATTGCTCGACTTCTACAACTTCTTGTGTAATGATATATGGTTTATTTCTTCCGCAAAATGTCTACGTTGAATTGTTTGTATAATTCCTCTTTCAGCGTTAATTAAATCCGTAGCTTGCAAATAAACTGTTCATATCATTAACTTACGGTGAAAAATTCGCAAAACATAGATTAAAACGCGTATCATTTTAGCGAAACAGGAAAATTTGACGATAATTCCTTTTACCACATTCTTCTCGTGAATTTGTTTATTAGATTCAGTAAGTTAAATCGATAATCAATCAGCCTTCTTTTCCTCTGTAGTAGAGTTATTATTTTTGTACTGCGAAGGTCATTCATCAGGATTTTTAACCACTTCGGTCCATTCACCATAAATTGGATTCAGGTAACTGGTCTGGCTCTTTCCCCCTCGAGGCAGAATCAGCAGCATTCTCTTACGAAATGACATGGTTCCACTGCGCTCCATTCATGTGTGTAAGAATTTTTGATATTCTGTTTAACTGGCGCTACCTCGGTCTTAGCTGATAGTAGCGTGATACTACTCTCGCTATTATTTTATTTTACTTTTATTTTATTTATTTATTTGATATCTACAGTGACTACAATCGGTACAAATAATTACGGCTAACTAATACAATTGTTAAAAAACTTAAATAAAACATGCTTGAACAAATCTCTCGACAAGTGAAAATCAAAAACTTGAGAAACTGAATTGAACACCCGTGATATTCTCAGGATCGGTTCCGAAAGACCATAGTTTGTTGGCACCGGGTCAATGAATAAAAGCCCATTCGGCGTTCGGGAGCATAGATTTTTAGGCGTGCGAGTAACTCGGTACAATCGATACGGGAATTAATGATATCGCGCATGTACTGCGCGGAAGCCACATTCCGGAGATAGTCTAGACGTTGCAGTTTCAAAAGATTACATCGATCATGATAAGGTGGAAGGACATATTCTACAGCACGCGTGGGCCGCAAACATCGGAGCGCGAACAGAACTAATTGCTTCTGAACACTCTCAATCTTCCCGGAATGACAGTGGTAGGATGGCGCCCAAACTGGAGATGCATACTCCAAAATAGACCGAACAAACGAAACATACAGAGATGTCAACGGTGTCGGGTCCCTAAAATCCCTACAGTTTCGTTTAATAAAGCCCAACATAATATATGACTTTGAAATAATGGTGTTAACTTGTCTGGTAAATGTACCGTCAGCTGCAAAAATCACACCAAGATCGGAAATGAACTCTACTCGGTCAACGTCTTCATTGTACAGCTGATATTGGTAGAGAATGGGTGAGCGGATACGATTAAAAGAAAGTGTCTTACATTTGCTCACGTTCACAACCAGTCCATTATTAATTGACCAACTAGAAAATCTATTTAAGTCCTCCTGCAACTTTTTCACAATCAGACAAACTAGAAACCCGGGCGAACATTTTCATCTCATCTGCGAAGCGGAGGCAGTTAGCAAACTCAAAGCATTGCACCACATCATTGATAGACAACGAAAACAACAATGGTCTAATGGGACTACCTTGAGGCACGCCAGATGGCATATGAAATAATTGGGAGTGAGAATCCAAGATCCTAACGGAATGCCAGCGATCAGTGATGTTGTGGCGAATTCCAATTATTATCTTATATAATGAGAAAAAAAAAATTAACAATAATATGAGGATTTTTGGTGTCGTTTTATAATTTAAATTTTATTGTATTGTATTGAGCCACTGTATTTAACTTTAATAATGTATATATACTCGTAATTGTACAAATTAGATTTAAGAATATAATGTAAAATAAATTGGTGGGAACAAAAAAATTTGGGGTGGTATTGGTGAACGATGGAACTTGTTTTTGGTGGTCGGATGGAAAAAGAAAAAAGGGGAGAATGTGATAAGCCGGTGAACGAGGCAGAATGTGATAAGCCGGTGAACGAGGCAGAATGTGATAAGCCGGTGAACGAGGCAGTAAAAATAAAATCAGAAAATAAATCTTTAGAGATATAATTAATAAATAATATAAAATAATATAATAAATTCGATATAAGATAATAAATTACATAATATAATAATAATAATTTAAATCCATAAATATTAATTAAAGTGTGATAGTAGAACTAAAATTAAAAACAAATTAATAAACATTTTTTTCGACATTTTTTTAAATCGAGTTGATATTTTCTGAAAAATTATCGTCATAACGACCATCCGTAACCGGATATACTGTAAAATACATAAGTACACATGGTATATACAAAATACCTACGGTAGAACTTGTGATAACCGGGATTGCATGGCAAATTATTCATTGATGATGATTCATTGATGATAGCTTGATAATACAAATAATAATAATAATCGGTACCAACGCAAATTTAATCAGCCTTGATAATAATTTGTTGTGCCTCAGTCTGGTGTTACCACTCAGAAAAAATTAAAAGTATCCAATTAATCATAAAAAAAGTATCCATAAGTATCCAGTTTAAGCTTCATTAAAAAAGTCAAATAATCTCGTAATTGCGTATATTTGTTTCGACCCGTATATGTACTCGTATATGTAAATATACAAATTTATTCAATATAAATCACATTTTACATTTGACTCTCTTTACGGCATTTACAAAACTTCAATATTAATTGAAATAAAAACAATTTGTAGGTACATATAAAACATACATACTAAAAATTCAGTCCATTTTTATTGGCGTTAAAAGCTTTTTTGTTGCCATCATTGAATCAACCGTGTCAATCAACAAACGATTGGGTTTTCAATTTCGTCTAATTAGCTATAGAGACAAAAATACAATTTTAGGTACGAATGACTGGACTGGAATTTACGAGTATGAAGAGTAAATAAACCCTTAGAATAAATCAATTCTGCAATTTATTCAGCACGAATTACAATTGAAATTCAGTTTCACGTGCACATTTAAATAAAAATACAAAAATGGTATCCAGCATGAATGAAAAGTATCACATACGATTGTTCGGTATCCAAGTATCCAAATCCTAAATTTATTGACAAAAAGTATCCAATAGATACTATAGTATCCAAAACGGTAACACTAGTCTCAACCTGAAATAAAAAATCTAAAAAAAAGCATGCACATGCATGCACGCCATAAAATGAATAACATAAATTAAAATGAATAACATAAATTAAGTTCGGAAACTATGTCATGTTTTAAAAAAAAAAAATGGAAACATTTACAAAAAAAATTTAATAAACAAAAAAATAAAATGGAACATAAATACAAAATAATGAGAATAGGTTAAAAAACCTAAAAGTAAGCAAAGATACTACATAATTACAATAACAAAATAACACACTTTGGTAACACAGAAAGAAAAACAAACAAATTTGCATAATAACAAATTGGCACATTTCGTTTAACACAGAAAAATAAAGTAAAGAATTTGACACCAATAATCGGTTTATGTGCCATTGAATTTCCTTTTTTACCGGTTTACATAGATCACTTGGTTCTTCCTTTAATATTTCTTCACATAGAGTTGTTAAATGATCACTGCATTCCATTAATGCTGCCGTGAGTTGTCCCGTTTCTGGTATGTTTACCTCGGTTATCAAATCAAATTGTTTGCTAAAGAAAATGGTTGTGCTGATTTTTTCGAAGAATACCCCGGTGTTATCAAGTTTTTGAAGAGTAAAAGTCTCATTCCCATATATTTTTTTGTATGCCGATATGAGGAGTAGAATTATGATGTGGCCCTTGTTCATCTTGTGGTTGGGTTTCTTCTAATAATTTGAAATTTTTTAGTGGTTAGTTGTCTGTTCATTGTTTGGTTGTTTGTACTATTTGTTTTAAGGGAAAGGGTATGTTTTGCTTCGTGCTCTATCGTCTATCTAACTAGTTTAGTCTATAAGTCTCAACTTTGGTTAGGGTGGTAAAAGAAAAACCTCTAAATATTTATATATTGTTTTTATTCGCTACTCTTATTTTTGTTTTCTTAAGATCTCTAATTTCCTTCCTGATATCTGTCATGTGGGTCATGATTTTAATTTGATCGTTCTTGTTGACACTGATGGCTGCTATTCTTTTCCAATCTTTTAACTTATTTTTCAGAGCTTTTTCCTTTCCTCCTCTTCTTCTTTTTGATTTTTCCCTAATTTCTGGTCTTGTTTCTTTGGCCGGTTCTGTTACGGTTTTTCCTTTCATTGCTCTATATTCTTCTATTTTCATTTTAGCCTTCTGTTGTTTGTGGTTTCCTGTGAGTGATATGTATGCCATTATTTTATAGTGTAAAGGCGTGCTATTTTGTTTAGTTTTTGTTCCGTTGTTTTATTTGGGGAGATCAATACAGTTTTTGTCTAACATAATTTTAATTTTTTACTAGCCTATTGTTGTGAACCATAATTTTCTTCCTCCCGACTTCTATGGTCGTGTTTGTTGGTGAGTTTATTTCTGTTACTAGGTATGGTCCAAGCCATATGGCTTCTTGTTTGTTTCGCCTAGCCTCATTTCTTAACCAGACATAGTCGTTTACCTGTAGATCTATGGTGTTTATCGTTCTGTCATATTGTAGCTTGGTTTTGTGTTTTTTCACTATCAGATTCCTTCTAGCCATTTCGTGTGCTACTTGCATTCTTGTTTTGAGTTCGCTGACATAATCGTCGAAATTGTAGGTCGGTTCTGGTTCTTTTCTAATTGCGCTGGGGATTAATGCTGGTCTTCCGTAGACAAGTTCATGTGGGGTGTAATTGGTTGAGCAGTGTGGTGTTGTGTTATACACAAATATGGCGTAATGACACATTTCATCCCAATTATTTCTACTTACATCCGTGAAGGATCGTAAATATTCTTTCAACGTGTTATGGGATCTTTCTAAAGCCCCATTTGTCTCCGGGTGATAAGCTGTCGTGGTTAAGTGTTTTAACTTAAGTAACTTACATATTTCTTTGAATGTGTTGCTCATGAAATTGCTGCCCTGATCAGTAAGTATTGTCTCTGGTATACCGTATTTGGTTATGTAGTATTCACATAATGCTTTCGCCACGGTATTAGCGGTTTGATCTGGGATGGGAATAGCTCCTGAAAATTTGGAAAGGTCATCTTGAAAGGTTAGAATATAGTTATTTCCTGTCTCAGTTGTAGGTAGTGGTCCTACAATGTCAAACGCAACTCTTTGGAATGGGTGATCTGATGTGCTTGTGATTTGAAGTGGTACTTTGGTTCTTCTGTGTGCTTTATTCCTCTTACATAAATGACATTTTTTTATGAACTGGTGTATATCTTTTAACATTCTGGGCCAATAATATAACATTCTTATGCGTTTGTAAGTGCGCCAAGTGCCTGCATGGCCTCCTAAAGGTAAGTTATGATATTCTTCTAAAATCTGGTTTCTTTTCCTAATGTCTACCACTACTTCAATTTTTGGTTGTGTTATTTTGGTTAATTTGTCTTGTTTTTCTAAGTTTAGGTCTATTGGTGTATTGTTTTCACTTGGTTTGCTTACTATTTGTGTTGGTTGGTGATCTAATTTAGGCTGATTTTTCTTCTTTTGCGCTCTTGTGCATACCGCTACTTGATTATGTCTTATCCTGCTTAGTGCATCTGCGTTCGCGTTTAATTTTCCAGCTTTGTGTATAATTTCAAAGTTATATTCAGACAGTTTGAGGTTCCATTTCAGAATTCTATTTGGTGTTTTGGTAAGATTACCAGCTAGTGGTTTATGATCTGTAAATATTGTGAACTTTCTACCGTATAGGTATGGTCTGAAATTATTTACAGCCCAATATATCGCGAGCATTTCCTTTTCAATCGTACTATAATTCCGTTCAGATTTCCCTAGAGATCTACTGGCATAAGCTATTGGAAATTCTCCCTGTGTGTAAAGTTGTGACAATACCGCGCCTAAGCTATAATCGCTTGCATCAGTTGTCAATATGAATGGTTTGTTCATATCTGGATATCTGAGAATTGGTGGGTTAGTTAGTCGTTCTTTTAAAGTACGTAGTGCTTGTTCGCACTGTTCCGAAAATACAAAAGGGGTGTTTTTCCTAGTTAATTTCGTAAGGGATTCTGCTATTTCAGAAAAGTTTGGTATAAATCGTCGATAGTAGTTCGCGAGGCCTAGGAATGATTGTGTTTCTCGCATGTTTTTTGGTTGAGGGAAGTTTTGTACAGCTTGTACAGTGTTTGGGTTTGGCTTGATACCTTCGGGTGTGATTAAATGCCCTAAAAATGTAATTTCTTTTCTCAGAAATTGACACTTAGTGCTTTGCAGTTTGAGGTTACTGTGTCGACATATGTCGAAAACTTCGATTAGTTTAGTGTTGTGATCATTCAGATTTTTGCCGTAAATTATTATGTCATCGAGGTATATGAAACCTTTTACACCTTGAAATCCGCGTAGAATATTGTTTATAGCTCTTTGGAATGTGGCCTGAGAATTTTTTAGACCGAACGGCATTCGAGTGAATTCGAAATGTCCGTAATCTGTACTGAACGCTGTTTTATGTGCGTCATTTGGGTTCATTTTGATTTGGTGGTAACCGCTAGCCATATCTAGCGTAGAAAAGTATTGGGCATGACCGAGCTGGTCCAAAATATCGTTGATATTTGGTAAGGGGAATGAATCACCTATTGTGATGTCATTCAATCTTCTGAAATCCACAACAACGCGCCACTTGGGTTTACCATCTGCTCCTGGTTTTTTAGGTACTACTATGAGTGGGCTGTTGAATGGGCTTGTACTCGGCTGTATTTTGCCTTCATCGAGCATCTCTTTTACTTGCTTGTTAATCTCGTCTCTGTGTACTTGTGGCAATCTATATCTTTGTACATGCACGGGTTTTGAATCCGTGTATAAATTGATATTGTGATATATGCCATCTATACTGGATAGCTTGTCACCTTCTAGAAATAATATGTCTTCATATTGAAGGCATATTTCTAAAATGGACATGTTTTCTTCTACATTGTTTGTGGTATCTATATTTTCTGAGATTGTTTGCAAGAATTGTTCGTGGCGGTTCTTGGTATTATGGTCAGGTGTGGACTGATAAGGATTGTACATGAGTTGCTCTAACTGAGGCTCGAAATTTTCTAATTTGGTTTCTTGTGGAAGGGTATTGGCAATAATGATTTTTGCTCTGTTATTCTGTGGTTGGAGTAACATATTGGGTATAAAAACTCCTGGTTGTGGTTCGGATGCAGAACAGACATATAAGTCATTAGTGGGGGTTTTGATTTCGATTACCGTTTCACATCGTGCAGGTAATGTAATTTGCTTTTGTGCTTTGTTAGAGAAAGAGATAAGGTTGTCACCAATTTTGATTTGATTATTGTCGTACGATATTTCCACCTTGTTATCTACAAAGAAATCTCTGCCTACAATACCATCTTCTGAAATTTGGAACTCATTTGATACTGTATGAAATTTATGCTTGACTTTGAACTGGTTTTGGAATTCTAATGTTAACTGAATAGATCCTTCTGTTTTTATGCTACCTTTACCTATCCCTGTTAATGTTAACACATCAAATGTATTAACTTCTTCCCGCGGTATGAATTGGTTTTTGATGAGTGAAATGTCGGCACCTGAGTCTATCAATAGCTTTGTGAAGTTCGTGCCTATTTTTGGCGTTATGGTATCTCTTGTTTTACATTTTGACACAGTATTTATTGATTCTGTATTTGCGCTACACTCTGGATATAGTAAATTTTGCAGTGTATTGTGGCCATTCTTTCCGTCATACTTGTGTTCTTCACTGTCCAGGAAATTCGCGGTCTTTTGCGTCTTGTGATGCTTCTTAGTGTTAGTACCTCGTTTTTTGTATCCAACCTTGGTTTTCTTCCATTTGTCACCTATTTGTGAATACTGTGATCGTATTCTGTTGAAGTTTTCTTCACACCATCCTCGTGTCTTGGATAAATTGTTGGTTACGAGGGAAAGGAATATGTTGGTGTACATGATTATTAAGTGTATTAGGATGATGATGTTGTCTATGTGTTCTGTACTGGAATGTTGATTCTTAATAGCTAATGGTTGTTGAGAGTCTGGTCTCGTTTGATTTGATTTAGCGTCTGGGCTTGGTTGATTCTTAATAACTAATGGTTGTTGAGAGTCTGGTCTCGTTTGATTTGATTTAGCGGCTGGGCTTGGTTGATTCTTAATAACTAATGGTTGTTGAGAGTCTGGTCTCGTTTGATTTGATTTAGCGTCTGGGCTTGGTTGATTCTTAATAACTAATGGTTGTTGAGAGTCTGGTCTCGTTTGATTTGATTTAGCGGCTGGGCTTGGTTGATTCTTAATAACTAATGGTTGTTGAGAGTCTGGTCTCGTTTGATTTGATTTAGCGGCTGGGCTTGATTGATTTGATTTAGCGTCTGGGCTTGGTTGATTTTGAATGATTAATTGTTGTTGCTGAGTTGATTGTGTGTGTTCAAGGTACATTTCAGGAATGGTACCCATTTGAAGAGATAGTCCGTGTTCGCTTTGGTTCATTTGATTTATTGTTCTTGGTTGTGCGCGATCCGATGACAGCGTCTCTCCTACTACTGGTCGGATCTGTTGGCGTTTCCCTGATGCATGTATTGTTCTGGTGTTGCTGGATTCTGTCTTGACTGAGGGTACATCATGTTGTTACGCATGTTGTTGAATTTGTCTGTCAGCTCCCTGGTATCGGTTGATGGGTTGTTTTTGGTATTGGGTTGATATGGGTTCTTTGTGAAGAATTTGCTACGGCACTCGTCGAATGTATGGCCAGTGGTGGTCTTGCAATGCGAGCAAAATTTGGGTTGATATCGATTTACCTGGGTGTATTGTGCTGGTGGGTATTGATTTCTGTTTGGTTGTACATTCATCGTGGTTAATCTATTATATTGTTGATTTTGCTGTGTTGATGTGGGATATTGTTTGTTGTACGTTTCTGGTCGAGCTTGGTTGTGGTACGTTACTGGTGGTTGATATCTCTGATCTTGATGTCTTTGTGTGTTGTAAGGTTGTGTCTGGGTAGTTATCCTTCTCATCCTTTCCTGATTTATTCTTGTGCGGCATACATCCCATGTGTGGTTTGGCCGTTGACAATAGTTGCATGTGACTTGATGGTGGTTACTTTGCTGCTGTCTTGCAGGTAGGAATTTTGGTAATGGGTTTTGTGTTAGGTTGTGGGATGTTGTTACTTCTGTGGTTGCAGTGAGCATTCTTTCGATGATTTCTGTTTCGTCTATGATTTCGTCTACGTTTTTTGCCATTGAGGTTGCTATTCTCTCCTTCAGTATTGTATTGTTTAATCCTCTTTTAAAAATTTGTACTGAATTTGTTTCGATGTGGTTGTTGTACGCTTCGTCGATTTTTGTTAGCTTGTATTTGGTCTTGTACCCTATTCTGTATTGTTCCAATGCTTCTAGGAGCCGGTAACCATAATTCCTAATGGTTTCACCGTAGCTCTGTTGGATGGTTGTGTATCCTCTTTCCAGTTCATCTAACGAGTACGTTCTCGAGTACATGTTATTAAGTAGCTCCCTCAATTTTGTGTAATCTTCGATGTTTCTGTGTGCTACCCTGGTAAATGCCTCGCCTGTCAATCTTAGCTTTATCAGCCTGCTAAATATTTTTTTTTCTTCTTCTGAGCCGAGAGTCTGGTAGATGCTGTCTGCTGTCGCTGTGAATCTAGTTAAATCATTTGTTCTTGTTCCTTGGTTTTCACCGCTAAATTCTGGTACTGAACTTGCTATGTTCTGTTGGATCTGTTGTTGGTTCATTATTGTCTGTGGTTGTTCTTTGTTGAGAGTAGCTTGTTTTTCTATTTGTTCTTGTTGGTTTGGCTGTTCTTTTTTTGTCGGTTTGAAAGGGAGGTTTGGCTGTTCTTTTTTTGTCGGTTTGAAAGGGGGTATTGGGGGTATTGGGAGGAATTCCTCAGCTTTAGGTTTAGATGCTTGGGTTGGTGTTGCTGGTGATTCACCACTGGTTGTACTAATTATTTCTTCTGGTAATTTCTGTTTTGCCTCTTTTGTCTCGCTACTGCTTCCTCTGCGTTGTTGATTGTTGGTGTATGCTACTGTTGGAGATTGGTTTGTTGGTGACCGTAGTGTTTTACTCGACTTCACGAACATTCACCTTTTCTTTTTACTTGTTATACTGCGGACTTACAACCCTGGGCAATTTGTACAATTGCGAAGAGATTTTGCGAAAAATACAACAACTTAATTCTATTCCAAGTTCGAACTCTACAGCGCCAATATTTTATATTTTTATTTTGATATTTTATGTTTGTATCTGATATTGTTTCTGTTGTATTTTTTCGTGATGGGATTTGTATTTTATCTGAAATCGATTAGCCTACAGTGTCAATAGTTTGGTTATTTATGGTAATGCTTTGTTATGTTTATAGGTGTTTGGGAATTCTTTGTTATATGTACCGGGTAATTATTATGTCCAGTTAATTGTACTTCGTGTGTGTATGACAAATTCCGGGTATGAGATACGTCGGTGGTTAGCTTGGCTTAATATAGATTTAATGTAGTTATATGGAGACGATGGTTTGGAGCTTGTATAGTCACTTGGCGCTTACCGCTGGTAGGTGCTATGACCCAAGTGATATATTTAAGCGTGGAGAGTTTAAATGTTAGTTGTGAGAAAGATGAGATCTTATAAGTGTGAAAGATTATTCAGCGGGTATAAATACTGCCATATTTCTTTCTTCCACAATTACTCAATCTCAACGGTACCCAGATGTTAGTATGTTGGTTATTTTATACTTACCAAATTGTATATATTCCTGAATTGAAAATCTCGAATTTTTGTCACTTAAGATACTTTCTTTATTTTGTTAATTTTACTTTACTTATGATTACACTCTCGATTACACTATGATCTTTACTTCTGATTACACTGTCGATTACCTTATCTTTCTTTACTTCTGATTACACTGTCGATTACCTTATGTCTTTACTTCTGATTACCTTATCCATTACCCTATCATCTTTTTTACAATTTTATGTCTTTATATATTACAATTTAATCTTCCTGTTTACAATGTTTACAGAAGATACGGAAATCTTTTTTGTTGAAGCTGCGGAAATCTTTTTGTTGAAGATGCGGAAATCTTTAGTTTTTTTTGTTTAACACGCGGAACTTTACAAATTTTATATATATAAAATATTTACGGAAATATTTTCAATGTTAATATTTTTCAATGTCATACATTATTTATTTTAATTCCCCTAAATGGCATTTCAAAAAAGAAATTAAGTTTTTTCTTTTATTTGTATGTAATTTTTATTTAGACAACTTTCGGGCGCAAAGATTATTGGTGTCAAATTCTTTACTTTATTTTTCTGTGTTAAACGAAATGTGCCAATTTGTTATTATGCAAATTTGTTTGTTTTTCTTTCTGTGTTACCAAAGTGTGTTATTTTGTTATTGTAATTATGTAGTATCTTTGCTTACTTTTAGGTTTTTTAACCTATTCTCATTATTTTGTATTTATGTTCCATTTTATTTTTTTGTTTATTAAATTTTTTTTGTAAATGTTTCCATTTTTTTTTTTTAAAACATGACATAGTTTCCGAACTTAATTTATGTTATTCATTTTAATTTATGTTATTCATTTTATGGCGTGCATGCATGTGCATGCTTTTTTTTAGATTTTTTATTTCAGGTTGAGACTAGTGTTACCGTTTTGGATACTATAGTATCTATTGGATACTTTTTGTCAATAAATTTAGGATTTGGATACTTGGATACCGAACAATCGTATGTGATACTTTTCATTCATGCTGGATACCATTTTTGTATTTTTATTTAAATGTGCACGTGAAACTGAATTTCAATTGTAATTCGTGCTGAATAAATTGCAGAATTGATTTATTCTAAGGGTTTATTTACTCTTCATACTCGTAAATTCCAGTCCAGTCATTCGTACCTAAAATTGTATTTTTGTCTCTATAGCTAATTAGACGAAATTGAAAACCCAATCGTTTGTTGATTGACACGGTTGATTCAATGATGGCAACAAAAAAGCTTTTAACGCCAATAAAAATGGACTGAATTTTTAGTATGTATGTTTTATATGTACCTACAAATTGTTTTTATTTCAATTAATATTGAAGTTTTGTAAATGCCGTAAAGAGAGTCAAATGTAAAATGTGATTTATATTGAATAAATTTGTATATTTACATATACGAGTACATATACGGGTCGAAACAAATATACGCAATTACGAGATTATTTGACTTTTTTAATGAAGCTTAAACTGGATACTTATGGATACTTTTTTTATGATTAATTGGATACTTTTAATTTTTTCTGAGTGGTAACACCAGACTGAGGCACAACAAATTATTATCAAGGCTGATTAAATTTGCGTTGGTACCGATTATTATTATTATTTGTATTATCAAGCTATCATCAATGAATCATCATCAATGAATAATTTGCCATGCAATCCCGGTTATCACAAGTTCTACCGTAGGTATTTTGTATATACCATGTGTACTTATGTATTTTACAGTATATCCGGTTACGGATGGTCGTTATGACGATAATTTTTCAGAAAATATCAACTCGATTTAAAAAAATGTCGAAAAAAATGTTTATTAATTTGTTTTTAATTTTAGTTCTACTATCACACTTTAATTAATATTTATGGATTTAAATTATTATTATTATATTATGTAATTTATTATCTTATATCGAATTTATTATATTATTTTATATTATTTATTAATTATATCTCTAAAGATTTATTTTCTGATTTTATTTTTACTGCCTCGTTCACCGGCTTATCACATTCTGCCTCGTTCACCGGCTTATCACATTCTGCCTCGTTCACCGGCTTATCACATTCTCCCCTTTTTTCTTTTTCCATCCGACCACCAAAAACAAGTTCCATCGTTCACCAATACCACCCCAAATTTTTTTGTTCCCACCAATTTATTTTACATTATATTCTTAAATCTAATTTGTACAATTACGAGTATATATACATTATTAAAGTTAAATACAGTGGCTCAATACAATACAATAAAATTTAAATTATAAAACGACACCAAAAATCCTCATATTATTGTTAATTTTTTTTTTCTCATTATATAAGATAATAATTGGAATTCGCCACAACATCACTGATCGCTGGCATTCCGTTAGGATCTTGGATTCTCACTCCCAATTATTTCATATGCCATCTGGCGTGCCTCAAGGTAGTCCCATTAGACCATTGTTGTTTTCGTTGTCTATCAATGATGTGGTGCAATGCTTTGAGTTTGCTAACTGCCTCCGCTTCGCAGATGAGATGAAAATGTTCGCCCGGGTTTCTAGTTTGTCTGATTGTGAAAAAGTTGCAGGAGGACTTAAATAGATTTTCTAGTTGGTCAATTAATAATGGACTGGTTGTGAACGTGAGCAAATGTAAGACACTTTCTTTTAATCGTATCCGCTCACCCATTCTCTACCAATATCAGCTGTACAATGAAGACGTTGACCGAGTAGAGTTCATTTCCGATCTTGGTGTGATTTTTGCAGCTGACGGTACATTTACCAGACAAGTTAACACCATTATTTCAAAGTCATATATTATGTTGGGCTTTATTAAACGAAACTGTAGGGATTTTAGGGACCCGACACCGTTGACATCTCTGTATGTTTCGTTTGTTCGGTCTATTTTGGAGTATGCATCTCCAGTTTGGGCGCCATCCTACCACTGTCATTCCGGGAAGATTGAGAGTGTTCAGAAGCAATTAGTTCTGTTCGCGCTCCGATGTTTGCGGCCCACGCGTGCTGTAGAATATGTCCTTCCACCTTATCATGATCGATGTAATCTTTTGAAACTGCAACGTCTAGACTATCTCCGGAATGTGGCTTCCGCGCAGTACATGCGCGATATCATTAATTCCCGTATCGATTGTACCGAGTTACTCGCACGCCTAAAAATCTATGCTCCCGAACGCCGAATGGGCTTTTATTCATTGACCCGGTGCCAACAAACTATGGTCTTTCGGAACCGATCCTGAGAATATCACGGGTGTTCAATTCAGTTTCTCAAGTTTTTGATTTTCACTTGTCGAGAGATTTGTTCAAGCATGTTTTATTTAAGTTTTTTAACAATTGTATTAGTTAGCCGTAATTATTTGTACCGATTGTAGTCACTGTAGATATCAAATAAATAAATAAAATAAAAGTAAAATAAAATAATAGCGAGAGTAGTATCACGCTACTATCAGCTAAGACCGAGGTAGCGCCAGTTAAACAGAATATCAAAAATTCTTACACACATGAATGGAGCGCAGTGGAACCATGTCATTTCGTAAGAGAATGCTGCTGATTCTGCCTCGAGGGGGAAAGAGCCAGACCAGTTACCTGAATCCAATTTATGGTGAATGGACCGAAGTGGTTAAAAATCCTGATGAATGACCTTCGCAGTACAAAAATAATAACTCTACTACAGAGGAAAAGAAGGCTGATTGATTATCGATTTAACTTACTGAATCTAATAAACAAATTCACGAGAAGAATGTGGTAAAAGGAATTATCGTCAAATTTTCCTGTTTCGCTAAAATGATACGCGTTTTAATCTATGTTTTGCGAATTTTTCACCGTAAGTTAATGATATGAACAGTTTATTTGCAAGCTACGGATTTAATTAACGCTGAAAGAGGAATTATACAAACAATTCAACGTAGACATTTTGCGGAAGAAATAAACCATATATCATTACACAAGAAGTTGTAGAAGTCGAGCAATTTGAAATAATTGCAACCATTTACTGATGAATTTGGTATACTACGGGTAGGAGGTCGACTGTCAAACGCATCAATCACTTACGAAATCAAATACCCCTTAATGTTACCATCTAGAGACCACCTCACCGAAGTAATTGTAAGGGAAAACCATCATCGAGATCTCCATGGAGGGTCAACTTTGATGTTGGCTATACACTCCGTCAAAAATATTGGATACTGGGTGGCCGGAATACAGTAGAAAGAATATAATAACCAAAGGGCGCTGGCAAAAGACATATTAAGGCCGTACATCTGGAGTTGGCTACATATCTTACCACAAAAGCGTATATTACGGCTCGTAGAAAATTTGTGGCACGAAGAATAATCGCAAATAATCAATTAAAACAATTATACTAATTTATTATGAAAAATACTAATTTTATTTCCGATTTTCTCAACAGAGACCGGTTAAGTTTCCATTTTATACCTCCAAGATCACCACATTTTGGCGGTATTTGGAGGGGGGGGGGGCTTCTATAAAGTCAAAAAACTTTCATCTGAAGAGATCGATATGTGACCATATACTTACAATGGAAGAAACATTACCGTTGTTGGCTGAAATCGAAGCCATTTTAAACTCACGTTCACTTTGTGTGCTATCGAGTGAAGATTTACATGCTCTTAAACCAGCACATTTTTCATTCATCAATATTATTCAGATGACAGATCGTTCTATAAATAAATCAGGATTTTTGGAACAGATGTAGTTTGCAGTTCTTGACGAACCTGCAGCAAAGAAACAAATGGAATCCAGATCAACCAAATAATAATTTGGAGAGCATAGTGGTAATAAAAGAATCCAACTTACCACTTTCCAAATGGCTCTTGGGTAGGGTTATACAACTTCATCCAGGACCTGCAAAAAAGTGAGGATTGTTACAATAAAAACTGTTATGAGTCTATCTTAGCGACCTGTTCATAAGTTATGTCTTTTACCAATAAATTGAGTCATCCGTTTCAAGGCGGCCGGGATGTTAACGACTAAAGGCTAAAATTATCTGAAACAATACAAAAAGATAATCTTATTATAGTTTAATTAACATTTAAATTCTTACGCTTACTTACTTGGTGTCAATGTATTAGTAAACTGTTAATCCAATAGTCAAATCCGTGGACTTTGGTTAGTGAAATAATTCCCATATCTAAAAAAATTCGAAATCTTTTAAATTTAAATAGGACTCTGTCATTAAAACGGGGTATTTACGGTGCGAGAGAGGAAACCTGTGTAGGGTAGCGAACAACAGAACGGACCGGACGGGTCCGAAAATGTATCGTGGAAAAAAAGTACAACGATAACGACACGTTGATTTAACTTGGTATCATTTCTAAATTATTTGGTTTTGTTTATTTGTTTTTTTTTTTAATAATTTACTGTAATTTCTGTTTGTATTACCACCGTTTGCCCCGTTATTAATTTTAAAGTTACTATTAGTTTATTATTTTTGTAAGCCGACCTTGAACACACCATACCGGTGTTCTGAAAATTTTGGTAGTCTGAGTTATTTGCTTTTTTTTTAAATCGTTATTTTCCGGTATATCCAAATTTTCTTAAATTTAGTTCAGCTACAGTTACGTCAAGTTTTTCAGTTACTTGCATTTCCATAGATCGTCCATCATAGGTTGTGTTATCAATTTTACCAGTGTCCATTAATACAATTTCTCCGGTCGTGTTGCCCACTTCGACAGGCTGTGGGAGGGAGTAGCACGACATCTGTTACGGTCGTTTCTTAGAGGTGACGGTTTCCGCCCCGTGAGGTCGGCGGGTGATCTGTATGGAAGGCGTCCTTCCATACTTCATCGGCATCGGTAACCGTTGTGAACCGAGAGGTGCTACGGTAGACGGGCCGATGATAAGGGAGCGTTCCCTATAGACTGGTCAGAGATTAAGCGGGATGGTGCTGTCATCTCAAACGGCTGGACCCAATTTAAAATTTGTTTAACTTTTGAGGACGTGGCAAGCAATGTTCCAAAACATTGAGAAATGTGGTCAAAAATTAGTCAGTGGTTATGTTCCTATTACGAAATCAGAGGATGTGGTTTCAACTAAATTTTCGTAGAAAGGTGGAAATAGTTGTTGTAAATTAAATAATTGATAAGGACTTATCACAATTCTTTATCACATAATTCAAAACTTTCTTCTCTATTTACTAATTATCTAAATTAATCTGTAGGTTAAAACATTTTTAGTTTTTGAGAAAATGTTATTTTTATGTAAAATAGTAATAACATAGATAAATTGAATTTAAATAAAATCAATTGAAAATAATTCCATAAAATATGTATCTTTTGTATTCAAGATAGGTATCAAATTTAATTTCAATAAATTAAATTTGTGGGTTTGTGATATTTGCACATACAACTTTTATTATAATTACATTTTGATAGTATTAATTTGTTTTAGTAGATATTAGGCAAGTATACTAGTACAGTAGATATGTTAGATATGCTCATGTTCATGTAAAATGCGTTGAACATGTAATATATGTATAGGTATATACTATTGGTATAGGAAAATAGTTTCCTAAATAAATGGGCGATTTCGATTAAGTGACAGTAGTTTTGTACTTAAATTTTATTGATTACATTATTATTACAATTGTGGTCCACTCTGGACGGATTTTTTTAAGGACGCACCATTTTTTAAATCTCTAACCCTCAGTAGCAATATAGAATTAGCATTATTTAGGATTAGTTTTACATTTAAAAAAAAAAATGTAAAATGCATAACACATTAAACATATGCTCATGTTATCTAAACGATTATCTAAGGACTATGTAACTAAATTCGTTTTCATCAGCTTTTTAAAATACGATCTATATTGATACCACTTAAACTCGACCATATACAATAAATACTAGTATATACATCGAAAGCTCTAAAACAAAAATAAATTTGATATATCACCATGAAAAATTATATATCTCTAATCCTTCTACAAATATTCACACAGCACATCCACTATGTGGACATGTGTAGAAGATAAAACGTGTCTAAATTTTTAATTTATTCATGTTTTATCATAGAATCGACCATGATGTCGGTTGCATAGAGGAGAACAATTCCTCAAATTCTACTTTATTTATTTATGGTTTTAATTCTGTATTATGTTACTTCTTACAGCAAGATGTCAGTTTTTTTCGAAAAAAATATTTAAAATTTTATATTTTAATTAAACGAGAGACATCAACATGAAACTATAAATATTTCACTAGGCCAAAAAAGAGAAAATACACTTTGAACCTGATCATAGTTTGCATAAATTATGTACTAAATTTGATATTTCTAACTTACAGTGTATATCCTTCAACGAAAGAAAAAATATTGAGCGCAAAGAAAATGTATACCTACGGTAAAACATGTTTCCTGTATTGTTGTTTAGGGAATGGAAGTTTTTGTTTACCTTTTGACTGGTTTTTGTAATGCATAAATCAGCAAACTATATCTTGAGTGATAATATCCCATATTTTGTCATATCAGGAAACTTTGGAAATTATCGTATTATAATAGTTCACTAAGTGAAAAGTTCCTTAGGCCGACCAAGATTTCATGACTTGTTCATTATTTATGTCACCTACTTATGGCTAAAAATTTATTTTAGTTTAATGAAAAACAGGTTCAAAATAAAATATTAATGAAAACTATCGATATTTGTATTTGCAGAGTTAGCAAGACTTACGGTTCTCTTAAGGTTCCCGGAGAGCTCTCGTTGGTATACTATTTATAAGGGGAGGGGGGGGGGGGGTAAGTATTGTAATCGCAAAAAAAAATGTTGTTCCAGATTTTAACATTTCTCGATAAATTAGATAAGATTTGACTAAAATATACAGAATGTACAGCTTCTTCAATTAATTATTTGCAAATTTATTTTAAGACTGCAATGTAAGGCGTTACTTTGTCTTGATTAGCATTGATATGACTTATAAAATTTAATTTTATAATTTGACCAGTATATGATATTTCCGTAAATGTACTATCAATTTGTTTATTTTGAAAAATAATGAAATTGGTTTTTTGCGCATTCAGTAAAAGCTTATTTTGATAAAGTTCAAACTTATATTAGTCAAATGCCTTTTGAAAATCAATGAATAATTCTGCTGTGCATTTTTTTCTTTCAAGACTACTGTCTGATACTTTTTGGGAGAAATCCATATTAGTCTCTATTTAATCATTTATTTTGAATTAAATGCTCTAAAATACCATTATGAATAACCCTTTCAAACGTTTTGGAGATCACCGGCACGACTGAGATTGACCTGTAGTTCGGCTTGGACATTGGACAAACTTGAATTTAAATTCTTTACTTAAAAATGACAATTTCATTTCAGTTTAGCGCAAAAAGCGATAGTTTGTGAATTTTAGTAGTCTCTTAATATATTACACTATTATTAATTTTACGTTAGATGTGAAAAATAAAATAGATATTCTTACAAAAAGGCCATCATGAATATAGTCAAATATGCGAAGGAATTAAAAAGCCACCTCTTCCCTTTTTCATTAGGACATACGTTATGAATCAAATGATACTAATTTGGTTGTTTTTAGATTCTTGAAACAAAGCTATTTGAACTGACACATGTTTATACATGCAGCATAGAATCGCTAGATTAAGTCCAAAAACAATTAATGCCAGTATTTAATAAAACAAGACGATGATAATTTCGTTGTATAAAATACTTAAAACTTAGATACTAGAACGTAAACATGTTTTTACATGCAGAAAGAAAACAAAAATGCAGAATTGGCATAAGGTTAGGTTAGGTTAGAGCGGCTGCCAAAACGCCAATTGGCATAAAATAACAGTTTAAACTCCTGGAGATATTAAAAAAATATTAAAAAACTATTTTAAAAATTTATTGAACAAATGAAACTAGTTTTGTTGACTAAGCATCTTTACAACATAGTTATTTCAAATTTCGCAGGTATTTACATGCAGGACGAGAATAAAAATTAAAAATTTGACATTAAACAAGTGCATTGAACCAACAAGTTCTACACTAATAATACCAGAACTAGATATCAGAACTTAACATATTTTTACATGGAGGAAGAGAATAAAAATGCGAAATTAGCCTAAAACAACCGTTTAGATTCCTACATATAATCCAAAAACATTTAAATACTATTTTATAAATTTTTTGCATTAAATAACACTAGTTTTGTTGATGTAACCGTAAACTTGTTTTAACATGCAGGAAGAGAATAAAAATACGAAATTGCCTCAAAACAATCTTTTAAATTCGCAATATATTTCAAAAAGAATTATAAACTATTTTATAAATTTACCGAATCTAATTACGCTATTATTGTTAATGTAAAATCCTTACGTAGTAACTTGAGCTTACACATGTTTTTACATGCAGGAAGAGAATGAAAATGCGAAATTGACCTAAAGCAACCTCAAACAACCGTCAAATATATTCCAAAAAAAAATTAACGACTGTTTCATACATTTATCTTTGAAATCAAAACTTTAGAACGTAGATATCAGAACAGTATAATATTTTTGTATACAGCAAGAGAATAAAAATGCGAAATTGGCCTAAAACAACCGTTTAAATTCCTACGTATAATCCAAAAACAATTAAATACTATTTTATAAATTATTTGGTTTAAATAACACTAGATTTGTTAATGTGAGATCCTTAAAACGTAGTTATTAAAACTTACAAAAGATTTTACATGCAGGAAGAAAATACAAATGCGAAATTGACCTAAACCAACATTATAGAATCGCTAGATATCACCCATAAACCATTAAAAGCAGTTTTAAATGTTTATTGAATCAATCGATTCTAACTTCGTTAATATAAAATCAATAAAACTTAGATATTATAATGTAAACTTGTTTTTACATGCAGGAAGAGAATAAAAATACGAAATTGCCTCAAAACAAACTTTAAAATTCGCAAATATATTCAAAAAAGGATTATAAACTATTTTAGAAATTTATTGAATCTAATTACGTTATTATTGTTGATGTGAAATCCTTATGTAGTAACTAGAGCTTACACATGTTTTACATGCAGGAATGGAATGAAAATGCGCAATTGACCTACAGCAACCTCATACAACCGTCAAATATATTCCAAAAAAGAATTAACGACTGTTTCATACATTTATCTTTGAAATCAAAACTTTAGAACATAGATATCAGAACAGTATCACATTTTTGTATACAGCAAGAGAATAAAAATGCGAAATTGGCCTAAAACAACCGTTTAAATTCCTACGTATAATCCAAAAACATTTAAATACTATTTTATAAATTTATTGGTTTAAATAACACTAGTTTTGTTGATATGAAATTCTTAAAATGTAGTTATTTAAAGTTACAAAAGTTTTTACATGCAGGAAGAGAATACAAATGGAAAATTGACCTAAAGCAAACTTATAGAATCGCTAGATATCACCCATAAACTATTAAAAACAGTTTTAAATGTTTATTGAATCAATCGATGTTAACTTCGTTAATATAAAATCCTTTAAACTTAGATAATATAATGTAAACTTGTTTTTATATGCAGGAAGAGAATACAAATACGAAATTGCCTCAAAACAAACTTTTAAATTCGCAAAAATATTCCAAAAAGGAATATAAACTATTTTATAAATTTATCGAATGTAATATTACGCTATTATTGTTGATGTAAAATCCTTACGTATGTGTACTTACTTGAGTTAACATAAGTCTTAAAATCCATGAATTTCCCTTTTAAAACGTGGATATTACAACCAAAATATATTTTTATTATACGTGCAAGTAGAAATTCGGCTTTCTTTGGTCAAATCCAATTTTATTATTAAGATACTGGTCAGATAATTAATAATCGAAATATTTCGCGACTTTTTCGCACATCTTCAATTTTCGTGACCCGCTACGCTAGTCTTTCAAATTTGATAACATCAATCTGAAAAAGCGGTAATCAGAGGGAGCCTGGTCTGGACAATACGCCGCATGTTGTACAACTTTCCAGCCCAAAGAGAAAATAAGTTCCTGGGTTGATTTTACTGTATGTGCCGCAATATTACTTTTCGCCTTCCTTAGCCCTTAAATGATATGTTTTTCTTTAGAACATGACTAAATTTGATTAATTGGGCCTGGTAAAGTTTAGCTGTAACAGTTTGATCAGGTTTCGGAAGCTTTAAGTAAATAACTCCTTTCCAATCCTACCAGACACACAGTAAAACTTTCTTGGCATGAATATTTATTTTTACAACTAATGTTGATGGCTGGCCTGGACCAACCTATTATTTTTTGTATTTAGGATTGTCGTAAAAAAATCCACTATTCACCCGTAATGACTTTGTGCAAAAAATTCTTTCTTTTGCATCTCGAAAACAAATTCATACAAATGTCAACTCTGATGGTTTTTGTTTTCTTCGGTCAGTTTATGGGGACTCTATTTCCTTTCTTCTGTATCTTTCCCATTTTATGCAATTGAGGTGATATTGCTTGGTGCGTAACTCCTAACTTTCTGCAAGCTTTTTTGAGTTTGAAACGGATTTTCTTCAAGTAAAATTTTAAGCTCTTCGCCTTCAAGTTTTTTTACTGCACCTGGACGTAGATCGTTCTCAAGACTAAAATTGCCACCACGAAATCTCGAACCCACTTTTCTTCTGTTGATTTACTCACAGAATATTTACCAAAGTCGAATGAATCAATTCCTTAGCTTGAGCAGCATTTTTTTTTCCTTTGAAGACAGAATAGAATGCATTGTCGTAACTGTTGCTTATCGACATCCGTCCGTTTATTAAAATTGCTGCATACGGAATAACAGTTAGTAAAGTACTGAAACTTATGTCATAAAAAAAGAGCGACTATGCTACATATATCCAAAATGGTGGGCGATTTTGATGCGTTGGAGTATGTTTTTAATTCAACCAACTTCAGAGCCAAGTTTCTACATGCACAACTAATGCATAGAGAATTAAAAATGCTAAATCTGCCTAAAAGAACCGTTTGGATTCTTCATATATTCCAAAAGTTAATAGGCTATTTTATAAATTTCTTATGTATTAAATATATATTAAATCAATTAACCCTACTTTGTTGATGTGCAATCCTTAAAACTTATAGTTATTTGAACTCCAATTTAAAATGTTTTTTTGTCCCTTTTTACTCAAACGAAGTTTGACTATTCAACTATCGCATACTCCAATATGGATACAGTAAAACATTTGTTTTGTGACCTACACAAAAACATTGAGAGTGCTCCTCTCATAATACAATTTATTATATCTTTTCAAATCTCTTTGTTAATTTAATTATTCCTCAAACTATCTGATATACAAAATGATTTCTTGTTAGAATAAGAAGATTACGGGTTACTCCTCGGTCCCAGCCTATTACGAAACTAATTAATTTTTCTATTATCATAGATAAACAGCGGTTTAATAAATCCAATTTAGTTTAACTCGTTTAAGTACTGTATGCAAAAAAAAATCTAGGTTGGCATACTGCAACGAAATTCAAAAAATTTACTTAATCGGTTCTGTGAAATCGCAGTCTATGTAGGGAATAAATACCGTAAATATTTTGTCTTCAGATTTTTAGATTTATATTGTCAAACAAACTGAGTATTACTCTGATCATTGAAGGCATTTTTAAAGGCTTCATTCATTCAGTCACGGTAGGAGGTAATTTAGATGAGTGAGAAGAGCAGAGATTAATGGAAAAGTTGTATATTGAATTTTTAGTCTACTTTTTTTTGTACGCTTCTTAATGGTATTTAAATTTTACCTTTCATTTTAAATTTTATTTTCGCGATAAGAATTTAACACAAATTTTATTGGATAATAATTGTATTATTGGACCAACAAAACCTGTCTGTTTCAAAACAATAAATGATTTTCCGTTAATATTTAAAAAAATAATAATAAAGTAATGTTTTTGATTAACAGACGCCAAGAGTGTTATTACCTTAAATGTGTTATAAACTATTGGAAATAAAATAAAAACTATGCTTTGTCATTTTATTGGCTATAATTGTCAACCCTTTTCTTATTCCTATTCCTGTGACCAACAAAATGCTATAAATCCTTAGTTTATACCCGAGGCAACAGTCAATTTCCGTGTAAAGATTGCAAGGATTTAATTTCATGACGGCCGGATATGAACAATTAAGTATTTAACATTGCCGCTGAGTGACATTTTTACACTACAAGTGATGGTGTTGGTGGCATAAGAACGAAATTGAATTTTGGGCAAAATTTTATAAGTACGTATTTACAGTTTCTATATTTAGTCTAACAAACAAAAACAGTCATTTTTAGAATCGATTATCTGATTAATTCATAAATTTACCTTCGAACTTTATTCCAAGCGGCGTTTTTCGTCCTTTTTCGCTACCGCAAAATACACCATACAAAACTGATAATTTTCTTTTTTGGCTTATAGCATAAAGCAGTACCACCTAAATTAAATAAATCAAAAACCATGAAGCTCATGAAATCAAATTTTCAAAATTTTTGCTGTTTTACGTAATTTCCAATTTGTTTGTGGGACACCGCTTATTTTAATAACCAAAGGTGTATACTAAAAATTACGTTATTCATATGAGTATTGGTAAGTTAAACAAACTAAATGTATATTTTTATGATCAAATATTCGGTTTATATTATATAACAAATTAACACACAGATAGATTCCAGTTTCGGAATTTTCATTTGAATGTTTTTTTTCTATTTTTTATAAAAGCTATAATTTATTTACAATTTTTCGAATATTTCTCGATTTTAATTAAAAAATTTAATAAAACAAAATAAAAGAATTTTATGCATTCAAAATAATTCCAACTATAAATATAATTCAAAAATACTAACTGCAGTTATATATACATAGGTTTCTTTAATTCGTTATGTAATTAAATTCCTTCTATGTAATAGAAAAAGTTCTCATTGATTGAATAAATCCAATCGATTAGTGGAAATTTTAAACGTGAACGACCTTTATTATTATTCTATTTTCTCACTATATATTCAGATCATATTTATGAATGTCGGTTCAAGTTGTTGTGTATATTATAAACTAACCTCGGCTATTTGGTAAGTACAACCGGATTTTGAACTTTAAAACATTAGTTCTTGGTTAATGTTTTTAACAGTGTGTCAAGGTTCAACTAAAAGCATATGCTTCTCGTCTTTTAAATCTTCAATTAGCAAAAAAAAAAGTCATCATGCTTTCTTCATTTTTTGATCCTTTGAATACTTCTCTGTTGTTCGTTTTTCTAGTGTTGTGTTATTGCTAATCTTTTTTATCGTAATTCTAATCATTTTGCATATTTTACTATAAAATCTATCAGTAAAGAAATTTTCATATAATAATCTGTCTGGTAAAGTTTTGGTGGTCTGCGTGCTTATTAGTACATTCAATTTCGAAAACTTTATTTTCCGTCTGCAAAACAATATTATATTTAAATGTTCATGACTGAGAACTCGTAGAAATCTAAAATATAAAAATTTGTTAAAGAATAGACAAAAGAAAATAGATGTGTCTGCACAATGTAATTTGGTTTTGTGTGCGGTATCAAATAACTAAAACAAAAAACACAAATTTTCTGCTATCTATACCGAAACAGAATAAGACTGTAAATGACGTTACAAAGAACAAAAAAAAATAAAAAAATGTAACTTGATACAATACGTGATTCCAAAATATTCACACTGTACGAAAATTCAATAAGTTTAGTTTTATTACCGCTTTTTCTGATGTCAGGTTAAATATTGATTACTATTCAGTAAATGAGAATGTCTTACAATGATAGTCAATATTTGATATAAAAAAAAAATGTTTAATATGACCTGGGGCTGTACCTATGTAGGTACTACTTACAGTTTTGAAATGTTAAAAGTTTGATGTTTAGTTACATGTATTCTACGATAACGATTTGCGAAAGTATAGACTTCAATCCCTAAATTAACATGGAAACTACTGTGTTATTGTACGTAGTAGTGCTGGTTGTCCTAAAACGTACGTTATTTATTTGATAAATTCTACCATAATCTTTAAGTGATAACTAGTGCCTTTCGCGTCGAGCCTGGATTGTGAGTGGTTCTTACGAGTAAGGAGGTTTTGTGTGGATTTATTTTAAGTCCAGCGACCTCTAATCCGATTATTAACTAGCTAAGGATAGATTCCCAGTTGGTAGAGTCTCTTATCGCCCTCTCGGTGCAAGTGTTAAACTATTTAATTGCAGTTTGTCCCCAGTGGCGTTCCCTGATAATGTAGAGGGGTTCGTACTACTGTAGACACTCAGGTAATCGAGTGTTTACAATAGTACGTACCCTTGTAGCGTTCAGGTGTTCAGGTGTTTATGATTGGACAAAGCCACCATGCGTATGTTTTCATTGACGGATTAAACGGTCAGCGGGTCATGAAACTTCGCGGCTGAACCGTTCCATTCGACCTCATTCAATATACTTAAATGTCCACCATTTCCTTTTTTTTGTATATCCATCCTTCCTCGCAACTCATCTGGATGATTGGTGTAACAAACGGTGCAATAAAATAAATGCAATAAAAAAAAACAACAACAAGTACAAACAATTTTTAATCCAATAATTAAATATTTTTTTTATTATTTTATTCAGCATGGCACGGCGACGAAGATTGGCAACTCAATCTGGGAAACCAACCCAGAATCACAAAAAAAAAAACTTGCTAAACCATAATAATGCGGATGAGCAGTTTCGGAGCAACAGATGGCGCTAGGCATGCGGCAAACAATGATTTAAAATTAGCGCTCAAAAATTTGAGGGAAATGGCGAAAACTATGGAAGTGCGCGAAAAATATAGAAAAATAATAGGAAATTGAAGAAGAGGTGATGACGAGGAGAAGGGGATGCCGTATATTTAGACGAGGAAGATCGTATGACGGGCAGTCAAGTCTGAATCAGAGAATTGGTCAGATATAAAGAAAACAAAAAGCAGGAAATAAAATTTAAATTAAAGCAAAATAAAATTGGTGTGCGAATAGAAAGAAATTTGTGTATTCGCTGTTTATTTATTTTTGGTTGTACATAAACAAAATGTGTAATGAATGGTTATTGTATTATGTTAATAAAAATTAAATAAGATACATTTTATAAAGATATAAGAAGTGCGGTTGTTTTATTTGACAAGCTGTGTTCGCTTACTTCGCTGAGTCCGCCATAATTCGGATTGTTACAAAAATAAAATAAAAATTAAGAGGTAATAAATTGTCTGTTCATAAAAAGAAGTTTGTGGCTAAATAAAAAAGAGGTGAAGTGAATAAAGATATAAAAAAATAAAACGGAACAAAAACAAATGACAGAGCAATTGAACGTATTAGTGGTGAAAAGTGTTTTCTTAGTGATCTCAGTGGAAAGCGAGAAAAACTAAAATAAAATCATAAGTGAGTGGTGAGTCGGCGTCGTGACACGTGCAAGGTGATAAACAGCAAGCTTGGAGGCACTAAGGGGAGATCATCAGATCGCTGCAGAGAACTTGAGCCAGCAGAAGGGTTTTTCAGGTGAGTTGTGCGTCCCTTATTATTGTTTCTTGTCCCGTCACGGTTTGTCGCATGGTCTCATGATACGCGATTTTGTATGTGTGTTTTTTTTTACCGTTAGCGCGATTATTCGAGAAAGACCCTAAAACACGCGGTGGCTTTTTAGTGGTGTTTATTTGCACCCCGCCCGAGTCATATTGCTCGCAATCGAGCTAAGCCGGCTTATCGTGCTGGTAGACTGGCGCCCAAAATCACGCACAGTGAGTAAAAAATTCAGAGTCTACCCAAGCCATCGCACGTTGACGAACCAATTGAGACAGCACGTTACACCCTCTGGCATCTATTTTGATGGTATCAAAAGCTTTTATTAGGTCAACTGAATTGGCGAAGGTTTGAGTTCACGCGCATTTCTTTAAGTATTCGGCGAACGGCAAAAACCTAAAATTGGTGAAAAATGCAGCTTGATATGTCGGCGGTAAAGCCCAGATGCTTCAATTACGTTATCTGGTGCATGCTTAGCCGAATAGTAATGGTAATGTCAACAATATCAAACGTGGTCACAAAGTTGGGGGGAATGAAAGAGGAGGGGGGAACTATCTTGGCAAATGAGTTAAGAAATGTTTGGCAATTTAATGGTACATGACTAGAAGGTATTGTAATAAATATGAATCAAAATCATTAAAAAAATAATTGCCGTCAGATTTTTCTGGTGCAAACCAAATCTTTCTGAGATTTAATGGTTTATTTTATTTTATTCTACAAGAGAAAAGTTTTATATTTGACTTGAGTTCTTAAATACGATACAATGTTAAAAGGAGGTATAATAAAAATAAAAATAAAAATAAAAAAGAATTAAAACTGACATAAAAATATTTTCAGGTCGGAGCATAATGTTTCTTCTACCCACATTTTTCTTCGGTGTGTACAAAAAACACGTTACAGCAAGAGCCAAACATACTTCGATTTATTTTACTTTGATAACGAATTTTGGATTCAGTGCCAAAAAAAATTACTTCAGATACTACTGTTCAATAAAAAAAAAAAAAATGTTTATCTCTTTTTTACAGGCATGTGTTATCTTCAGCAAGTTAAAATCTCTGCAAATCAATGAATCAGTAACCCTTAGTTTCAAATAATTAAAAATCGTAAATGAACTCGACATTTCTGGAAAAAACAAAATAAGATGACGAGTAAATCAGATTACTGTTAAATTAACACTTATCTTGGAAGCGCACAGTTATAATAACGTATTATTTCTACGATCAAAAATAAAATAAACAAACCGGATGTATTCGTTAAATAGTCTAGTGTTTGACAGTTTTTGGCCCAGAATTCTTTCGAAAGAAACCCATTGACGTGAAATTAGGACAGTAAGAAGCGTTGTGACCCTGGGGGTGGATGCCGCTCCTTTAAGGGGAGCAGGGGGCGGGTGGAAATTAGTACACTCACAATTAATAAAAAAAATATTTTTTTATATTAGCTCAAAACTAGAGAAAATACTATATGTACAAAAATGTATGTTTTTTTTTGCAAAAAATTTTGTTTTATTTCAGAGTTTAAAATGGGATTCCATTTTGCTCTTTGCTCTTCATTTTTGTTCAAGAGCGATAATAAAAACTATTTAAAAGCTCTTTATAAGGAGCGACATTGTAAAAAAAAATATCGCTCTAAAGAACTGGAGCATTAATTTTATTATAAGGCTCTTGCTCTTCCACAATTGCGTTTGTGTTATCATATTTTCGCTCTTTGTTTTTGCGCTATATTGAGCAAATAAATGCGCTCTGCTCTGATGAAAAAAAACGTCATTATTATATTGCTCTTGCTCTTGTTATTACGGCAAACGGTTACATTCAAAACCTTCTAAATTTCTTTAGAAAGCCAGATTGTTTTATTAGCGAACAGATGCACGGGCATTGGAAATGGGATTTTAAAATGATTTTTGGGTAAAGTTTGGAATGTGGCCAACTAGGATTGAACTTGGCTATTCTTTAACTGATTTTAGTGAAATTTGACGATTTTTAGATGAAGTTTTGGGATATGGCCAATTAGGATGGAACTTGGCTATTTCTTAACCGATTGTGATGCAATTTGACATGTGCGTTGGAAATGTGATTCTAAAATGACTTATGGATAAAGTTCTGGAATATGGCCAACTAGGATGGAACTTGGCTATTCTTTAACCGATTTGAGTGAAATTTGACATGTGCCATCAAAATGGGATTCTAAAATGATTTTTAATTGAGTTTCTGAAATATGAAAAATTTAGATGGAACTTGGCTATTCCTAAACCGATTGTGATACAATTCAATATATGTGTTGGAAGTGGGATTCTAAAATAGGTTTTAGATAAATTTCTGGAATATGGCTAGATAGAATGGAACTTACAGATTATTTCTCCACCGATTTTCTATCTGCCTCACAGCAGATAAACCTTGACAGCTGCATGAGCACTTCGCTATTCCATAACCGATTGTGATGCAATTTAATATATGCTTTGGAATTGGGATTCTAAAATAGTTTTTAGATAAAGTTATGTAATATGGGCAACAGCAGATAAACCTCGACAGCTGCATAGATTACGGAAACTGCCAAAGACAATAGCTTTTTAGGTTACTCATATTGATATACATATTTAAATATATCAATATGAGTAACCTAAAATAATAGTAATTATTATACTTTTGCCGTAACCTGTTTAGATTACTCATATTAATATATTTATTATACATCTGGCGGGAAATTTAGTCGCAATAAAAGAAAAATAAGAAAAATTGGGTGACAGCACGCTAATGTTAGTGAAGGATCCCGGAATTAGGAAAATCATTTTAGAATCTCATTTTCAACGAACATGTCAAATTAATGTCGGTTAAGAAATAGCCAAGTTCCATCCTAATTGGCCATATAGAACTTTATCTAAAAATCATTGTAGAATCCCGTTTTCATGACGCATGTCGAATTTCACTAAAACCTGTTAAGGAAGAGCCAAGTTTCATTATACAATTGGCCATATCCCAAAACTTTATCCAAAAATCATTTTAGAATCCCATTTCCAACGCAAATGTCAAATTTCTCTAAAATCGGTTAAGGAATAGCGAAGCTTCATCCTAGTTGGTCATATTCCAGAACTTCATCTAAAAATCATTTTAAAATCCCACTTCTCTCGCGCATGTCAAATTTATCTAAAATCTGTTAAGAAATATCCTAGTTGGCCATATTCCAGAAATTTATCTAAATATAGTTTATCGAACTTTCTTTATTTAATGATATTCAGAAAGCAAATCTTGTGTTACAAAAAATTTTGCTCCCTAATGTATTTTCTTCAATGGCTATGTAGAATGGGTTGGGAGGGATATTTTTAACTTTTACGCTCTCTGTTTTAAGAGTAAAATTAAAAATAAAAATTTAAATCACTTTGAAAGAGCGAAATAATTTTTTTTTGTGTTTACTATTAGAGGGTAAGAGCGTAAAAGCATACTGAAAAAAAATTTTATTGGGAGCAAGAGCGAAATTTTTTATAAAGAGCTCTACAAGAGCTCTAGCGATAAATTAAAACTCTGATTTATTTTTTATTTCTCTACGATAAAAATTAATTAAGATATCACCGTTTTAAGTTCTTAAACACACATCGGTGCAAAATGCTTTTAAGAGCGATTAAATATCTTAAAAATTAAGGAAGTTATCATTAAAAGACATGAAAAGTTCATTATTCAAGTACCATGTTCAAGTTTGTTGTTCAAGTTTAATTAAAAAAACATGTAAATGGTTTTATTGTCGAAAATTATGGAGCATTTATAAATAAATGTATGGCCATATCTACCACACACGACACATGTCGTTTTTCCATTATTTACAAATAGTGCCATAACTTGGTTCGTATTGCATCCAGTGAAATAAGAAAAGCAATCGATTTGTTGTTTTATAAGATTTATTTCTGCTCTTTATTAGTTTTTGGTAAAACGTAAGGTTATCAAGTTATTCGTGAAAGATCACTGTAAGACTTGTATTTTTAGATAAAAAATCAACATTTTCAATCGCGAAATACTCCAAAAATATTGATTTATCAAAAAAACTTAGTAACATATTTTTTGCTTAGAATTGACCCCTCTATCGATTTCGGCGGTTATTTTGAGTATGCTGATTTACTCTTCAATCTATGTTTCTTGATCTGTTCTGGAATTTTCTGGGTATTATTAAAGTTATAATTCTATTAATTGTTGTTAAAAACTAAAACAATTTAAAACAATTAAAAAATTCACTTAAATATTTTTATATTTTACTAGAAAATATTAATGAAGACATTACTTTCCTTAGATATTCTGAAAAAAGCGCTATCGTCTTACACCACATCTTAAAATTAATCTCACACAAAACAACGCTGTAGTGTCACAGAAAGAAGACCTAAGCAATGCGGAGGGGTTTAAACATGTTCGAGATGTGACACCCCAAAAGTTTGATGCTCTCTGAATATGATTGGATTGGCTATACAAAAATATCGTGTCGTTAGAAGTTTTAATTTATATCTAGCAATTCTAATAGGTTGTTTTAGATAAATTTAGCATTTGTATTCTCTTCCTGCATGTAAAAACATGCTGCTGTTCTAATACGCACGTTTTAATGTTTTTTTATTAACGATAAATTTTTAAAACAGTCGTTAATAGTTTTTGGATTATAGCTACCTAGTGAATGTATATTATTGTTTTAGGTCAATTTCGCTTTTGTGTTCTCTTCCTGAATGTAAAAATATGCGTAAGCATAAATACGTTTCAAGTATTTCACATCAACGAAACTAGTGTGATTTAATTCAAAATATTTCTAAAATAGCATTAATTGGTTTCGGATACCGCTAGCAATCTAAGCGATTATTTTAGTTGAATTTCGCATTTTGATTCTCTTCCTGCATGTAAAACAATGTTTACCTTCTAATATCTACGTTTTGGGGAATTTATATAACCGCAATTAGCGCCATTTGTGGTTATACCTTGCTACTCTCTATGCGGTTTATTTAAACCAATTTTGTATTTTAATTCTCTTCCTGCATGTAAAAACAAGTGAACGTTTTAATAGATATGATTTATTGTATTTAGAGTTAGTGTCAATTTATTCAATACATTTGTAAAATTATCTTTAATTGTTTTTGGAACGCTTGTGTTAGGCCAATTTCGCATTTTTATTCTCTTGCAGGTAAACATTTACTTACGTTCTAATATGTACGTTTTAAGGATTTTACATGAAATAGAAATTCAGCATGTACAATGAAAACGGGATTCTTAAACTATTTTTGGAAAAATTCTGAACATAACTGAGCAAATTTGAAAGGCACTCGGTTATTTTTTACACGATTTTGATAAAATTTAGCTATTAAGATGAAAATTTGATACCAAATAGATTTTTTAAAAGAAGTTCTGGAATATTACCAATTCGGAAAGAACTCCGTAATTTCTCAGCCGATAACGATAAATATTTAAATTGACAAAACGAAAAAATTTGACAAGCCAATAGAAGAAAAATACTGAAGAAGGAAGAAGTTCCGAAACCGGTCTATTAAAAAATATATCAAGAATTATCACCAAATAGAAAGAAATCTACTTTAAATAAATAAAATAAAAATCAATAATTAAATAAAAAAATTTTAATTATATATAATAAAAGTGATAAAAGCCACAATAATAATAAAAAATGGACAACTACCAGTTGTACAATACAGATAAATATTTACGTTATGGTACAATTTACCATGTACGATGGAAACAAGATTGTAACATGATTTTTGGAAGAAGTTCTGGAATCAGGCCAGTTAATAAGGAACCTGGTAAGGGCTCGGCCATTTCTCAACCGACTATGATGTACAACCCCAATTAGGAAAAAATTTGGCTACTTCTTAACTGATTATAAGGAAATTCAGCATTAAACATTCTTATATAAATATTTGATGACCTTAAAGGACTTCTTCGAAAAATCATTATAGAACTCCGTTTCTATCATAATTGCTGACTTCATCATAATATGTTGAAAAATAACCAAGTTTCTTCCTATATTCTAGATCAAATGCCAGATCAAATCGTGCATGCTATATTTCATTAAAATTGGTCATATTGCAGAACTTCGATTTCTATGGTACTTGCTAAATTTCATCGTAATCTGTTAAGAATTAGCCTAGTTTCTTTCTAATTGGCCATATTCAAGAACTTCATCATAATCGATTACGAAGTGGCCCACTTCCATTCTTATTGGGCGTATTCCAGAATTCATTCTGTTTTCTTAACCAATACCGGTATAAAAGAATCTTGAAAAAAAAATGGCTCGTATTGAAAAGTAATTCTCGGCTTATCAACGAGCGCCACAACTATAGTTTAGTTCGTTACTTGATTCGTAGATAAACAAAACTTTAATGAATCCAGAAACACGCTTGGATAAAAATTTTTAATAGTCCATTTTAATAATTAAAAAATATTCAGCTCAGCTTTTTAAGTACCTCGATAGAATATTATTTGGAATATACATACATTAACGTCTAGTAACAATAACGAGTTTACGAATCAATATTATTGGTTTACATTAACCAGACATTATAAAATCGTGCAAATTTTTCTTACTTTATGTATTTTCTCCATTGTAAATTTAAATTTGAAAGAAAATCCATACCCTATTTCACTATCTAACACCAACCTTTGCATTATTTTTTCGTTAATATCATTTCTCAAAATGTGTTACCTATACCTTCGAATTTAAGAGAAGACAAAAATGTGAAAAACAGAAAATTGAATTTAAAGAAGAAAATAACATGAGATAAATATTCGAATGACAAATACCACATTATACATAGACAGTCTTTCCATGTTATGTATAATTTATTTTGGAAAATTGAATTTAACACGTTCTTATACATACTTTGTGACACAATATGGATTTCTATGTCGCAGACGAAAACCATGAGAATACACCTTACAAAAATCATTCGCTTTAATTTATTCAATCAATAAATGTATAATTTTCAAAATAATGAAAATCCTCAAAATAATGTAAAATTTGGTGCAGAAACCCGAAAGGTTTTAATATAAATTTTTTTATAACTGGATAATGGCTAAAACAATAAATTTCCAAGAGGTTGAACATTTACCTTCTATTAATTACCCATAGCAGAACCTATAACAATTAGTTTTCTGGAATTAATTATGAACATGGTGGCTTTATGCTTTATCATTATAAAAATCTGAAATAAGATCAGAAATAATTCGTTACAGTAGTAATATTTCAATGTTACCTTTGAGATATGTTAGCTTTGTATTTAGTACCCATTTATCGTGTACATAATTAGTTACTCGGAGACATTGCATAGAGAAGAATAGATATGTAGTTTCGAAAGTTAAATTTTATGGATTAAATTTATGTGTACCACCTAAAATTCAAACTTACCAGAAAATTTACTATAAAATGAAATTTCCAGTTTTTGTCCAATAAAAGAATGACTCATATTTTAAATATTCAGGCAATCAAAATCGAGGCTGTAAGGCTTTCCGTGATACGGCGAAGAATCAAGTCAATCGTTCGGTAGAAATCTTTTGACAATCAACGAGCAAGGTCAAATTTAAAAAATTCATAATTTTCTATTGTAATAAATATTTATTGTTCGAATTTTCAATTAATTATTCTGTTTGGTGAAAAATATGAACATAAATTGTGTGCAATATGACATTAATTTGAACTTTGTTCCTTTATTTAATTGTTTCGTTCAAATATTATAAATATTACCAATTCTGTTGTGCGAAATCAATAAACTATTTGTAGGAATTAATATGAAAGTGATACGACAAATCATACAGTGTGCTAATTCGATACAGATGCGACTGACCCCATAAACCCGAAATCTTGATTCAACTTGAAATATTAATTTTATCAATTCATTTATAAATACTGCGTAGTCTTTGAAGAAATAGTGATACCATAGTAGCTCAATTTGCCGCTTATTATATATTTCCCGATTTATTATTTTTTCCAGAGATTTGTAACAATGATTGCTCTGCCGCAGATATTATCGGTTATATTAAAAGTTGGTAAGCATTTAAATCGTCCGTTAAACATATTGTTGCTGTGACACCTAGGGTGCAATAGAATAAGTTAAATTAATAGCTCAAAGTTTTACTGTACTAAAATGGAATTTTCCATGATAAAACTGTTCTAAATGTTTCTACACTAGTCTTACTCGAAAAGTTATAAAATTTCTAGAAATTCTGGTTTAAGTATGTAAAAGCGAACGAGAACCAATTAGATTTGATTAGTATTTGGTAAGTGATAGTGTGAAAATTAAAAAATAATTAGACAGTGTATTAAAAAGTGAATTAGTGCGATATAAAAAGTAAAAGTAAATAGTAAAATTGTGCGAAAATTTATGTAAAGTGATTTTTGTGAATTATCATTGTTGTTTGTGTTAAATTAATAAATTCATTTGTGTTAAACCGAAGTGTTTTGTTTTATTTACAATCCAGTGATACTAACCTTGATTGACAAAGCAAAAACGTAACTATATGAAGACAGCCGATATTTTGCAGATTAGTATACATTTTTGGCCAAATTGAAATTACTATCAGATTTAATTATAGATCTTTTAAGATTAATTTCGGAGTATTACGCTCTAAATAATTATTTTGAAATCATTTAGGGTTTCGGATTTATATCATTAGTTAATGGACCAACTCAAGAAACTGAAACTGAATTCAAGTTTTTAGTTTCGTACAAAGATATTTGATTTAACGCTCTCTGATCATAAATTACTTTCTCTAAAACGATTCGGACAGCTACCTTGTAAGAAGAATATAATTCCATAGTCAATAAGAAAATAATTTTTTAACTTTTAAATGCATTTTTACTATATGATCATGAGACATTTCTGCTATTGAGCGAGCTAAATAGTGCTATCTATGTATCAATGTTTACTCAATCTTACGAGGAAAAACAAGAACTACACCTTGGATGTCGAACAAACTTCTTAAAGCAATCGCTTTAGGTTGAAGAACTGGTTATTAACTTATTTCAATAATCAACCCAATAATGTAAAACTGCAGAATCGTGTACGAAGACTTCAGGTAAAATTTACGCTGACGTTAAAATAACTAAGACAAGTTACTTTCATTTAAGTTTTGAACAGTCAAAGAAAAATCTAAAAAATCAATGAATTTAATTGGATGATACCTATAAAGGTTATACTACTAAAATAATTTCAGAAATCGTTAATGAAGATGGGTTTTTGATAAGTGACCGACGCGACATAATGGAAACTTTCAGTTATTGGTTTTAAGGAAGTGTCTCTAAATCTGAAGGAGCAAAATCGCTGTGGTTCTTATGTTCGTCTCATGTTTAATCTCTTCATCTGAAATTTTGAACTACATATATAAAAAGCCTCGATAATTCCAACTCAACTGGAATAGAGAACATTAGCAAAAAAAGTTCTTAAAATGTTTGCCCCAAGCATGTTTTGACACACATTTTCAACTTAAGTCTTACGAGTAGTATGTTCTGTGTTGTTTTCAAAACAGCAATTGTTATTGCCATATTTAACACTTTCCCTCCTACAGATGCTCGGGTGGATCAAGAATTTTTTTTTAATATACCACACCACTGTGGCACCTACACATCACGCAAATTTTGAACACAACTTTTGGAATGTTGGAGTCGTTCATTTTCTAAAGTGGGGTAAATGTGTAATATTAATATGTTTCAGATATAAATGTTGGTTATTTCCATACTTTCCGCAAAATGACTGACATATTTGGCTTTTTTACTTGTAATTCCTTTACAACACAAATTGCATTGACTTCCTAGTTTTCGGTTTGACTTCGACTTTTTGGAAGTTTGCTCAAGATAATGGTTAATATGAGTATTAAAGCGTTAACTATTGTTGTATTTAACAGCAATTCAAACACCAGCCCATTTTTTATTGATCATCCTTTATCACAAATACCTTAGTCTAAATCGACTGACTAAGTGGCAGCTTGTAAAGCAAACTACTTAATATTTTTGGAAGCACTGGTCTGATGAGTATCTTTAACTACGCTAGAAGATCGATCAAAATTATACAACAAGAAATCCGAGTTAGCACAAGGAAATGTCGTGGCATTAAGAAACGAGAATTTGCCACCAACAGACTAGGCGCTTGGTAAAATTGAAGAGATTCATCCATGGTCCGATGGCCGTCAAATAGTGCAACATCCGAGCTATACGGTAGATGCATAAAAACTTCCCAGCCAAGCTCTTTCAATTTTTACTGGGTCATTAAATATGCGTTTGGTCTGATACCTTGTCATGATGGAAGACAACACCATTTCTATTAATCAATTCTTACCAGATTTTTTTAATTGCTTGCGGCAATTTGTTTAATTGCTGACAGTAGAAGTTAGAATAAATCGTTTGATCAGGTTCTAAGACATCATAAAGTATGGTTCCCTTCCAATCCCACCAACTAGACAGCTTATAACCTTATGGGGTGTCAATCCTGTCTTTGAGGTCGGTTGTGGTAGTTTATCTTTCTTTGACCATGTTCTTTTTTGAACGACAATCTCTTATTTTACCTGCTTTTCAACGCCAATAAAGATTTTCTTTAAAAATGGATCGGTTTAGTTGTGTTTTAGTAGCGATTTGCTGCTGGAAATTCAGTGAATCAAATTTTTCACTGACACTTCCAGCGGTACCCAAACATCGAGATTCTTTATGTACCCAGCTCTATGCAAATGGTTTAAATCTGATTCGTCCGAAGTAATGCTTGTTCGATTCCTTTCTGTTCAACATTAGAACCTTGCATAAATGCAAATGGAATGATATGCCGTTGAGATCATTGTTAGTGCCATCTGAAAACCTTGAAATCTTTTATGAGTTGTTTGCTCATCTAAAGGAACAAAAAAATAAAAGTGCTCCAATACTATATAATATTTTGCCAATGGTTGTTGAACCGTCCTTGTAAATTGTATTTGTCGTTAGGCTCGTTTGGAACTTATTGAGTTAAATTTCAGTTCAAAAATTCGCTGTTTAACGTTTCGTATCGTCGTGCTTACGGGTTGAGGTGGCCCAATTCAAACGGAGTCAATATTTGTGTTGCGGTATCTCTCGTGTTCCAATTTTATTGCGGGTTAATGAATTCGGTGTAATATTTTTACGTATCCAGTTGAGTACGGGTTGTCTCTTTTTTGTCAAAAATCATTTCTGTTTAAATTTTCACAAATTCGAAAAGGCAACAAGGAAGTTATACTATCGAAAGCCCATGGTATGGTTTACAGATGGATCAAAAACGGAAGATGGAGCGGGGATAGGAATACACTGGAGTGGCACTACCCTCTCGAAGTCCTTGGGTACCAATGCTACCGTTTTTCAAGCAGAAGTACATGCTATAGAACTTTGCGCTAGGATAGGCATAGCAAAAGGCCTAAACGATGCAAAGATTTATATTTTATGAGACAGCCAATCAGCCTTAAAAGCTCTTATGTCTTGTTCCGTTGAGTCAAGGCTGGTATGGGATTGTCTGAAGGTTATTAAACATCTGGCAGGCTCAAATAAGGTAACACTTATGTGGGTGGCAGGTCATACTGGAATCGAAGGAAACGAGGCAGCTTATGGCCTCGCCCGTGAGGGTTCTGCTTCTCCATTTTTTGGACCAGAACCCTTCTGCGGTGTCACTAAGGGACACCTTAGAGCAGCGGTAAAACGCTGGGAGGATGTTCAAAAGTCCGCCTACTGGCGCAGAATTCCAGGTTTACGGCAGGCGAAGAAATGTATATCACCTTCGTCTGTCAGGGTTAAGGAGTGTCTTGAACTTAGGAAACCAGAGTTAAGGCTGCTTACTGGCTTCCTCACAGGTCATGTCCCCTTAAGGTATCACCTTAAGAAGATGGGCGTCTAAGTACGACAGATGGATGCCGCTTCTGCGGTCTGGAAGCGGAATCAGAGGAACATGTTCTGTGCCATTGCCCAGCCATTTTCCAGCAAAGACTGCAACATCTAGGAGGGAGAACAATGAGCCCGGATAGTATGTTTCTTGTACCGGCCAGTAGTATTGTCAGATTCATTAAGAGCCTGAATATTGACTGGACGGATAATTAAGTAGGGTCCAGCACAATAGATCTTTTAGGTCGCGGTGCGAGGTAGCTTATCGCCCACATGGCTCTTCAGTAAATAATAATAAATACTATCGAGAGCAAATATTCCAGTGTTCCATGGAGACTAGAAAGAATAGGCAACATTTAAGGATTTGTTTAACGGGCAAAATCAGAAAAAACTTGCGGCTGCCTAAGCCAACAAAGTTTCAGTGTCTGGAGTGTTGTCTAGCTGATCGAGCTCTCAAAATCATTGAGCATATATGAATTACGGATGCTACTTACGACCAAGCATGGGAAAAACTTTGCAACCGGTTTGAGAAGAAAAGGCACATCGCAAATTCATGCTTCCAGATGCTTATGGACCAAGTTCCTGTAATAAAGGGTTTGTGGACAAGCTGAGACAACCGTGCGAGGATTAACCGCTTTAAACAACTCGACACAAAAGCGTGATTCATTAGTTATTTTCCTGTTGCTGCAAAAAAGTGACATCGAAACGAGGAAAATGTGGGTAGAACATAGCATCGGAAAGGAGTTTCCATGCGAAGAGGACTTCTTGGCATTTCTCACCACAGGAATGAAACGATACGAACCTCAACTAGATTGCAAACTCGTACTTTATCTACGGATGTTTAATTGGAGTGCAGTAAGTGTGGTAATAACCATAAACTATCTAAATATGCGTTATACCAAGCCATGGATATACAGCGTAGGCGGGAATTTGTAGCAATGAAGTCACTATGCTTCAATTGTCTGTAAGTAAATATATTTACGGTATGAAGTAAGTATTTTTCACCGCAACGACGCCATATATGTTCGCTAAAGCACCATACACTTCTGCACATCAATGCGTTCCTGCAAAACCAAAAGAATGATCACTATCAAGTAGCGTCATGTTGTACAAATTGTAATAATCCAATTGCATCTTGCAAATCTAAACAGCGTTTCACCGAATTATTCTTCATTCGATACTGCCCTCGAGTCATCTACCATCATGAAAGTCAGCAAATCAACCATTCCACTCCCAGCAAGCCGTCTAAATTGAAAGATCTCGATATTTGGTGGAATAATCCGGACTTTCTAAAATCGTCGTCCCGTGAAGCTGCAACTGAAGAAAAATCTGAGCAATTACAACTATTAGCAGCACAAGTCAGTAAAAAAGAAGATCATATTGCCACGATCATCCTCAAATATTTCTCTTGGCACAAATTAATAAGAGTGTTTTTCTATGTTTTCAGATTCATTCAAGGGGCTAAAACAAAACTTAAAACAGAACTCGAGGCCAGAAATTATTCATCATCACTAATGAACTGCGGGCTGCTACTATTGAGTTGTCCCGGCAAGTACAAAACCATTCATTTCATGACTAGGTAAATCGACTAATGTTGGTCATAAAGTATCGTCCAATAGTAAACTTGCGTCGATGCATCCATATCATATTGACTGGAAATCATCATATTACAGCATTAATTGTTTCTGACGTGCACCGATATACGTTAAATAGTGGATTTTCTATTGTGCTGTTTCACCATCGTCAACAGTATTGGTTATAATTACCAGAACTTGTTAAAGTTAGCCGAAAGTGTCCAGCCGAAAGTGAAAAGTCGATAATGCAGATTATGTTGTTGACATTTCAGCCGAAAATAAATCAGCCTCTACAGTTTTATGTCTGGAGATGGATTGCATTGATGTGACTTGTCAATAGCTATCGCAGGAAAAAAATTTAGTTCAAGTTTCACGTGGGAAATCTCGGAAAATTCGATTTTCCAAAAATTATTAGAAAATTTGTATAAAATCAGTTTCTAGAGTGTTATGTCTGGAGATGGATTGCATTGATGTGATTTGTCAATAGCTATCGCAGGAAAAAAAATCAGTTCAAGTTTCCCGTGGGAAATCTCGGGATTTAAAATTTTGGAAAATCTAATTTTCCGAGATTTCCCACAGGAAACTTAAATTAAATTTTTTCCTGCGATAGCTATTGACAAGTCTCATCAATGCAATACATCTCCAGACATAACACTCTAGAGGCTGGTTTTATACAAATTTTCTAATGATTTTTGGAAAATCGAATTTTCCGTGATTTTCCACGGGAAACTTGAACAGAATTTTTTATTCGATAGCTATTGTTAAATCACATAATACGATTCAACTTCAGATATACACTCTAGAGGCTGATTTTTTTCCAATTTTGTGGATCATGTATCCTATTTACTTTCGGCTGATAACTACAACATTTTTTATTTTCGGCTGGAATGTTAATATCGTAATCTGCATTATCGGCTTTTTATATTCATCTGGAAACTTTCAGCTGAGATTACACAATCTGCGTTATCATTTTTTACTTTCGACTGGACTAACATAATCTGCATTATTGACTTTTCACTTTCGGCTGGCAACTTTCGGCTAACTTTAACAGTATTATTACAAGTGTGGTATCTGTTTATCTGTCGTAAAGGCATTCAAACAATTAATGTGCAACTTACCATCTGCACGGGTATTGAATCCAACGCGAGCATTCAAAAATGTCGTAACTAACCTGTTAGCAAATTACACTGAATGGAAATTCATGTGATAAACTACGTCATATGGGTGGTTTAAACAAAGCAGGAATCAAATCTACGAAGCAACATCTACAAAAATCCATCGGCTCCTTCAAATTTACCGATGAGCAGTACTATATTTTGCTTTGCCATGTGGAAGCAGTTTTAAACTCCAGACCACTATGCAGCGAATCAGATGATGTCAATGATCTAAATTATTTGGCACCAGGTCATTTATTAATTGGGGAACCACTACAGAATGGTCCAAATTATTATTTTTTTTTTTTAAAATGCAATAAAACAAAAAGTTCTCAATATTTTTTCAAATTTATTTTTTCACTGTAAAGAACAATCCTTCCGATTAATTATGGAATACTATTACATTCATATGACTGCCTCGGCTGGCCTTGACGTACCCCATACGGTCGGTCCCATTTTTGAGCACATTTTCGATGGTATGCGGCATTATGTCTTCAATGGCAACGCGAATATTGTTCTTGAGAGCGTCAATCGTTGCTGATTTATCGGCGTAACACTTATCTTTGACGGCACCCAAAAGATAATAGTCCAACGGCATCAAATCAAAGAAAATTGTTTAAAGAACAATGGCTTAATGATGCCTCCGGACCAAAATCCGCACCAAACAGTCACTCGTTGAGGATGCATCGGCTTCTCTACGATCACGTGCGGGTTCTCCGTGCCCCAGATGCGACAATTGTGCTTGTTTACATAGCCGCCTAGATGGAAATGCGCCTCATCCGAAAAAATGATTTTTTGGCCAAGATCGTCGAAGTAATGTTTTAATATTTCCCAGCGTTGTTCAAGCGAATACACAACCATTTTCGTTCAGCGAAAGGATAAAACTAACTTTCTGTCAAATCAAAAGTGACATAACCCTTAAATACTCAAAATAACCGCTAGTTCAAAAAAACAATTTATTTGGCCCACCCTATACAGTTCATACCAGAGTCAACGAAGTTAATCCCGGCGATGATGGTTTAATGCAGTAGCCACTATCAAATCAATTTTGGGTATTATCAGATGTCCAATTCATAAGCTAACTAAACTTCCAATTGATTAAAAAATATTTTTGTAACGTGCGAAGTATGTTGGAAATTGAGTGCACATACAGTAGCAAAGATTAGCTACAGTAAAATAAAGTTTAATACGTTATTGTATACTTATCTTAAAATTTGACCCAATGGAATTTAAATTATAATTGCTAGCAATTAAGCCACACATTAGTAATTTAGTAAACAAATTTTAGTTTTACCTTTTGACAGACACAAAGTTTCCAAAATTTGACAAACATTTGTCATGTCAGCTTAAGTAGTACTAAAAATATTCAACAGGCTTATTAAAAATGTTGGATTGAGTATTTGATAAGCTTTTGTAAATGTAAAACGATTTGTTTCTCCATTTTTCACATCGAGAATTGGACGATTTAAACAACCATCAGCCAATAATTTACTGCCAACACTAATATAATTGAAAATGAGGGTAAATTTGTGATTGTCAAAACTTTTTGCAAAATTTGTAAATTTTCTTTTTAGCTTTTAAGAAAATAATGTTGTCAGTCTAAGGTTAAAATATCAAACAAATTTAGTAAACAATTATTTACATTTAATAAAATATTTTGTAAATCATTAATATACGAATTTAATTTATATATGAAAAACTTTGAGTTTAATTAATCAAGTAGAATAGTTGTGCGTAAAGAAAAGTTTCCAGTTTTAAGGAATCCATAGCACACGATTAAAAACAGTCGGCTCAAAAAATTATTCAATTTTTGTTCATACTTTACAAAACTAATTTATTTGGGTTACATAAAACAAAGCGCAATGGATTTTTATAAATGTAGCAGTTCAACGTAACATAACTCGTGCTTAGTGAAAAATCGTATTGCAATGATGAAATTTTCGTTCTGAAAAGCTTATTTAACGGTGTTAGTAGAAAATCCCCCTAGCAACGGTAAAGGAAAAAGGCTATTTTGTTGTTAGTGCAATCAATCAGTGGAAAAGTGTACACAACTTCAACTCAATAAATATTCAATTCAATGAGTTATTTACAATACAATTTATTGATTCTGTTGAATTCTCTTACTCTTCTGCTATTGATTTACCTGGAAGTTTTTCCATTAAATTTATTTGTTTTCTATTTTTTAGAAGAATTGTTCATTTCTTTGTATCTATTGTAGCAATATCCTATACAAATAATTTAAAAAAGTTCAATTTCAAAATTGTGAAAAGTTTGCCATTTTAAAAACAGAACATCGCTTTAATATTAAATTGTATGCAAAAAGCTACAAAACTTTAATTTCGCCACCAATTAGATTAATTATTTTTAGTTTTAATTAGGTAAAAACTTCTGCGTTATTCTGGTTCGATTTTCCGAGAAAAAAGAAATATTTCTGGTGATTTTTAATTAGTTTCGTAGTTTTATTAACAATAAAAATATCTACATGTCTGTCCTGCTTGTTTTTTGTAAGACATTTTAAGAATTTAGTGAATAGCCCACAGAATCGGCAAATTAACCTAAACACGGTGTCGAAAACAAAACTACTTGTCTGTTTACAAGTCATACGCTTTAAATAAATGTAAAATAAAAGGGAAACATTTTCATAAAAATAAGCCTAAACCAAAAAAATGTGGGGCATATAATATCATCAGCCATGGTTTTAGACATTTTATGTACATCATGAAACAGCCGCTCAAATAAATTAATTATATTATTTATTGTAACTTATATAGAGTAGAATAACATTTTTGTAGTGTTTTTTTATTCGCTCCGGATAGCTGCTATCGAGAGCCGTCATATGAAAAGTAGCTCCGGATAGCGCTCCGTATAAAAAGGTAGAGCCAAATATTTTTTATATCAAGTTTTCACTAAACAATTGAATTAAAAATGATAGTTTGATGTTAAATAAGTTTAGTTTACCAATAAATAGCGTGTCAAATTTAAATTTAGGCGTATAAAAATGACGGCTCTCGATAGCAGCTATCCGGAGCGAATAAAAAAACGCTCTTTTTGTGTACTTAACCTCACACAAATTGCAATGTCCTGTATCAAGGAAATTCTTATTATTTATTGTATATACCAATCTGTTTGTATTTGCTATTAAGCGCCAGAAGAAATTAGATAAAATTAATAACTAATTAATTAGATAATATGTAATTAAAATTAAAATTCACATACCTAAATATTTAAATGTACACACAGCACAAGATTCACGTGGACATTTTAAACGTCAAATGTAGATGAATTCTGGTGTTAACTTTGTAATACAATTTCGAAAAGTATTGTACCGGTGACACCTAGTGTGTAATAGAATAAGTTAAATTAATAGCTCAATATTTAACTGTACTAAAATGGAATTTTCCATAATAAAATTGTTCTAAATGTTTCTACGCTATTCTAACTGGAAAAGTTATGAGCTTTCTAAAAGTTTGGTTTTTGTATAAAAAAAGGCGAACGAAGTCGAATTGGATTATTAGTATTTGGTAAGCGATAGTGTAAAGATTAAAAAGAAATTTAAAAAGTGTTTTTGTGCGAAATAAAAAGTAAAAGTAAATAGTAAAATGTGAATAGTAAAGTGATTTTGTAAATTATCATTAATAAATTGTGTTGTAATAATTTTTGTGCTAAATAAATAAATTCGTTGTTGATAAATTAAATTGATTTTGTTTTATTCAAAATCCAGTGATACGAACCTTGATTGACAAGGTAAAAACGTACCAATTTGTTTGATTATTGATTCATAAATATTTTTGGTGCCGAAACCTGGGGATTGGGAATCACTTGTATTTAGAAAAATTAAATACAACTAGAAGTTTCCAGATACTTTTCGAGAGGGGACAAAAGGACGCATGTTCCACAATCAATACTACTCATACATTCAGGTAAATATCTAGCCTTGTGTTTTTTTTGTTGTTTATTATTTATATAAACTTTGATACGCTGAATTATTTAACTAATTAAATGGGTAGTTATTTGTGGATGATACCATCATACGTGGTTCGTAGTAATTGGTTAATTTACCGGGTACGTTGAATCTGAATTGTATTTTAAAACACTACTCATATACAAACATTCAGCTAAGTAGCCATTAGGACCATATGCGTCATGGATCGAGAAATTAGAATTCGAAATCGTATAATCACGTCGTTTAAAAACAGAATGGCTGGAAGCCATTTATGGGTTTCGGAAGAAAATTAATGATGAAACTACAGAGAATGCTATTCGACCACGCTTAACAGATTTAATAAAACATCATAATGAGTTCAATGACATCGAACTGTCGCACCAAGCGTATGCTAACTATGAATCACTGACGGCAAAAATCACAGAATAATATTATGAAGGCCGATCACGGTCGGGAGCTGCTTTGGTCAAACGCACGGGAGAACTAGGCGGACTGGCGAGGAACTCAACGAGACGCTAGAGAACTTCGTAACGCAGCAAAAGACGTTCTACGAAACATTGAATGGAACAACAGCATTAAATTTACTTAAAATTAATATTGAACCATTCAGCGGTGATTATAAGATGTGGCCCTCTTTTGGAGACCTTTACGTTAATACTGTGCACGACCATCCAAATTTGAAAAACTCACAGAAGTTACAAGAGTTGAAGAGTCTACTTTGTGGGGAATCTGCTGGGTTATAAAGGCATATAACGACCACCGATCAGAATTACAAGGAAGCATGGCACAAACTAGAAGAACGTTACGAAAAACCGAAAACAATTATATCTACATTGATTCAGTCGTTCTTAGATCAATGGTAGTGTAAAAATGCAAATCATCGAGAGCTGCGTCGGCTCTACGACTAGTCAGATGAAACAATTCTCGCCCTATGAAGCCTAGGTAAACAGCACGAGTCGCGGGATCCCTGGCTGATACATATACTGCTACAAAAGGTCGATACGGAAACGAAACAACTGTGGGCACGAGATTCTATACGTAATTTGCATCCATCATTCAGTAAATTTTTAAAATTTTTAAATACTCGATCGTGTAATATTCAAGACAGAAGGACGTAAACAACGGCAACGACCAAATCACTTTTAGTAGAGCAATCGCCACCGTGTCAGTCATCTCCAAAAATCTGCTACGCGTGCAAAGAAGATCATCTGCTGTACAAATGTCCTACATTTCGGAATAGCCAAGTGGAGGAACGAATTACAGAACGGGAATCGCCGATGCCATAACTGCCTAAAGAAGGGCCATCCAGCTTACAAAGGCTTCGCTAGAACTACGTGTTTAATTTGTCCAAGAAGGCATCATTCGTTGTTACACACTTTACAAATCGTGGCTAACTCCGTATTTATTGACTCGAATCCAGCCGTATCAGCAATGTACACAACTTCACAACAAGCAATCTTAAACAATCAATCAACTAGTAATTTACAATCAGCTGGTAATCTACAATCAGCTAGTAACCTACAATCAACTAGTAATCTACAATCAACGAGTAATACACAGTCAAAGAGCAGTCAAATTATATCGTTATCGTCAAAGGGAGTTCCGGACTATTTTCATCAACCATCTGAAGCGCTGTCAACACAAAATTATTTATTGTCAAATGATGCCCCTCACCAATTTCAGACGACCACGTGCATAATGTTACCCACTGCTATAGTCAATATCAAAATATGCAGTGGCGAATATGTCAAATTACGAATACTTCTCGACTCAGGTTCTCAATGTGCCTTTGTTACTGAGTCTCTAGTCAAACGCCTTGGACTGGACAGAACCAAGTCCGACATTCGGGTCGTCGGTTTAGCATCAGCTTATGTTGGCAATACTAAAGGAAGCACAACATTTGTCATTCAATCAAGATACGATAAAAATTATTCCATCATTTTAACGTCTCAGATTATAAAGTCCATTTCAACAAAAATACCTGAGACTACCTTTCGCGTGGAAGGATTTAACCAATTGAAGGAATATCGACAAACCTGCTGATCCCACAAATAATGAAGCACGTCGATATCTTGATTGGAGTGGAACATTTTTTCGAGATTGTGGGAAGTCAAAGGATAAATATTCCCCGGGTTACCAACATTGTGTCAATGACATTTTGGGTGGCTATCAGTGCAGTAGAAGTGCAGCAAGATGGCCTAAATGAGTTACTTAAACGTTTCTGGGAAGTGGAAGAACTTCCAACGGCGATTGATAAACAAACGATTGATAACCGATTCCAAGTAAGATTACAATTTATTTCCCCTCGACCAATGTTGGAAAATTCATACGTAAACGCGAAATGTCGAATCTGAAATCGTAAATTTGTTAGATCATCACGGATTTCACTTACGCAAATGGAGATCAAACTCAACGAGGATGTTACAATTTTTCCAACAAGATGAAGCAACAAATAAATAAAAACTTTTGGAAGAGAACGAAGCCGCAAGAACCATTGGTATTATATGGAATTCATCCACAGATACATTCTCCTTTCAGACGCAGTTATTAAGGGTTAATGTATGGACGAAACGAAAGGTTCTATCCGAAATTTCCAAGCTATACCTATAGGTTCGCGCCAACGGTAACGATTTTTAAGCTTAATATTCAGAAGCTTTTGGTTGCACACTTAGATTGGGACACGCCCTTGACACAGGAAACCAATGAAAAGTTTCAATCAGTCCACCAAGGACTCACACATTTAGATAAAATTGAAATTCAAAGATGTTACCATCAGTTTATTCCCGCAGAATTACACAGACTACAAATACACGCGTTTTGTAATGACTTCGAGAAGGTATATGGGTCGGTGATATACATAAGGGCAATTGGTAAGCACGGCATAATCAGTACCCAATTAATCTGCTCTAAGGGCAAAGTAACACTTTGCAGTAGGTTAGTACAGCTCATTAGGAGTGAATTACTCTATTGAGTGATTCAACGAATCAAAGTTTCGGACTAACGTCACTTACCGTGAATATAACGCTTTAAATCAACCTTCTCGCCATCGCATAGATATCTGGCTTATAAATTTACATAGCTAAGGGCCCTACTTCTTCCATGCCATATCCCTTTATATAGATCAATCCCTGTGAGTTTCGCCACAGCGTTTGATAAATCAAAGTTCCTGACCAACGTCAGTTACCATGAATATAACGCTTTAAATCACCCTTCTCCCAATCGCATAGATATCAGGCTTATAAATTTACGTAGCTAAGGGCCCTACTGTGTCCATGCCATATCTCGTTATATACATAGATCAATCCCTGTGAGTTTCTCCCTAGCGTTTGATAAATCAAAGTTTCGGACCAACGTCAGTTACCATGAATATAACGCTTTAAATCACCCTTCTCGCCATCGCATAGATATCTAGCTTATAAATTTACGTAGCTAACATCCCTACTGTGTCCATGCCATATCCCATTATATAGATCAATCCCTGTGAGTTTCGCCACAGCGTTTGATACATCAAAGTTTCTGACCAACGTCAGTTACCATGAATATAACGCTTTAAATCAACCTTCTCGCTATCGCATAGATATCTGGCTTATAAATTTACGTAGCTAAGGGCCCTACTGTGTCCATGCCATATCCTGTTATATAGATCAATCCCTGTGAGTTTCGCCACAGCGTTTGATAAATGAAAGTTTCTGACCAACGTTAGTTATCATGAATATAACGCTTTAAATCACTCTTTTTGAAATCACATGGGTTGAAATTTTACTATGAAACATGATACCATGTGATTTAGTTCTCGTATTTATTATTCTTGTTATATTAATTACATTCCTTATAATTATCACCTCTTTTGTTTTGTATACATATATAATGGATGAAATACAATACTATTTAAACAATTCACTTCAGTGTTTCAACAATTTTATATTAAATTTTAATATTCATGTTTTCATTAATAATGCCTAAATTATAATGAACCAAGTTTAGTTTTAAATTTAGCATATTTTCCAATTAAAAGTTTTGCCTTTCAATTTGATCCGGTATCAGAGTAAGCTTTTTTCGCAATAATGGCGGTGGCAATAATTTGCCGATGTTGGGAGCAATCAGTGTGATCGGCGGTATAGTAGGAAAATCACTTGTAAATTTAACAAAAAAAATTCTCTTTTGTCCAAATCAAACGGCCATAAATTCTTAGTTCCACCTGGTTGAGAAATGCCACCGACGTAATTTCGTTTCGATTAGTTTTAACAAGTACGAGTCGATTGAAGGTACTCGCAGCAATTTTTGTAACTATTTTTGTATTGTTGGTATAATGTTTAGAATTTTGACAAAAAAATCTGAAATCAAACTGAAACCAGAAATAAACCCAAAAATAAATGAATTAATTTATCGTCCAAATGATGGTATACGTGGTTTACTTTACAATATTAATAATTACAAAATTATAAAATCGAACATTAAAAAATTTAATAAAATAATTTATTTCTTTAAACACTTCTTTAGTTTCTACAAAATAGATTTTTTATATGAAATGAATACATTAGTACGGGTAAAAATAAAAATAATATTTTTCGGGATGAAGTGGTATTTTCTTTGTACGTATTAAAATATTAGTTTTCGTGCTGTAAGGCTTTTTTTTTATAAATTTAGCGAGGACACACATAATTTTTTTGAAAAGGTTTTTTTTCGGGATGGTTTTTCGGGCCAAGTTCACATCGGTGTAAAATTAAACTTATTAATTTGTATCCGGTAAAAGTATAAATATAACAGAACGAACACCGAATAGTATAAGTTTTATAGGAAATAATATAAAAATTTTATTTCTAAATGGTTAATAATATAGACTTATAAAATTCTATACCAATAAGTTATTCCTTCGAAGCATTTAATATCTAAGCCTATTTAATTTAAACTATAAAAGTATATGGATTTCACATGAAATTTATTTTAATACTTTTTGAATCTTCATTTAATATGACTGCGACATAAAGCACCGTTATCTGAGAAAAAATATTTCGTCTGTTGTTTTATTCGGGAGTTTTTATTTTAGTTTTTGCCTGTCTGTTGGAGAAGTATGTGATTTGTGAAAATTGATTAATGTTTAGTTTGAACAGAGTTAATTTGTGTAATTATAATGGAACCACAAGTGTTTGTCACAGTGAAAATAGAAAATAATTTCAAAATTATAAAATTACAAAAATTCAGTGATTCAGAAACGGGACATTTTTCGTATAAAGATTTTATGTATTCAGGTATGAATTAAGTAACTCGTATTTTATTTTAATAAAAATTTGATTTAAACACGTGTAACTCAGAAGTTATCATTCAGTGTTAATTTTATTTCCTTTACACCAAATTGGCATATATATTTTATACACAAAAGTATCTATATCATACGTTACCATATTAAATGTATAATTTATTTATTTTTTTCTAACAGTAATAGAGAATACCGATATAACAGAAGAACAATTCGACTGTTTTTTGAATGCGTGCGGCGCGGAAATCGATCCAGAAATATTTATTGGTTACATAGCCAATTACTTAATGCATCCAAGTTTTTTTTTGGAGGTCAAAAAAAAATTTAAGTCTAACCACGCAGAATAAAAATTCAACAGTAGTTACACGCATTAACGCTGAAATTGGGCCAACCCTAATAGTTACTTCTGAGGTATTGTATAAATAAATTTTTTAAGAAAAATTTTAAATTTCTACTATTTTTAGGCTTTGAAACAATTTATCATCCGAAAAGCTGGTGGATCACATATTTTGGCGGAGTACACGGATAAAAGAAATTTAACTGACAATCAGCGTAGTAAAATAACATCATTCGCTGCAGCTTACACACAGGACCATTTTAGTTTTAAACCAACGAAACTCGAACAAATTGCAGTATCACGCGCATTGATAAAATTATTTCCTATTCTAAAATCCAACAGTGAAAACGAATTGGTATAAGTTTAAAAATGTTTATTTAACAATTTTATATTAATTTTTTAATTTAAATATTTCTGTAATATGAACTCCTTTATAACGACGAGTGTAGTGGTTTTTTACAAACAAAGTTAAAAAACGATCGTGTAAAAAAAAGAAAACTGGAAGGTCAATTTGAATGTGGCACCAGCTCGATAAAAACAGCTCGATTGAAGAAATAAATGAAAGTGTAGATACAGACTCACTTGATCGAGATTTGGAAATTTTAAAATCTGCAACATTACCAGAAGAAATTGAACTGGCGAAAAATAAATGAAAGTCTACACTATTATTACGACGTGAGCAAATTAAAAAGCCAAATTTTCAAATACATGAAAATTGCCAATATTTTTTTGTTTGTCCTGAATTAGTGAGTATTTACAATAATTTAATTTTACTAAGTACGTTGCTTCAATTTATTTGTTTATTTAATTTATAGATACTACACGATTTCATGTTGAGTTTTACAACAATTCATTCCATAATTAGTAAATGGCCAAATTTTGAAAGCCATATATTCAGCCTTGTTAAAAATGCTGGTAAATCGATTCTTTACACAGAAGCTGAAAAATAACAAGGTTAGTAATAAAAGATTAAATTTTGCCGTATATATTTTTTTAACTCCATTTTGTATCATTTTTTTCATAACAGAGTGGGACTCCTGTACTCTATCAGTGTTAAACCTTATTCGGCTTCTACCTCCATCACCTGCAGGAAGAAAAAAGCTAACTAGAGCCATAGACGAGCAAGCAGTTGAAAAACTACTAATTTTTCAAAAGGTAATATAATTTTCATTTTTGGTTTATATTATGTAATATGTATTAATTTCGTATTGAAATGGTTTTAGCCTGGACTTACCTGTACAGAATATGTAATTGCATCAGAAAAAAAATCACCATTTGTAATTGGAATTGGGGATACCAAGAATAAAATCGACCAATTTATGATAGTGTTAGACGGTAATCTTATACCACTGTCTTCCAAATGTAACATTCTGGGCGCTATTGACTACGTCTTCAAGTTACATTTCATTTTTGAAATTTAATATGACCACAATCTGCGATTGTTTTGGGTGTTTATACAAAAATATATTTATGGTATTGATGTTAATAATCTTCCAACAACGGTAAGAGAAATTTACCATAAATTAAGTGCGTTAGTTGAATAATTATATATTAGTTTTAAACAGTATTTATTTTTAAGTTAAAAATGTAGTATTTTTGTTTTGTTTGTAAAAGAAAAGCACCACTTTTATCAACAATAGTTAGTCATTTAAAATTAGTTCATTCCTTACTGGACTCAAAGTTCCTAAAATTGCAATGTATAGGTAATGAAGATTGTCTTCAAGTATTTAATACTTATTCTGGACTAAGAAAACATAAGGCAAAGTGTTCGTTTTCAAATTCAACTAAAAATTTACAACAAATTAATGAAAAGCAAATTTGAAATGTAGTAAATATTCCAGTAAAAAAAAATTTAACTGAACAATTAAATAATATAACACACTCAGATCTCGATCATAACTATGTTGATGTTCTTGATATAGATATTTCAGAATTTTTCTCAAATTTGAATTGTATGGGATTACCTGACTCGAGTATCACTAAAATAATGAATTACACCTTAGATCTTGTGAAAAACATTACTATTTCTTATACCGATATTATTACTAAATCTGATAATTCTTTATCTAAGTCGATTTTATGTGAAAAATTAAATGCTGTTCATATTCAATATGAGCAAGAATTCAAAAAATATGTAACGAAATATAAACGAACTAAAACACTCAACAATTCTAAATATTTCGTTGCGCCCATCGAAATACCAAGTGGAACTCGATGGGACACAAAATTTTGTAGAAAAACTAAAAAGTATATAAAATATCTAAAACTAAATACTTACCAATACTTTCCTATATTAGAAACTTTAAAAATGCTATTTAAAAATGAAAGTTTTTGACACTTTTTTCTAAGCAGGGTCATCAATGTTCTATTAATAATACAAAATTAACTAAATTTTGTTGTGGTTCAAATTATAGAGAGAGTTCGTTTTTTAAAAATAATCCTAATGGAATACAAATCCAACTTTTTTATGACGATTTTGAGTGTACGAATCCCTTGGGAAGTCGCAAGACTATCCACAAAATTGGGGCTATATATTTTTCAATAAGAAATATACCATCATTATATTTATCCCAATTAGATAATATACATTTAGTCGCATTATTTAATGCTAATGATTTAAAACAAGGTGCATCTTATAACTCCATATTAAAGCCGATAATTAGGGATCTTAAAATTTTAGAATGTGAAGGAATTAGTATCATTAGTGGTCAAATATACGGAACACTAACAAGTCTAATTCATGATAATCTAGGTGCAAATCTAATGTTAGGATTTTCCGGTGGGTTCAACTCGAACTATTTTTGTAGGTTTTGTGAAATCATAAAAAGTGACATTCAATCTACATTCATAGAAATAAACACAACATTACGTACACAACAAAGCATAGAAAGTAATAATAAACTTGTAGGTGATCTTTGCTTAAGGAAAGGTGGTAACAATTTATGTATTTTGAATGAACTTCTACACTATGATACAATAAAAAATTGCACAGTTGATGAAATGCATGATTTACTTGAAGGAACAGTTCCCTTCATCATTTTGGCGCTGTTTAACCATCTGTGCAATATTAAAGTAATTACTTTTTAACAAATAAACGAAAGAATTCACGCATTCAATTATGGGTACTTATTTAGAAAATAAATTCCAACGTCATGTATAAATAAAAATAGTTTAGGACTTTCAGCATCTCAAAATTGGTGTTTAATTTTACACCTTCCTTTTATATTCGGAGATTTAATTACTGATGACTTATTACCTAAGTGGAAGGGTGTTACAACCATGTTAGAAATATTAGAAATTTCGTTTGCAAAAACTGTTGATATTTCATCCATAGCAAAACTTAAAGATTTGATTAAGATACATTTATTAACTGTAAAAAATGAATATCATATTAATCTCATACCCAAACATCATATTCTAACCCACTATCCTAATGTTATTTTAAAAATGGGACCACTAAGTCAATATTCGGCCATGCGTTATGAGTCAAAGCACCAACATTTCAAGAATTTAAGCAACAATTTAAAAAAAATTTTAAATCTGCAAAAAACATTATGCATTCGACACAAACAAAGGTCTTCAATTATTTGGGAGAATAATCAGATTAAAATTAAAACTGGAAAGTTTTGTCAACCCTTTGCAATTTTTTCGAAGAAAATAAACACGTTTTAAGAACTATTAATTATATTGCTAATGAACCAATCCAAATTGTTTCTTATATTGAACATTTTGTACATTACCGTTCAGGATTGTTTATAAACTATAATAGTTTAATCGAAGACAGTCAATTAAATTTATTTAAAATTATTTATGTAATAAGGCTTCGACATATATATTTTTGTTTATGTAAAAAATTTCGAATAAAATCTTTTGATACATTTCATAACTCATATGAAATAGAAGACGATAAAAGTGACTTAGACTTAATCGCTATACAATTTACAAACAACTCACAAACATTTAAAGTAGTGAATTCAAGAAAATCTAAAAAAATGTATGTTATTAAAAAATATATAAATATGTAAATATATAATGAACATGAAAATAATTAGAAATATAAAATTGAATAATAAAAAAAATGGTTTTTGATTTATGAATATGAAATATTTTCCAAATATAATTTCTAGTATGTTGAGTAAAACATATACCTTAAAAGTATAAAATTAATACCTGGGAAATATGCTACTAGTTTATACTTACTATTATACAATAAAAACTATTTAGGTATGAAACCTATTTATAGGTCCTATTATTATAAAATATACACTGCTCAGGTATAAAACCCATCTATAGGCCCTATTATTATAAAATATAAACTGTTCAGGTATAAAACCTATTTATAGGCTCTATTATTATAAAATATAAACTGTCCAGGTATAAAACCTATTTATAGGCTCTTCAGTATAAAAACGACACGACCCCAACATATATAAATTCATAAGTTTAGTTCGTATAAATTTTATATATTTTATTTATGGATTTATATGAATAACCAAAATGTATTAATTTTATACTTATATTTTTAACCGTGTACGGCAACTATTTTAGACATTGTTTCTGCTCAACAATGGCGTTATGTACCCAGCAAGTAGAATCCAGCGGATTTAATCAGTAGAGGTATACATTCGAAGCGTTTACATCAGGCCCTACATGGCTAAAGCAGGAGCCTTCCAATTGGCCCAGTCATCAAGTACGAATTAAACAATATAATCCCATGGTCACCGAGTCGAGAGCGAACGCACTATTATGTACCAACTCAGCTTCACACCAATGTGTAATTGATAAACTAATTAATTCTTGTTTATAATACATGAAACTGAAACGTTCCATGGTGTACGTATTACGATTTTGTCGATTATCCGATGGGGTAAAACGTGTTGTGCGCGGATCTTTGCCTAGTAAGGAGTTAAATCATGCAGAAAAAATAATTGTTCGTGCGGTTCAACGTACTAAATTCCACGATGAACTAACAAAGCTATGCCAAAATAAAAATCTTCCACCTAATTCATAACTAAATTCGTTAAACAGTTATCTCGATGCAGACGGTGTACTCAGAGTAGGTGGCCGCATAAAAAAATCGCCAATCCAATCATATTACCTCGTGGGCATCCGTTGAATTACTTAATTATCAAGGAACATAACAACGTTTTGCACGGTGGTGTGTCACTCGTATTAAACACCCTTCGGTTAAAATTTTGGTTGTTTGATGCTCGTAATGCTACAAAACGCATAATAAAAAAATGTGTTACGTGTATTCGACACAGACCCATCTCAGCACCTCAAAAAATGGGAGATTTACCTACCGAACGGGTAACACAACATCGGCCATTCCACACGGTAGTATTATTGCTTTAGATATAACATGCCCTGCACACTATAATCGTTAATTATTGTTTATTGGAAAAGGCGGTTTTGCACATACATAAGTAGCGTAGTTTTGTTGCATTGCTGTTTATGAAAATGATTTGCTCAAGGCATAGTGATATTAACTTGAGGTGAAATAACATCATTTAAAATTCTCTAATAATTTTTTTTTTTTTTTTTTTTTTTTTGATAATCGGATATACATAAATATGGATAAAATATTTACATAATAAAAAACCATAATCCATTTTTTGTAATTAAAATTTAAATTATATGACACATTTTTCAAAAATAATTCGAAATCAAATTTAGCCTACAAAATATGTATGTATTATACATATATAATCAAGCCAATCGATATCTCCTACTTCCGTTCACTGTTATTATATCTATAGGATCGTTTGTGGGTTTTGCATATTTTGAGTTTAATGTATTATGTGTACATATTTTACAATTTTTTTGAAATAAAAATCTAGTTTATTATTCATAATTCGTACTACCACATTATTCATAAAAAAACTGTATTTATTTACATTGCAATAATTAAATGCGACCTTTCCATACTCTAGTCTGAACTGTTTTGGAATAAAAATTATTCCAAAAATGTAAATTAAGACATTCTTATCCATGGTACATGGTTTGTTAAAATACCACAATTTAAAATGTTTTATGTAGTTGTGTCAAAAGCATCGTTACCCTTATAACCCTACTATGTTTATTTTCAGATTGTAGAGGTTGTTTAGGTTAGCGTAAATTGTCATTAGTTATTGAATCAATGTAGGGATTAACTATTTTTCGCGTACTTAACATTTTTTTTTTTTGTGGGCTGCATTTTCGTGGCAAGATGTAGGCTCAATTGATCACCATTTGTATTCGAGAATTTTGCAAAATCATTTGATACCATTTGCAGAAGAAAATTTACAGCTAAGTTGGACCTTTGTCAATGTTTCAGAATAGTCTGCGTAAAGTCTAGATCTCAATACAGTTGAGAATCTTTGGAGCGATGTTAACCCTACAACTCATGACTTATGACTGGGATCCGAACGCAAACCAGGCCTTTCTTGATCATAAAACCGGTCCTATGCAGATAAACAGGCTCTATTATACGTGGTTTTCTTCGTTTTTTCACAACGAAGATAATAGTATAAGATAAATCTATTTTTATTCACAGTTAGTTAATGCAAAACCCATCCGAATGCAAAAAGCTCATTTTTTTTTGTAAAAACTTGTATCTTTTCAAACGTTAAACCGATCTTAAAATCTCAAGCGGTATTTTTAAGGGAGACATCAGACTATTAAAAAAATAAATTACTGTCATTCTATTCAATTAAAAAAGTATATTAATTTGGGCAATTGGAAATGGCGAAACTTCAAAAAACTGGGAAGTGGCGAAAACTAGTGAAAAAGTAACCAAAAATTGTGTTTTAAAAGTTTCTTTTATTATAAACTCGTACAAAAAGTTAACACTAGATATACCGACAATTTGAAAATGTGAGATATACCGACACCAGTCAAAATGACTTGTCTTAGAAAAAATGGTTGGTGAGGTTTCGTGCCTATATATTTTTTATAAATAATAAATTACTTCAATTAGGTGAATTGTAATATGTTATATTAACCCTCAATCTATGAAGGTATTTTAGGAACCTTAATTTAATGAACCAGGGTCGTTTTGGTCCTTGCACAATAAAATCAACAAAAGAAAATCTTAAATAATTCATGGATTATCTTTAGGCATCTGTAGCGGCTCATTCGTCCATTTCACTCACCACTACAATTCGTCCGCAAACTTGCACAAACAAAACAACGCACCTACTAAACAAGCATACCAACTGTGCGACAAACAAAAACAAAATAAATAAAAATTAAACTACAAATCGATCAAATTATTTTCTAAACAAAACCATTTCAATATTAAATCAAATGATCTAGTCTTATCGGCTGCAAACGGTTCCATTATCAATACATATGGAACGAAATTACACTAAGTTAATATCGGACTAAAAAGAACATTCACGCATGCATTCATTATTGCTGCTGTGAGTCGTCCGATCATTGGAGCCAATTTTCTGGCAAAATTTGGCTTACTTCTCGACCCACAGCGTAAACGGCTGGTTGATTCAGCGACTCAGCTATCGATCAATGCCGCCATGGTGCAAACCACCACCCCTACGCATATACATTTTACAATCAACAACGGTTACGGTAAATTGCTCAAACAATTTCCGTCTTAAACAGCCGAGCTAAACTATAATTTGCCTGTTAAGCATAGCATGGTGCATCATATAGTCACTGAAGGCCACCTTCCAGTATCACGACCACGGCGAATAGATCAAGTTCGTCACAAAGCAGCGCTTACCGAATTCAAGCATATGGTGGAATTAGAAATTTCCAGACCATCTGCATCTCCCGTTTCTTGTCCTTTACACATGGTGAAAAAGAAAGATAAAGATTGGAGACCATGTGGGGACTATCGCAGGCTTAATACGGTCACAACACCTGATCGTTACCCGATACCCCACATTCAAAATTTTTCCATGCATTTACATTGATGCAAAATTTTCTCCAAAACTGATCTCGTCAGAGCATACCATTTAATTCCCGTCGCACCTGAAGACGTTCATAATAAATAATCTCAGTAATCGCCCGTACATCGCACAACCGCTACGTCGAACCATTTTTGACACATTGCACAACATTTCACATCCTGGTGTCCGTGCAACTCGTAAATTGATTACAGCTCGTTACTTTTGGCCTAGTATAACCAGGGATGTAACCCAGTGGGCGAACTCCTGTTTATCCTACCAAAAAGCTAAAGTTCAACGACATACAGTTTCACCTCATGGACAATTTGAAAGTCCACCTGGTCGATTCGAACACATTCATATAGACACAGTAGGACCACTTCCTCCCTCTAATGGATATCAATACATTCTCATCTGTGTCGATCGTTCCACCCGTTGGCCTGAAGCATACTGCATGACCAATATGTCAGCAGCAACCATTGCCACAACATTCGTTAATAATTACGTATCACGATTCGGAGTTCCTCTCAATATAACCACAGATCAAGGAACGCAATTTGAACCCAAGCTTTTTAAAGAGTTAACAAAACTCTACTCTCTACAACGGCTTACATACAAAGGCAAACAATCAAGCTGCCCGGTGAGTTTTTCGTTGAGAATCCTTCTTTACCATTACCAACTCTAGACAAAGTCGTCGACCAACTGCGACAAACCATGCAAAACCTTATCCCAACGTCGACTCGCTCGACAAAACAAGATAATATCTTTGTCCCCAAAACATTGGACAATTGCGATTTTGTTTTCATTCAAACAGACAAGGTTCGCACAGGTTTATATTCTACTTACGAAGGCCCATACAAAGGTATAAGTAGCCTTTGAAAACAGTTCACGGTTTCAATTAATGGTAAGAACCATACCATATTTCAATTGACAGAATCTAACCGGCGTACGGTATACTTCCCTCACCTGATCAAATATCAGGTATTCGCAAACATAAAACCGTACACTTACCGAATAGTTCAAATTCACAAGGAGGAGATATTCACTTGCGGAGGAGTCCTGTAGCGACTCACAATATATTCGTCTTTACAATATATTATCCAATCAACGCACCAAAAATTAAAATTCATGGTCAACTAAATTTAACTCATTCAACGCCAACACAACTGCGCGCACAACCACAGCAAATTGTGTCACTATTACTACCACCAGCGCCGCACGCGCCGAAAGAGACAAATAAAATAAAAATGGAAATTGTTGCGCCCATCTTTTATTTTTTTACATTACGAGTCGAATTTTTGTCTAAAAATAAAAAACGCGGTCGCAACCTAAAAATAAAAATAAATAAAAGATTCGTGAGATTAATTCAGTATTCGCGGTATCAATTTGGCCGTTACTAAATTAAAAGAAAATAAACCAATTTATTTTGCGACGGAAATTATCCGAAGATAATTATTGTAGTAGTGATTAGTGAACTAAATTATGTACCATTTTTCTGTGCATCAATAAATGATGAAAAGTGAACGAATGTAAAGAAAAATGGCGTGTATTATTTATATAAATTTCCTACAGCAACACGCGATACATCTTAATTTAGGAAACAATAGTTTTTTTGTCCGGTAAATTTTTTTTTATTGCATATCGAGCAACGAATGTGCCCTCGAAATTACAAAAGCAGTTTTGGTTAGGACGAAAACGACCCTGGTTCATGGATGGAGAGGATTAATTATAAATTCATAAAATAAACATAGAAAACATAAAAATAATTATTATAAATATTTATAATAATAATAATAATATTAAAAAAATAATCATAAAAATAGTCAAATTCCTAAACTTAAATTAATTGTCATGTGATTCCATATCTACAATATAACATATGTGTATTTTTATACTATACAGTATAATAAAGAGTACAGTAAACCTATATGCAAATTTTTGGGAGTTCCCTTTTATTTCCACGTATTGTTCCAACTAATGTAGTATTTTTTGATAGTTATTTCAACGCAAGAGAAATGCTTGTAAAGAAATTTTTCGTTGTTATGGTTGTAGTATAAGGTTCCAAAAGTTTGGTAACAACCAATTCACTTACAGATGTTGATGAATCTCGTTCTTCATCTTTTCCTAAATACTTCCTAAATTTGTCGGGTTGGATGGCATGTATTGTGTGAACCTGCATCTGGCCTTCGTTGGAAAGAGTTGTTCATCCACCGTAATATATGCACCTGGTTTAAAGCAAGTTTGTCTATTTTTAATAAATTTATAAACTGTTGAAACTAAAGCAAATTTGTCTCTTTGTAAACGTTGACTTCTCTAATTTTGTTGTCAAAATTATTATAAGGTAAAATCTCTGTAAAATCATTTCTACTCATAATTTTGGACAAAATTGTTTGCCCCCACTTCTTATTCAAAAAATATTCAAGTCTCAAAGTTTTTGGTTCGTACGCCCCACGTGCATACAATAACGCAATTAACACCTTCAAACACCTTCAAAATTCGAGAAGCTTCTAACTCTGTACAAGTTTTTACATGTTCTAAAATAGAATTGTCAATTACTAATAAATATGCGCTACTTATTTCCTCCTTCATAATTTTTCGCTTTGCATATGCTGTAGATTCGGAAACATCCTTGAAAATACTGCGAACTGATAATCTTCCACCAACGCCCCCTTCTTTTATTTTTTCCAAATAGTTCCGTCTGTAGAAATTTCTGTTTTACTTTCATCTTAGTCACTAGAACTGGATGGCAATGGTAAACATCTTTGTTTACGTGTATTTGAAATGATTTCGTATTCACTATCGATTGACTCATCTTCATTGCTCTTATCAGAAATATCGCTGTCACTACTCTCGATATCAACACGTTTATTGTTCCTGCCATGTGAATCACTTTGTTTATTTAATAATTCGCCTTCGCTATCATAAAGCTCATCATTTTCAACATCCGAACATTCCATAGGAATGGCGGTGATATTTTCCAAAAACAAGGTAGATTTCTTTCGTTTTGCCATTTTTGGGGCCTGGCAATATCTATAAAAATAAATTGGAACTAATAATAGAATAATATTTCTCTCTGTTTTTTGTTTTCTTACCGTTTTAACTATTTTAGTATCCAAAGAAATGTTTCTTTCCAGTATTCTCAAAAAAATTTCACAGCCAAACACTACTGAAAATTCAATAAACGACTGAAAATTTATTACGAATATCAGTAATTTTCACCCACATGAAATTTTTTTTTTGATCGTGCTACAATTGCGCAGTATTGATAATTTATTATAACTGCGAAAAACTCATTGCATTACATAGAATAATACACCAGTCATTTTGACTGGTTTGGTATAAGTACCGATGATAATCAAAAACTTGTTAATTTTGAATAAAAATCTAAAACTGACCGCCTAATATTATTCATTTAATTATCACTATAAATGTTATGACAATCGTTTCCAAAAAAATTAAGGTAAAGTAGGAATTTGAAAATAAAATTGCAAAAACCAGTCATTTTGAACACAATCTAGCGTTAAACTGATTTAACAGGATATAGTACCGTACAAAAATTTAATAATTTCCGCGCATGCTTTTAGCAAAGTATTGCGACGGTTGTTATACCGTGAGTTCACTTCACGTAATAATATATATAAAATGTTGATTTCAATATAAAATATAAAATTAACTTACCGCCAGAAAAGTTAAACATTAACTCATGACTGGTGTTTGTTCACACGTTTGAGCAAATCCAAAGAAATATTTTTAAAAAAATTATTAAAGTTGTTTTTCCAAATGTGCTAATTCTGTGGCCAAGCGGTATTCACATTTGAAAATTTAGTTAAAAATCATGTTGTAAGATAAGTAAAATGTTGGTATGGTAACATTTTCTAAGATATGGTGGCCCGTTTTGTGCGCCGATCAGTGTACTTAGACAATAAAAAACGCATCCATTTTTATTTTTTTAAATTCCCTTTTTTTAACTTTATAACGGCGCAACGCTCAATATACATGGTGACCCATTTTAAAAAAAAACACTCAAATAACACCCAGGGGAAGGCCTAAATAAATAAAGTGTAGATATAAAAGTTGGACAGTTAGTTAGCTTGAATTTGACCTTGAGGTTATATTTCAAGGTTATTTCATGGTCAATTCGGTTCTTTTTTTAATGGAAACACCTATTTTTGACTCTGGATGCTGAAAGATTATACTGTATGGCTGAACGTAAAATTTCACGCGCATCGTTGTTTCCATTAAAAAAAAACAATTTCCCCTTGAAATTACCTTGAAATATGACCTCAAGGTTAAATTCAAGCTAGCCGTTTGATTTCCATCGTTTGGTTATATCCTAGTACTGCCTAGCATCACAACGAATCAGTGTCTCAGATATATCGAAATTGAAGAATGGGAAATTCTATTCGATACAGAACTAGCTGATCCATTATTTAACCAACCACATCGTATTGATAAGCGGAGGTGAAACCTTCTTTAAATTAGTTGGAACCGGTCAGGTTAAGTTGGTTGAGAATGTAACATCATTGAAGGAGATAAAGTTCAGGTGTATCGTGTTTGGTGAAAATGGAAAATTTACAAACAAATACAATGCTAGTACTTTAGATGCAGAGCCTAGCAACGATGAACAAATAGCGTCATTCTACTAATATCTTAAACGTTTTTGGACTGTCAATAGTTATAGTGTTGATTTATTCATTGTTTACCATGGAAGATGCTGAATGTGAAGTTCATTGCAGCCAAAATTACAAGCAACTGATAGCAGCAAGATATTTCATTAGCCAGGGATTCATACTGTATCACTAGTAATGGTTTATGAATATCGTAGACAAATTGTCAAAATATTCTGATCTCAAAAATAAACACAAAGATTTTATTCATAAATACATTTCCTTAGGTCACATGGAAACGCCACATTGGAGGAGCATTACTTCACATAACGGACCAAATTTCGAAGTCAAATACCACTAATCATCACGTCGAAATTCTTCGTTTCGTTTTGTGGCCAAATTATGGTACTCTTGAGATAATGAACTTTTGGATACATCAATTACCGCGTATGGGCCTGCATCTACATTCGTTCAATTGTACAATCAGGAAGTTCTAACACACTGTTACGCTCCAAGTCCTGGGTTACTCCAATCAAAAGAGTTTCGCTGTCACGATTGAAACTCTGCCCGCGGTTCTGTTCGCCAAGGTGATGGATTGTATCAGCTCCAACATTGTAATCAACAAGAGCAAACCGTATTGCTGGACCGATTCCAAAATCGTGCTAAACTAAACTGGTTAGCCGCATATCGATCAACGTAGACTACTTTCGCAAACCTTGTCGCCATCGTACAGAATCTATCATCACATTAGGCCTGGAAACATGTCAATTCTGCTTATCTAGTTTCGCGCGGAGTGTTAACTAAAAAATTACCTATCAACAAATTACAGCTTTCCTTTGATTTGGTTGGCCGAAGTTCAACAAATATTCGTTTAAAACTTTTGGTGGCTGTAGAAGCAAGAACAATTATGTCATCGTAATTGCACTGCCTAAAGATGTTGACTGCATTCAGATTAAATTGTATAACAACTTCTGCGCCACTATCCGAGTGTTAGGGTTTGTAGCCTTTATAGAGCCGAAGCTTTCGTGAACAATTTTTGCTGAAAGAAATTCGATCGAAAAGTTCGACAAGTTAAATCCGTTTCTTGTCGAACATAGAATTCCCCTTGTGGAAGGCCGATTGCAGCAATCAGATTTATCATTCAAATTTAAGCATTCAATAATTTTGTCGAATTCTCAAAAATTTATTTTTTCTACAATATTTGTAGTCATTTTCGCATCATGATTTGTCATACTGGTTCCCAAGCGTTGCTAGCTTGGTCATCGTGATGTAGTAAAGAAAGTGGTTCACAAATGTTGCCAATGAATCAATAAAACAATAACCTGACTTCAAACCATTAAGAATCGGCGGGCAAAAGCTGTAAAACAACCAGAACTTTATGTGTATCGCAAAATATATACACATCCAGCGATAGTTAAACAGCAACCTAAAGCTGAATAATAACTAAGCCACGCTTGTCACAGCAACAAACAATTAATATTAGTAGAAGAAGCCATTAACATCCGGCGGTATAAAACTGTAAAACAACCAAATAGAAAGCATCAACAAACAAAGATAGTTGCCAAACCAACCACAGCAAGACATTGGGTGCGAGGCCAACATATCGAGCATACAAGAGTTTTAACCAAAGATTTAAACCAAAAAATACAACCACAACGGAAGAAGACAATCGGAATACGTCCGTAATCTAACCCTAGCCTTGGTACAACCATAACCAATTGTATTTGTTTGTCACAAAAATTGTCTCCACGCTAAACACTCGATTTTGAGCATATGCGCTCATTTATAAGGAAGTGTTAAGTAACTGATCGATAGTATAATTGATAAACTATTTTGGATTTTAGCAAAAATCATAGCACATCATCAATGGTAGATGTTCTTCTATTTTGATCCTGCTTGATTATACCATTTCTACCCTTTTATTAATGAATTAGAATAAACCTGAAGACCAACAAAGATGTTTATCATAACAAATGAATGAGCCCTACCTGGGGTACACTATTATTATTTATTATTATTATTGGGGGGGGGGCATGCGGGCGATCAGCCACTTCGCACTGCGACCTAAAATATCAATTGTGCTGGCCCCTGCTTAATTATCCGTCCAGTCAATATTCAGGTTCTTAATGAACCTGACGATACTACTTCCTGGTACGTGATACATACTATCTGGGCTAATTGCTCTCGCTCCTAGATGTTTACTACAGCATGTAGTTCCGCTAGAAAGACGGTAGCATTGGAGCTCAAGGACCTCGAGAGGGTTGTCCCGCTCTCGTATATTCCTACTGCTGCCCCGTATTCCGTTTGATCTTACTCTTACGAGTTGCTCGGAAATGAAAATCACCTGTAGGTCACCCAGCTTTACTACAGGAAGGCTAAATAAAACTGGAGGGTGCCTAGTATCCAGAGTCCGCATATTTTGGGCTGATTAACTTATCAGCCATTCATCTTTCGCCATATGCTGTTCCACCTTAGATTAGGTTTTTTTTGTCAAGGTTTCCTCCTTTAGCGCCATACTTTAGGCTGTGCCAAATGGCCAAAAATGTGCCAGGTGGCCTTAGTTACCAGTGGTTGCCACGAGGAGGCAGTACGTACACTTGCGTATTGTGAACAGGTTACCCCTTACACAATTGTACCCATCACGCAGCTGCCTAATGACAAGACCAGAACAGCTCACGTGATGCGCACCCTACTGGAAGATTACGGAGCTGGTAGATTAATCTAATCAACTTTGATCCCCCCCTCCAATAGACGCCAAACCACCTCGAGTACCCTAACTAATTTATCCAAATTATACTAATTACTAGCTAAAGTACCCGTCGTTGCCCGGGGTAAATAAAATATTGTTACATTTTTGCCTTGTCAGTCAAGGTTCGTATCACTGGATTGTGAATAATACAAACTCAATTCATTTATTTATTTCACAAAATCTTTGGAATCCTAGCGTATCCTTCCATAAACCTCCTGAAGTATCCTGTTAGCCCGAAATATCGCTGTAACTGTTTCAAGGTCTGCAGTGCTGTAAGTTTAAAAATTGCACGGTGCTATGTTTGAGATAGCTACACCATTACTTGTTCTATCTCATATCCTAGGTATCCTATAACGGTTACCACGAACTGACATTTCGACCATTTTATTTATAATCCATTCTGTTGACAAGCTTCCATTACCATATTGAGCCTCCTTACTGCTACTTCTTCGCTCTTTGCTGGTATGATCAAGTCGTCCACATAAACACAAACGGGTTTATCGTTACATAAACTTCTAGAAATGTTATTAACGTACCAGACCGAATGGTGTGGAAAAATCCATGTAAAATATTTAGCTTCTTGCAACCTGTCGATTTGATCATCAATCAATGGCATCGGGTACCTATCTTTTATTACGATTTTGTTTAACTTGCGATAGTCCACGCATAGTCTTTTGCTGCTATCTCTTTTGCCGGACAGAACTTTAGGGCTCGCATAACCCGATCCACTGGGCCTTACTATTCCCTCGTCGATCCACTCACTATTTCCAATTCCATTGGTGCAAGAACGATTAGAAAGATAGGTTCGTTAGGTTCATAGTCGTGGATCCCATCTAAACAATATTGAATAATTGAGCAGTTTTCGATATCTGCCATATTCCCAATTTCTCTCAATTCCATTAAAATAACTTTTTAATGACTCGTCGGGCTTTCTCTTACGCTCAACCATCAAACGATGAATCTTAGCGCTGCTGTGCATTGATGTAAATTCTTGTCGCAAAAATGTGATTAAACCGGTCCATGTCATTAAAGGCTTTGTTGTTCTGATACTGTCCTTGACTATTCCCTCTATACTATAGTAATCGCTTTGCTCAAGTGGTTTTTATGGATCGGACAAACTGTTGGTCTTTGCAGCTTCATATACGTCTGATATTCCAAATCTTTAAATGTGAAAAATGTGGGTTTTTGTTCAGCTCCCGAAGCGGTTTCACCTTGAACCAATTGTCACTTTCGTTTAAGCAACTCGATCTCCTTCGTTTGTAAATCTAGCTTAACCTATGATTCGGTTCGTCGATTTGAGAAATAAGTTGAGCCGTACTTGCTGTGTTGATTTGTGCACCATTAGACTCGATTAACGGACTTGTTGCGATGTTCTCACCACCAGATACATCCTTACACACGAGGTTGGTTGAACTTTGGATGCCGTTTTCATTATCCCTTTGATCTAGTGTTTTTGAATTATTTGTCCCTCGTATTGAATCTACTATCGAAGCGAATCTTCCAAAAATGATCATTTTCTCTCTAGTTTCAACTATTTTAATTATTTGCGATACACCGCTTGTTCACAACGTCATCACCGTAAGTATTCAAATTCTAGAAGACAATTTCACGATTTTACAGTAATGTTGCACAACGTGGTTTGAACTAAATACGTGTAAATGTTTCTGTAAATATATTTTTCCTACCTTGACACACCAATGATTTAATATATTGTAGGGCTTCCTTAGAATATTTAATCTTTGCGGCGGTTCGTCTAATTCTGGTAGAATATCGTTTTGAACTAGTTTTAATTTGAAAATATTTACTTCAATTTGCTGTTGATTTTGAGCTAAATCTGTTACGAAACTTTACAATAATCTTTGAAGGGATATCACTAACAAATTAAAAGTAAATCTGTTTAGTATTCTATCAAAAATACCAAAAGAAATCTCAAAATTATTTAAGATGGCTTTAAATTGAAATATTTCAAATAGTATATGCATACATAATTTGTTTGCAGTACGGAGATCTATGTACATTTTTAATTAATGTTGTGATTTTAGAAACTAAGAACACACAAGATGCAAAACAATTTTTTGACATCTCGTTAAACATTGAAAAATGCCTTCATTAAACAACATAACACATATACAATATATTTATGTATATATCCTATAAAAAAATTATGCTACAGCAACATTGTAACCTCCCTTAAAATGTAAAATATAGTTTTATGTCGTCAAAGCGGAAAAATACTATACAAAACATCCTCATAATTATGTACAATACTGCAAATTTATTGTAGCGTCTGACAAAAAACTATACAGAAATATAGAATACTATATAAATAAACGCAAGACGTTAGAATTTTGCAACATTTATGTTTGCGATATTATTTTTTCTAACATATAGTATTTAGCTGTCTGCTGCGTTGTTATTTTTGTGAAAAAGAACAAGCAAGCAAATTTTTTTTTTGTTCATTCCTCCGTTTGTTATGATGCGAAAAGTTAACATTTTCGAGATGAACAAAAAATAAGAATTTTTTGCGCGAAAATGGAGCGGGGTTAAAGTATTTTATATAAAATCAGTACTTTAAATTATATTTATAGATTAAAGAATGGTGTTCCTGTTATATAGGTTTAGACAAAACAAAATCTATATTAAGAAATGGTAGACAGCATAGTGAAAACAGTCAGATAACAATAAATTTTCAAATTAATCTGTTTTAAGCTCAATGAATTTATCTAGCAACAGTTCTAATTTTTTAAGCTATCCAAAAAATTAGATTAGCCGAGCTCTGCAATACCTTCTTGTTCGATGGGAACCGTTTCCCGCCGAGTCAATTTTCAATATTTGGAAACAGGATGAAATTAGGAAGGGGTAAATCTGGTGAATCCGATTTAAGCGGTAATTGATAGCCGGTGCATTGTCATAATAGAATATCACGAGTTTCTCCCCAAAATGTAAACGTTTTTTGCTTTAATTCTCGGTCAGACCAGTCCAATAAATCAGCTTTATACTGTTGTGTAGATAATACCTTGCCAATACCAAAAAAAGGGTGACCATGACGTTACTATCCGATGGTGTCGTCTTAGCCTTCTTTGGTTAAGGTTCGCCGGGAGAAACTAACTGTTTCGACTGGCGTTTAGTTTATGAAGTGTAGTGATCGATCCATATTTGCCGCTGGTCCAAACAGTCTCTTGCAGTTTTCATGCGATTCTGTTTTTGGTCAAAGCAAACCTGGTAACCATATCGCAGATAGTTTTTTCCTGTTCGAATGTTCGAGTATGCCGAACGTAATCTCTTTATTGTTATTGATATTATGGTGTAGGTCTTGTTCACAATTTGATCAGTAGTAACCTCAATAGGCGTCATGCGTGTAAAGCTTTACTCGTGCTAGTTCGGCGACATTGAAATTAACTAAACTACTTAAGAACGACAAAATATGAAGGAGCAGAGTCGTCTAAATACTTTTTTAGCTTAGATTAGGTTTGCGTAATTGTTCGTTTTCAAAATTGTATTTTTGCGGAAAAGCTGTAACATTTTTGCGATCAGGTCGCCATCTCTTAGTAAGTATAAGGTTTCTCGTTAAATATATTTGTTTATCCAAATATTACGATATTATGGTATTTTTCAGATAGATAAATACTGTCGAGGATGAGACTTTCAACGAGATTGCCTCACTGACCCACCCCTAAAAGCCGAGATACAACTGTTTGGTTTTTAGAAATTTCTAACGTGGCCAAAGGCATCATGTATGATATATGTGCGAACTAAAACGGTAGTGTACGAATGTGTTCTACAAATATTTAAATAAAACTTACTATATTTGTTTTCTAATACGTTTTCATACTATGGCAAACTACATCTATGTTTTATAGACACCAAAATGACATCGGAAAAATATGTGGAGATGTTAAAAGACGTTTGAATAACATCTTTAGCTGAAAATACCGATAAGTAGTTCATTTATCAACAAGACAATGCCATTATTAATGTATCGAAATACACAAAAGTTTTTTTATCTAGTTTGGCATCTCTGTTAGAATGATCCGGAAGAAGTCTATATCTAAACCCCATGGAAGTTCTGTGAGGTGTTCTTGCCAGACATGGCTGTTCAAATAACCGACAATTTGCAACAGTTTTGGAGCTTTGGCAATGTGTTGAACTAGAAAGTACTTAAAAATTTAATAAATTCTATTCTAAATAGAATCACGATGTCATAATTGATTTCGATGTTGGTTGCTCGGCGATCGATGAGAGAAAGGAAGGATCTACACGTTATGTTAACTGACGTTTTATATAACAATGGTGCTACCGACGATTAGTAATTTCTTGGTTCAGTGTGTTCACCACCAGATATCATGTTGGTTGTATTGTTCAACACGTGACGCCAACAATTGTTATCGATCAATAAGCATGATTCAATGCAGAAATCAAAATCATTCGATCTTTCAATTATCTGCTCTTATTGTAAAATATTGCAACAACTCGACTAAGGAAGTGGAGAATAAAACTAGACCAGTACCAGTACGAAATAGTCCATGAGCATGGATAAAAAAAATTGTAATGTTGGTTCTTTCAGTCGGAATGTTCCAGAATAATGCTAACACGTATATACTAACCAGAGAAAAGGACAAACAAAGATTTCACTAACCTTCAAATTCATATCAGTTACAGTGAAATAGGAAACTAAAATACAATAACTTTGATCGAAGAATTTTATATTACTCCAATATGTTGTAACATATTGTATGCTAGCCGTTCAAGACGATCTCACTAAATATTCCTTTGCAATATCTCTACCAAATCAAAAGGCGGTTGCTCAAGCTCTTGTGGAATATATTATTTGTACTTTTGTTCGCCTAATTCAATATTAACAGACCAGGGGGCATTTATTGTCCGTTTTATTTATAAAAATGTGTAGGCTTCTGAAAATTGGAAAATTTTATGGGACAGATTATCATCCATTAACTAATGTGGCTGTAGACCGTTGAAACAAGGCCATTGGTGAAGGTTAGGTTAGGCAATTATTATTTATTATTATTATTGGTGGACCTTGCGGGCAATCAGCACTTCGCACTGCAACCTAAAAGATCTATTGTGCTGGCCCCTGCTTAATAACCCGCCCAGTCAATATTCAGGTTCTTAATGAATCTGACAATATTGCCTCCCGGTACGTGATACATACTATCTGGGCTTATTGCTCTCCCTCTTAGATGGTTACCACAGCATGTAGTTCCGCTAGAAAGATGGTAGCATTGGAGAGCGCTCTCCCACTCCCATACACTCCTACTCCTGCCTCGTATTCTGTTTGATTATACTCTTACGAGTTACTGGGAATTCCAAATCGCCTGTAGGTCACCAAGCTTTACTACAGGAAGGCTAAATAAAACTGGAGGGTGCCTGATATCCAGAGTTTACATATTTTGGAATGATTAACCTATCAGCCATTCATCCATCGGCATATGCTGTTCCACCTTAGATTATGTTTTTTTGTAAAGGTTTTCTCCTTTAGCGCCGTACTTTAGGCTGTGCCAAATGACCAAAAATGTGCTAAATGACCTTAGTTACCAGTGGTTGCCACGAGGAGGCAGCTCGTACACTTGCGAATTGTGAACAGGTTACCCCTTACACAATTGTACCCATCATGCAGCTGCCTAACGACAAGACCAGAACAGCGGAGCTGGTGGATTAATCTACTCAACTTTGGCCGCCCCCCCCCTCCAATAGACGCCAAACCACCCAGCAGCTTGTTAGTGGGTTGCATTTATTTTTAAAATGTATTGCTGGGAATCATTATTGAGTAATGTTACAACAAGATTCAAGTTCCACATTGAAAGAACCAAAAGAATCGCTGTTATACCGATTCAAAATTCGACGTTCGAATGTCAAGATTCGTCAAAGTATCGACAATCGTAAACAAAAATTTAACGAAAGTTGTGTTGAATTTTATTATTCAATTCATGAATTAGCCCTGCCACTCATTCATCCCCTCACTGTAAGTGAAATCTCCGAAATACTAAAAAAGAACATGCGTCGTGACCTCAAACCTCATTTAGTAGGCAGGTTTACAAATTCGGTTTCTGAATTGATAAGTGTATGTACCAACGTCCAAGATGTGTAAAAAAATACTAATAACATCCCCGTGCCACCACAGTTTAAACCACATCATTCTAATGAAATAAATGCAGTTTCATACGATACGGTAGACATGGCTGACATTTAAAACAATAGAGGAGATGTAATTTATCAAAATATTTCGGAATTACAAAGCCCGAGGTGGTATGTTAAAGCACAAAATTCTTCTAATAATACCTCAGTAAAGTGTTGCAATTGTCAGAGAAAAGTTATTTCTGGTGGCAGTGTGACATTCTATTCAACATTTTCTGTTTCGGCTGTGGATGAAGTGAGGTTTTGCTACCACGTTGCCCTTTTTGTAACCAAAAGAGAAACTGGCAACTGGGAATGGGACGGCCGGGGGGGGGGGGGGGGGGGGTCCACCATTCCCAAACTCAAAGATGGAAACCCCATTTACAGCCAAATTCGGAACTTCTAAATCCGCAGAAGGTGGATCATTCTAACCAATGCTAAATACGAATAACATAAATTTTAATGACACCCCACAAGCTATTCCAACCTCAAATGCCAATCACAAAAATAGATCTAGTGGCTATTTTCGAGAACGTCGCAAATTACGAGCACAGATCTCTAAATCCGTTTATGATCCCTCCGATTGTCTATTCGGTAACAGGCCGTATGCAGTAGTGTCCTTAAATGGTATCCATATGAGGCAATTACTGGATAGTGGTGCTAATATTTGTGCTCTGGGTAAAGGTGCAGAGGACTATGAGTGTGAAGTTTATGCTAAAAAAAAAATAACAACAAATTACACTGTTAAATTAGCTATTTTCCAATTGGAATTTAAATTATATGAAAATTTAAACTTTTTGTAATTTTGGATTTTTAGTACCACCAAACAGATTCTTTTCATCAGAAAACAGGTTCCTTTCATCCTTTTCAGATAGCTGGACCATCTTTTTATATTGTCAACCAAAAGCATCCAATTGTGTTGAACATTACTATATTTCAGATAATTTAAAAGTTGACTGAGTTTTGATGGTGTAAATAATTATTTAGCGCCGATCCTGGAAATGTCCCGAAGGCTTCGCACATTTCTTAAAATAGCTGAGCCATATAGCAGTCAATGTCACCAAGCCGATCCAGTTATGATGAACTATAATATATTTCACAGTTTTTGGAATTTTTAATAATTTTTCATTATTTTAAAAGTATTATATCGCCGACCGCAGAGATTTCCACAAGGTCTCGCCCATATTGTCGGATAACTTGGCCATGTGCCAGTCTACGTAGTCAACCTTATCCAATTGTGATGAACTATACTATACTTCACAGAATTTCGAATTTTTAATAATTTTATTAGTTTTAAAAATTGTTATATCTCTGATCACAGAGATGTCCACAAGGTCTTGCCTATATTTTTGGATAACTTGATCATATGCCAGTCTATGTGGTCAATCTTTTTCAATTGTGATGAACTATACTATACTTCCCAGAGTTTACAATTTTTAATAATTATATTGTTTTAAAAATTGTACCTTCGATCACAGAGATATCCACAAGGTCTTGTCTCTATTTTTAGATAACTTGATCATATGCCAGTCTATGTGGTCAATGTTATCTAAGTGTGATGAAATATACTATACTTCACAGAATTTAGAATTATTAATAATTTTATTTGGTTTTAAAAATTGATGTATCTCCGATCACAGAGATGTCCACAAGGTCTTGCCTATATTTTTGGATAACTTGACCATATGGTAGTCTACGTGGTCAACCTTATCCAATTGTGATGAACTATACTATACTTCACATAATTTAGAATATTTAATAATTTTATTGGTTTTATAAATTGTTGTATCTCTAATCACAGAAAAGTCCACAAGGTCTGGCCTATATTTTTGGATAACTTGACCATATGCAAGTCTATTTGGTCAATCTTATTCAATTGTAATAAACTATACTTCACAGAATTTACAATTTTTAATAGTTTTATTGGTTCCTAAGTATATAGTCTTGGCATTTTCTTTTCTCTGCATCAAGTAAATCAAAATTGTGGACATTTCTGTGATTGGAGGTACAACAATTTTTAAAACCAATATAATTATTAAAAATTCGAAATTCTGTGAAGTATAGTGTAGCTCATCACAATTGGATAAGACTGACCAAATAGACTGGCATATGGTCAAGTTATCCAAAAATATAGGCAAGACCTTGTGGACATCTCTGTGATCAGAGATATAACAATTTTTAAAACTAATAAAATTATTAAAAATTCGAAATTCTGTGAAGTATAGTATAGTTCATCACAATTGGATAAGACTGACTACATAGACTAACGTATGGTCAAGTTACTAAAAAATAGAGACAAGACCTTGTGGACATCTCTGTGATCAGAGATATAACAATTTTTAAAACTAATAAAATTATTAAAAATTCGAAATTCTGTGAAGTATAGTATAGTTCATCACAATTGGATAAGACTGACCACATAGACTGGCATATGGTCAAGTTATCCAAAAATATAGGCAAGACCTTGTGGACATCTCTGTGATCAGAGATATACCAATTTTTAAAACTAATAAAATTATTAAAAATTCTAAATTCTGTGAAGTATAGTATAGTTCATCACAATTGGATAAGGTTGACCACGTAGACTGGCACATGGCAAAGTTATCCGATAATATGGGCGAGACCTTGTGGACATCTCTGCGGTCGGCGATATAAAACTTTTAAAATAATGAAAAATTATTAAAAATTCCAAAAACTGTGAAATATATTATAGTTCATCATAATTGGATCGGCTTTGTGACATTGACCGCTATATGGCTCAGCTATTCTAAGAAATGTGCGAAGCCTTGGGGACATTTCCAGGATCGGCGCTAAATAATTATTTAAACCATCAAAACTCAGTCAACTTTTAAATTATCTGAAATATAGTAATGTTCAACACAATTGGATGCTTTTGGTTAACGATATAAAAAGATGGTCCAACTATCTGAAAAGGATGAAAAGGACCTGTTTTCTGATGAAAAGAATCTGTTTGGTGGTACTAAAAATCCAAAATTACAAAAAATTTAAATTTTCATATAATTTAAATTCCAATTGGAAAATAGCTAATTTAACAGTGTAATTTTTGTTATTTTTTTTTAGCATAAACTTCACACTCATAGAGGACTTCATTCGGAAACACAAATTAAAACTCATTAAGATGACAGGAACTGTTCAAACAGCGAATGGATTCAAACAAAAGATTTTAGAGTATATCGATGTTAACATTTCGTATCAAAATACAACTAAAAAACTAAAACTAAGCGTAGTACCGTCTTTTCAACAATAGATATATTTGGGTTACGATTTTTGGCAGATATTTAATTTAAGACCTACTATAATCTCTGAGTTGAAAATCTCTTCTAGTCCTTTAATAAATTCCGGCACATATTCTCAAAATTTTGTTACCAATAACGTCACTTTCAGTGACACCGATTTTTCTACCAATGAGGGCAAACATCACCTTTTAACGGGCGAGCCATGTCATCGGCTCGAAAGAATCGTTAAAACGTTACCTGATTTTTAAAGATTATGGCTTGTACGAACCACCTTACTCTGTCATGTTATTGACACCGGTGATGCAATGCCGATTAAAATTAGATATCATTCCGTATCGCCTGGGATACAGAAAGAAATGTATGCTGAAATCGATCGGATGATGCAGCTCGATGTCATCGAAGGAAGTTCTAGTCCATGGTGCTCACCTATGAAACATGTACGCAAGAAAAAATAAAAGGTGCGGTTGTGCCTCGATGCGAGGAAACTCAACGACGACACCAAGAAAGATGCATTACCAATGCCACTAGTAGATAGGTTGTTAGGTCGGCTCTATAAAACCGAGTTACATCTAGATTCAAAAGAGGAAACGACGTTCGCCATTCCAGGATGACCGTTGTATCAATTTAAGGTAATGCTATTCGGGCTCTGTAATGCTCCCCAATTCTTATGTCGGTTAATGAGTAAAGTTATTCCCCATCACCTACAGGACCGGGTTTTTGTCTACCTCGACGATTTCTTGCTTGCGACATCCACGTTTGATGAGCACCTTTCCATATTGAAAAATGAAGCTGAACGCCTTTCAAAGGCTGGGCTGACCATCAACGTGGAAAAGTGTCAATTTCTACTCCGAGAGACAGAATACCTTAGTCACGTGGTAGGTGTTGGAGGTCAACAAGCTAATCCGGATAAGGTAAGGGGCATTACAGAATTCCCAAGGCTAAACACAGTTCGACAGTTGCATCGGTTCTTGGGTATGACTTGCGGTTATAGTCGCTTCGTTAGATGGTATGCTGAATTGTCAGCTCCTCTAACTGAACTCCTTAAGAAAGGAAAACGCTTTAATTGGACAGATGCTACACAAAATGCTTTCGATAAAAATTATTTCATCACCTGTACTTATTCCACCTGACTTTTCAAAAAAGTTTTATATTCAGTGTTACGCCAGTTCAACTGGCATTGGAGCAGTACTTTTCCAGGGAGACTCTGAAGGGTTAAACTATCTCTTATCGTTTATGGTCGCGAAAACTAAATGAAGCCCAGCGCAATTACACGGTTACTGAGCTTGAGTTTCTGGCAGCAGGTTTAGCGATTCATAAATATCATGCGTATGTGGAGGATCTAGCCTTCACTGTTATCACTGATCATGCCAGTTTGACCTGGCTCATTTATCATAAAGATGCTCATGATAGATTGGCTCGCTGGAGTTTGCTGCTTCAGGGATTAAACTTTGATTTCGAATATCGGAATGAAAGTCAAATTGCGTGGATGAATTCATATCATTTTAATTGTTCCGATTACCTTTCTCTTTTGGAAGATATTCAAACGGCATCCAATCAATCTAATCTTCATGTTATTGTTGGTAAAATTTATATTAACACTAAACCTAAACCGTCTTTTGATCCTGATCTTGATCTTCCGTCATAGAAATAAATTATTCCGCGAAATTTACGATCATCACTTCTTTCAAAGATTTATTCATCGCCCCGGAGGTCATCCGGGGATACAAAAAAACTATTGAACTCACACAACGTTATTTCTATTGGCCAAATTTATTGCAAGATACTAGAACTTTTATACGACGATCTAACGATCATAAAGCATATAAATATAATATTACTACAAAAAGGCACGTCAAGGAAAGCATATTCCTATGGTTTGGACGATTTAACATCACCAGAATTTTAAGTAAAGGAACATACCAGCTTATTACATTGAAATTGTTTTGGACAACTTGAATTCTCAAATTAGCAGTACTGGCAGTAAATATCGTAGTCGTAGCACGATCGGTTCAAACTCCTTGCACCTTGCATCAAACTACAACGGGACACACACGACACTTTGAGCTAGCTTAGCTCTACAATTTGGTGGTTGCCCAAACATACTTCAAGCATAAGCGTATTCACAGGAGGGGCCAACTGGAAATTAAACGACAGGCCAACGGTCGACCAGATTTATCAGATTCTCTTGTCCAAAACACAATTTTAGCCTCAAAGACACGTCTTGATTTTCCGATACGTCTTTAAACGTATTTAATTACCGTCGTTTTCACCTTATTCGTCTTTCATATTCATAATACAGATCGTCTGTATTGCTTGAAATTGGGTAAGTAATTAAGTATACATTTAACGCAAAAAAATTCTTATTTATACGTTTCGTTTATTTACAGATTGTCATCAGCATTCGTTGGACCTAGTTCATCTTCTACACTCTCTCGTAGTCGATTTCATATTGACTGCATTTGTTGTGGTTTTTTGTAGGCCAAGAGAATCGCCAATTTTCTCGATATCATATCGATCGTTCGCCTTTACAGAAATTTATTTGTAAAGCTCCTGATACTTAGGAGAATTTTTTGACCAGTTCCAAATTGCGTTTTCTTGATGGCTATGACATCGTTCAATTTGTATATGGTCGGTTTTTTTACTTTTCTTACTAAAATTCCTCCTGTGATTCAATTGTACGCTATTTGCATATTCGGTTCGCTCCTCATCAAAACTGTGAGCTATTGCATCTTCAATGGATTCGCAAAACTTGATATCTTCTCTCATTCGCATCGGGACTCCAAATAATAATTAGAAATGACTCATTCGTATAGCACATTGCTAACTAAAATTAATAAAAATGTATAGTGTACTAAACTATTTATACCAACCTTCTTTGTATTCTTTCTGCTTGGCTGTTCCCTCTTGGAACGCAGGTTGTAATCAACATGTGCGATGTGTTCTCATCTTAGTAATATTTTCTTAAGTCATTTGAGGTAAAAGCGGTTAATCGAACTGTAATAACTCTGGTTGGGCTATCAAAATTATTTTTTTTAGACTTTATGCTTCCGGATTACTTTATTTGTTGTTAATTTGTTGCAATTATTTTTGACCGGTCCCTTCTCTAGACATTTATTTAACAGGCGTAGGTGCTCATTGGTCTGCTGAGCAATTTTTACCTTCTCAATAAATGCATCAGCAATAACAGCTATTATTGAATATTGACTCTCATGTCTCTCAAAACTATTAGTTTATCTTGAAGAAACATTGTCCAACCAGCAATTCGTGGTAGGAAATCCCTCTTCTTCATTGTTTCTTTAAACGCAGCGCAATCTGTATCTATCTTAAACGGTATATCTAGCACGTACACCCGAAACTTCTTTAATGCGTTTACTTTGGCCAGTACTTCCAAATCGTAGCTACTATAATTTTCTTCAGCGCTTGTGGTTCGCTTACTGAAATAATAAATAAGATGATATGACTGATCTTTTCTTTTAAATTCTAATATTATAGCTCCGAAACCAAATTTTTAAGCATCTGTATGAACTTCCGTTTTTCGCTTAAGGCTAAAAATATGAAGGGCTGGCGGAGTAGATAAATAATTCTGTAATTCCCCAAACGCTTGCTCTTGTTTCAGACCAAAATCGATCTTTTCGCCTTTTTTCAGCAGTTGATACAATGGTCATGCAATTTCAGAGAAACCTTCAATAAATTTTCGAAAGTAACTGGTTTTGCCAAGAAAACTTTTGCGAGTTTTTCTATTTTGCGGCTTAGCGAAATTCATAATTGATTTGGTTTTGGCTACCAAAGGTTTTATTGTGCCGTCTATGATGTCGTAGCCTAAATACTCGATACGCGTCGACAAAAGTGGACATTTTCCATACTTAATCCTGACCCCATATTCTGCAGCCTTCTTGAGGACTTCATTTAGAACATTTATATTTGTTTTGAAATCGCGGGTTGGAACAATTATGTCGAATTTGATTTGTATAATAATCGGTAAAGGATCTCGATTCATTATTATCCTTATATTCAGTCGTCGATAATCGAAACACAATTGTTTGGCGAATTATGGCTTTCCTTCGGTGTTATACATGGGAAAATCATCCGTTAAGAGTAGGCGCATTTGTACAGACCATTTTTCAACTTTTAAAGGCACATAACCTGTTACTAAATCGTTAGTTTCAGGTTCCCGATGCTCAAAATATTCCCTTTAAAAGCGCAGTAACAAGACGAATAATTGTCAAACAACTTGCTGATTTTGATTTCACTTGCTCTTAATTATATTTTAATACCATGATGAACACCATTTCCTATATTTAATCCAAGACCATCTGGTAAAATATGAACACGAATATCAAATATCTCACCATATATATCCAAAACCCTATCAAATGTACCAGTAGTAACCATTGCTAAGTTGGCCACATACTATAGTGGTACCATTTACATTAACTTTTGAACCATCCTGTATTAATCAAGGTTTTTACATTAAAGTTATTTATTTATTTATTTATTTATTACCGGCACTAACAAATAGCATAGGTTACAATACAAATAATTTTGTATATAAAAAAGCGTCACAAATTATTATTTCGATTACGACTCTTAAAAAGATCCCTTGAAATGTTAAAATCGAAAAGTTCTTAATATTGGTTAAAATATTTTGATGTAAGCGCGACCGTTTCATCAATTCCATAATTCGTAAGATGGAAAGCAATACTCAGTTATAACTGTCGTGGACGAAGAATTCTCTTACGAACGTAAAATGAATATAAGTCAAGCAATACCCGGCAATCAATCTTAGCACAAATTACATCCCGAGTAAATACTGCATGAATCATCGCTCTTCTGAATTCAAGACTAAGAATGTTCAAAAGTGTACAACGACCGGCATAAGAAGGTAAACTAAATACTGAAGTTGACCTTGGAAGTCTTCGGAGGGCAAATATTAAGAACTTTTTTTGAATCCGCTCAATACGATCACTAAAGATTTTATAACCAGAACTCCAGATAACTACAGCGTATTCCAAAATAGGCCTAACAAAAGCAGTATATAATGTCTTGAGATTATATGGGTCAGAAAATTGACGAGCATGTCTCTTTAAGAAACCAAGCATCGAGACGGCTCTAGCTACAATCATTTCTATATGTTTAGTAAAACTTAGGTTACCTGTAAACAAAACACCTAAATCAATAAACTGAGTAACTCTATCTATTTCCACGTTTTGTAAACTGTACGGAGCTACAATTAATATCTTAATTCGTGCAAATGATATAGTTTTACATTTGGGGATATTGAGAGCTAAACGATTTTCGGTAGTCCAATCACTAAACCGATTAAGGTCCTGTTGTACCAATAAAACGTCTGCGCATATAACTTTGCAAATAACAGACATTTACAAAACTTAAAACATGAAACAACATTATTAACAAATAGAATAAATAATAATGGACCTAAATGACTGCCCTAAGGAACACCAAATGAGACTGTAAACTTCTCAGGATAATTTTGACCAATACGTACTATTTGAGACCTTTGCGGCAAATAAGATCATAACCATTTTATAGGAATAAAATATTCACTTTAATCAATTTATCAATTAATAATTTGTCATTAATTTTGTCAAAGGCCATACTGAAATCTGTAGAGATAGTGTCAACTTGGGCACCTTTTTCTAAACAGCATATCACATCATTAAAAAATACCGCAAGATTAGTTGTCTTGGATCTACCAGAAAAAAAACCGTGCTGTTGGGGAACAATTAAGATAAATACAATCCTTTACCAGTTTTTCAAAAAGTGCAGCGATAACAAATAATATAGCTATTCCTCTATAATTCTCAACTGAATTTTTAGGTCCCGATTTAAATACTGGAATTACATACGAGGGTTTTCAGCACTGGGGAAAAATACCTTGGCTAAGGCTTTAATTAAATAAATGTGCTAAATTGCCATTTTCGACTGAATAAACGGATTTTAAAAACGTTGCAAATAATTCACAAGCATTTATATCATGATGATAGGCGTAACTCATGGGTAAAGAATAACCAACAGATTTTCTTTTAGAGTTAATATAATGCCAGAAACACGATGGATTGGACTTGATACCAGATCCAATTTCTAACAAATAATTACCATACATAAATTGATTCAAAACCTTAAACTCATACCGAAGGTGAGAATTCAATGCATAATCAGCTGATGTGTTCGTCTTTTTATATAGTTTGTGTGCCTTGGTTTTACGGTTATATAAATTAACAATTTTTTTGTTAAACCACTTTTCACGATACGAATTATGTTTGTTGACAATTTATCTCCGCATACAAAATTTCGTAAAACCGGCTAGTCATAATTTCAATATCCTTCTCATTACAAAGGAAATTCCAGGAAATACTTTCAAGAGAGTCATAAGCACTATTTCTAAAATCAAAGATTAAAATATTATCATTTGAAACATAATCGTCGAAACATTGAAAAATTAACTTAATTAACAACGGTGTATGATGAATACTTGATGAGCGAGCCAGGTAATTACAAGATTGGACTCATAAATGTAAATTATCGTCAGTGAAAACAAGATCGAAAAGTGAGCCATTCTGATTGTGCACTTCGTTATGTTGCCTTAGACCCATTTCAAAAAATGAATCTATCCCGAAAGAAGTATTGGCAGTGTTACCAAACGGTGTAAGTATTCCATCAATTCGTTTCCAATTTAAGTTTGGAAAGTTAAAATCTTCCACGATGCACAAACTATCATTTTCTTCCATTATGGGTTGAATCTTATTTCCAATTATATCGATAAATTCATTAAGGAATTTACTTGTAGATTTCCCGGGAACATACGTATCACAAAAAGATTTCCTTTGGCCATTTTTAACCTTTACTAAAAGGATTTCAATATCACCGGATGCAATATTAATTTGTAGACATTTGCATAGATTTATTACAGCTATTAGTAGACCACCACCAACATCCAGACACTCTCCAGTTTCATCCCGATCTCTGCGGAAAACTTTATAATATGCAGGAAAGAATTTCTTATTCTTTATAGCAGGAATATATTTAAATATTTAATATTCCTTTGTGTTGATAAAAATTTCCCCATTTGATATTGCCGGGGCAGATCGTGTATTCGATGCTGAGATATTCTCGGGCTTGGTGTTATTTTGATTCATTTTGCTACAATTTGAAGCAATGTGACTAAATTCATTACATTTGAAACATTTTATGCATTTTCTACATTGCCGACCACTATGACCTATTATGCCACAGTTAAAACACTTTAAATTTCTCCTCTTAAAGATTTCTGTTATGATGGGATGTAGTAACTTCAGAGGTTTGCTTCGATTTGAATTTTTGGTCTTTCTCAGGCTTATTTTTAAACTCTCTTATTGAAGTTGCGCCATATAACATTGCTTTGTTTACTTCTTTATCTATCTGGTAGACTGCTCTGGACAAAACTGTCAACTAAGAGCTGTTGACAAAAGTTTGGAGAAGAATTTCTCTGTGGATCAGCGGTGCACTGAGAAGCAGATCTACTTAGGCACTGGAGATTCTGCTATTTTTGACTCATCTAGATATCTTCAAAAACCAGTTGGCAGCTTGTATTGCCATACGACTGAAATCCATTTTAGTGTGAACCTGCAACAATACAGGGCACTTATCTATTTTGTGCAACAAACAAATTCCCAAGACAACCGACTATACTGTCCCGTCAGTATCTTTTGACACAAAGTTCCAGACTAAGATCCCATCCAGGGAGGGCTGGATGATGGGTGCAGTTGTGGAATCAAGAGTTATAACCTCCTTCACTGATGGTTCAAAACTGATGGTCGGGGCTGGAGTGTTGTGCGAGGAACTTCTGTTAAATCTCTCCTTCCATCTCCCTGACTACTGTGGCATTTTTCAAGCTGAAGTAACTGCCATTAAGGAAGTCGCAGACTAGTTAAGGTATAATGTAATATCGTTTTGTGATATTCGCATATGTACGGAAGTCAGGCTGCCATTTAAGTGCTTTAATCTCACCTCCTCACGTCGAAAATATTCCAGGACTATCTCTCATCTCTTAACGAGATGGCAGATCAGTTCAGCATCCACATTTTATGGGTGCCAGGATATTTAATAGGTACGGGAATAATAAACGCCAATGAACTGGTTCAACATGGTAGAACGGACCACTTTTCAGAAAGCAGAAAGGATATTGAAAAGCTGACGAATGACAGATAGTCAAGTATCGCCTTGGCGAGATAAAAACAGCTGATCTCACTTCAGCGTTCCACTGAGTTGGAGGAAACTATAATTCGTGGTATGGCTACAAAACATTTTTGTGTCTATGCCTGGCCCTACTGGACCGCCACCTTAACCTTAGGTTAGGGTTAGTAATCTTACTTTTTTATCAATAATCCCATCAATCGTGTATTGAATGATATCAATGTCGGCCTTATTTGTTAATCCACCCAGCTCTCGCATACATAAGAAAAGTTCTTGTAATGTCTCTTTAGGTTGTTTTATTCGCGGTATCATCTTAAAATGGATTTCAGCGTTGTTTTATTTTTTGCCGCATTCTTCTTTCCAAAACTGGACTATATTTTCTTAGGAATTTATAACCTTCGATGTTGACAACTTTGCGGATCCGACGAATAGGTTTTTATAACAGACGAATTTTTCCAAATTGATCCATCTCATAATAATTGCCATACCATTAAATACCGGAATTTTAAATTAAACAGAATCATTTTTATTAATTTTTTATAAGTAGGACCTACTGGTACAACTAAACCAATACTAATTAAATCCAAGTCAATCATAACATTAAAAATTAAATTATCTGTTAAAAAGTAAAAACCAATTATGTTTAGTGAATTTTGAAAAACAAAATCATTCAACATAGCTAATTAAAATTAATTATTATGTACTATGCTACATATAAAATCAAATTGTGTACACATTTAAAATTAAAATTTCCGTTTCATTCGTATAATAATGATGTCGAACAACATGGCTGTTCAATGTAAAGCGATATTTTGTTTGTGTTAGGTTTAGAATTCAAAATAAATATTAAATTATGTTAATGATTATGAGAGTATTCCGTTTTATGGATTGTACGATACATTTTTATCAATCCTATATGAAATTCTACCTATGTAATTCCTAGAATATAGTAATTAAAAAAAATTATATACACTCGTAATTAAAATCGTGGATAATTATTTTGTTCGTTATGTTTTTGTGAAATTTAATTTTTTATAAATTTTGGATTAATTACAAAATTTTAGTGAGATTTGGTTAGTAACTGTGTTTACTAGGAATTAGTTGGTTCACAAAATAATATTTTGGTTTTACGCACGAAATGCCCTGTACCTGTTTAAGAATTTTTGAATATACTTTAAATAATAGCTACGTTATCTACATAAATTTAGCAAATATTTCTTAATGTTGACATGTTCAAAAATATTTATTATAACTGTATTAAATAAATTAAAATTTCCTTCACAACACAATGAAATATGTTTACACTTCACATAACACAACTTTATATGAAACTGTATTTTACGAGTGTGTGTGGCAGAACGAAACCACAGCTAGATAAAAAATTGGTAATTAAACAGCACCTTTTATCAAAATGATAGAACATTTTCTCTCGCAATCATAATTTTTATGTAGGTATGGTATTAAACATGAACTGAAACTTCCTCGTTTTATAGGTGCTTAAATATATGTATGTACATATTCGAATGTATGAAATATAGTATGTATGTTAGGTATATGTTACACGTTAAAAACATATTTTTGCATGATTTTTTATACGGAACAAAACATATTTTTATACCGCTATGTGCTAGATAAAGTTTTATGATCTGATGTAGAAATGTTATTTTTATCATTTTCTCTGTTAAGCACAATTCAAGTAAACCACAGTTTTTGATCTATTGTATATGTGTGTATGTGTAAGTTATACACTCCTTTCAAGTGTTACGTTGGAACAATGTAATAACATATGTTTGGTTTATGACAGAAACATTATGATTTGCACCTGGATTAATTTGCCTTTAACCAAAATTTTTAATCGAAAACAGCTTTTGAAAGCAGAGGCGGTAATTCGTAATTAGTAAGACTATTAACACATTTAATAAAAAAAATTAGCTCAGTCAATCAGAATTTCTAATTGGTTTCAAAAAAACAAACCTTCTTGGTTCTAGGAACTAACATCGCTTTTGAAAATCCCGTAGATTCACCAAAGAGTACGGCGCAAAACACAGTTGGTTTGTAATTATTGTTTATGTAATTTTTTAAAATCGCTCTTGCGTGTACTATACCCTATCGGCATTTCAGTATAATGTGTAAATCGTTAATGCCACTAGTTACTTTTTACATATGGAGAAAAATACGAGGCATCGCAAATTCTTTATAAAACAAAAAAAAATAAAAAATGTTTTATATTTTCAATGTGTAGCACTGAGTAAAATAAAATAATGAATAAAGTTTTTTGGTTGTTCTTGTTGTTGCGATACAAGTTGTTAAGCAAGAGAAGTTCATCTCAGAAAAAGAAGATTGTGTAGTTACGACCAAACTACAAAAATACAATTCTGACTTCATACATAAAGTATGAGGTAAGAACGTACTGATGTAGCGAATTATATTAACTAAATCAAAAATTCAAGGAAAGCCCTCATTTCTGTATGTTTTATTGCCACACAAATAATTAAGAGAAAAAAAAGTTTGTCTGTGTATTAAATCCATAAGATTCTTTCGGCTTTGTATAGACAAAATATATTAACAATAACGGGATTCACAAAATTTTTCTATTGGTTCTATTGGCTTTTCTTTCTATGAAAAAGTAGAAATATTAAAATCGCCCCCCGCCCCCTTATCTTAACCCAAGAGTCATACAAAGTGTATTGATTGACGCTGAACAAAAAATGAGAGTCCTCCTGGAGTTCTCTATGTGGCAATTTGGTTTCGTACTGAAATGTTCGGTCTACTGCTCAGTTAGACACGACCAAATTTCAAAAATACATGTTGTTGTTGACCAAATGAATTTATTTGGACAGGCAAAATTGTTTACACATGATATACATATATGTTATTTTTGGATTCTTAACCTAATTATAAACTATACAGTTTATAAAAATGAATACATTTGTGATTTTGAATTTATTTATATCATTGGAATAAAAAAAACGAATATTTGGCGGTTAACATTAAAAATTTCATTACCTTTTTTAAATATTGTATGATGGTTGCTTAAAGCTAACCTTAACTTATAACTTACTGCACATGAAACCCAGCCCCTAGTGCAATTTATTACAATTTTCCCCCTTCATTAACCTAAAACTTCCGACTCATTTTAGGTTTCGTCTGGAAAGGAACGGCTTATGGGTGTGTGTTGCCGAGAGAGATGCTTGAATAAAATTTGTTTGTGAGTTTATTTATGAATTGGGGTATGGTTGGGATGTTTGCTATTTCATGAAGAACAAGGATTGGCGTGTTTACTTATTTGAACTCTTTGTATTTTTTCTATGGTTGTTGGGGCGGGATTTGCTTATAGTGCACATGCATAGGTAAGGATTGGTCTAATAGCTACTTTGTAGATGAGTAATTTGTTGGTGGGATGTAATTGGGATTGTGAGTGGAAAAGGGTGAGAAGTGAGTTAATTGCTTGATTTGCTACTGCTGTTTTGGAGGTTATATGTTTCTGGAAGGTTAGGCGAGTATCTAGAGTACAACCCAGATACTTTCCACTATTCTTCTATGAGATTTGCATATTATTAAGGGTAAGGTGGTGGGAATTTGCCTTTTCTCTTAGGTATTTGGAGTGTGTGAATAAAACTACTTCAGTTTTGGAGGTATTTACTTTAATTTTCCACAGTTTAAAGAACTGTAAGATATCGGAGAGACCGGAGGTTAAACGTTTGGATAGTAAGTGGTAGCCTCCTTTCGTGATAAAAGTGTATATGGCTGTGTCGTCGGCATAGACTGCGACGTTGCACAAAGGCGGAGTGGGAAGGTCGTTAGTGAATAAATTGAAGAGGAGTGGACTAAGGAATTAACCTTGAGGTACTCCTGACGGGATACCAAGAGCCTCTGACAGTTCCCCCAGGATACTGACGCTAAACAGGCGGTTCTGAAGGTAGGATTTAATGATTTTTTGGATATGGCAGGGAAATCCTAGCTTTCGGAGCTTATATAAAAGCCCTGCATGCCAGACAGAGTCAAAGGCTTTCTCGATGTCTAACATGACCAGTCCAGTGGACTTGTTCATGCTTGCCATCGTCGAAATATGTTCGCCCAGACGCACTAGTTAGTGTTAGGCAGAGTGTCCTTCGCGAAAACCAAATTGATGGTTTTTAAGGATATTGTGGCTTTGTATAAAAGACAGCATTCTACTGTGGATGGTTTTTTCAAGGATTTTACCAAGGATAGGAAGGTGACTGATAGGCCTGTAGCTTGAAGATTCAGTGGAAGGTTTATTTGTTTTTTTTATCGCTATTACTTTGGCGTGCTTCCATACCGTTGGAAAGTATAATAACCGTAAGCAAGCATTTAGGATGGCTAATAGGTATGTAGCGACCGATTTAAATTTCAAATAAAATAAAATTTCAATCGCGCTCCAATTGCAAAATAACGTAATCGTATTTTGCGCTAACATTCAGGCGTTAGTCAAATAATTTACCAAAATACATTTTCTTTTGTTGTCATGCGCGCTCGCAATAACCAAAGATTGAACGGTAGATGAAATAAATAATGTAGTCAAATTGCTTTCCATTTTACATATAAAACCACGATGTTTTTATTTGTACTTTTTATTACCATCCGGCATGTCCAAAATTCCGTGAAATAATCACGACGGTCTAATACATACATAATTAATATATACACCGAATTCATATTATTATACTACTTTGCTCGTCATACGTCCATATAAAAATTTGCGAACACTATAAGCCACTTTTCCAATACAGCCAAACTTTTTCGAGGGGAATCAAAATCGTTCGCGCATATATTTAGGGTTTTTCTTCTTTTTGAGAGGCAGTACCATTTTCAACGCGCAATCGAAACGGTGGTGCTAGATAATATATATAATACAATAAAATTGTTTGAAAATAAAAATTTAAAAAAGTGAAGTTAATTACTTGTGTTTTTATTTTTATTTTTTTTTTTTAAAAAAGGGCACATACTACAGGTACATGACAGCTTTTTAGGAAGGGGGTGGAATATTGTCGTGACCTTGAGCTTTTTTATTATGGAGGCTTTTGAGTATAAATCTAAGCTCTGGTGGACGGATGATTTCCTCAGCATCGAGTTGCGTAATATCGGAATCGATCTGATCCAGAGCCGACTGCGCTCCATACTCAATATTTGGATCTGTAGGATATAAGGAGATATTGTGGGATTGGAGGAATTGCTGTGCAAGGAGATTCGCTTTGTCACTATTGGTGTAGGCGGTTTTATCATGCATTGTTATGGGTGGTAATTGGTTTTCTCGGGATTTCAGTTGTTTGACCAACTTCCAGACCGAGGTGTGGTTTGGTTTTATAGCTTGGAGTTTTTTTTTCCATGCATTATTAGTGATTTCGATTATTTTGGATTTGATTTGTTTTGTTAGTTGGTTTATGGGATGACAAAGCGCACGATTTTGGGTACGCGAGGCAATATTTCGTAGTTTATTGCGTTGCGAAACCTAATATTTTACTTCTTGGGAGAACGGGTGTTTGGAGGTAAAGTTGTTAGAAGTTGGCGGCGAGGCCGAAATTACTGCTTTCTTGATGCAGTCAGTAATGCAGTGTATATTTGCATCTATGGATTCAGGGGTGTTTAGGGTGCTGGAGTGCCAAGTAATGGTTTTATCGATAAATACTCTATAAGAGTTCCAGTCGACTTTGCCAATACATGGTTTGGTAGGATTTAGCACAGAGGAGTCTCTTAACTCAAACAGAATAGGGTAGTGTTGTGATGACAAATCATTTATTGATTTGACATTCTTGATTTTGAAATAGTTTTCTGACAGGATTAAGTCAATGGTGGATGGAGTTGTACCAGGTTTGAAGTGGCATGGCTGGTCTAGGAAGTTAAGCAGGAAGTTATTGTGGGATGCTACTTCATATCTTTGGAGAATTCTTCATGTTTGTGCTTGTGTTGTAAATAGCTACTAGGGTTATTATTTGGTTATTTATGGTTAGTTCTACTGCTATGTTTTCAATTTTTGTTAGAGGAAGGGGTGACAGGGGTTTAAGTTTGATTGACTCATGGGTTAGTATTGCTATACCCCCATTGGTTTTTAAATTTTTACTACTAACTATGCTTGAGAACTCTCTATCATACCTGTGGATCCGGTAGTGTTGTAGACTGAAATATTTGTCCTGACTCAGCCACGTTTCTGCCCAGGAATATTATAGCTGGTTGGTGGGTTTCGACGAAGCCTTCGAATTCCACTCTTTTAGGAATGATGAAACAAGGATTCCATAGCATACAGTTTACAATTGGTTGGGTTGTAATTACCATCTAATTGAAACTGGTGCTGATGAGAGCTAATGCTGCTTGCTGTGGTGTTTCTGCCGATTTTATTGCTTGGATTATTTTCCGGTATTCTGCTATGATCTCCCAGATATTGTCGATGGCTAATAATTCCTGTTTAAGGTTACGTTTTGGATGGTCATTAAGATATTTGATGCAACGATATTTTCTTCTGCAGTTTGTTCCGGCGTGATCAAACTGCTGGCAGTTTCGGCATTGCGTGTAATCTTTGACGGCTGGCAATAATTGCTGCCATGTAACTACACAATGGCACAATTTCCCACACTTCTCCTGCAGCCCTTTTAGCAAAGTGACCCCTCTCGCAAACCTCACCACATACATAATCACTTGGGATTTTGTGTTTTGTTTGGCCACAGCTTTGCCCTCGTTAATGCCGTCGTCCTTAATACTGGTTTTGATTGTCTTCGGATCCATGTCATATAGCCCTAGGACTACGGCACTGTATTCTCGTTTACTATCGTCGGTGAATGAGTGGAACTAATGACTTTTCGCTAACTCTACCATGAGTTTAGCGTGATGATTTTTCGTGCGTGGGTTAATCCTCACACGACCAGTACGGCTGAGGATCTTTACAGTTATGTTTCCTTTGCCGATATGGATGGCACATGAAGAGAGTAGTGATTCTACTTGCAACATTGGTGTATCCACGATGATTGGCGGAATTCGGCCGGTATTTATTTCCCCAGGCAGTGGCGTTTCATTAGCCAAGGCTCCAAAACGGTTATCGAGCAGTACACTGCCCTCGGACGACATTTTTTTCACTGGAGCTAGGTTTGTGGTAAGTGATTTTCGTTTTGCACATACAGTACGAAACGCGTCCTCTTGACTTATCGTTTCCATGGTATCCATATTCACGGTATGAGTATCGGCACATTTCACAGTTGTGTAGTAGGAGGTTTTTATTTCACACTTTAGATACTTGAATTTGTTTTGAAAAAAAACAGATTTTGAATTTGCACTTGCAGACAACTAAAAGACTGAATGATGCTATGTTTTGAAAAAAAAAAACAGATTTTATTTACATACTGGAGTAGTGATTAAAAAATACAATTCTGAGTTCATATATAAAGTATGAGATGAGAACGTACTGATCTAGTGAATTATATTCACTAAATCATAAACTCATGGAAAACCCCGATTTATGTGTGTTTTATGCCTACACAAATAATTAAGAGAAAGAGAAGTTTGTCTGCGTATTAAATCAATAAGATTCTTACAATATTGGCATTGACAACATTTTTCGATTGGTTAATCAGAAAAAATTGAAGAAGCCAATCATTTATAAGCCGAAAGGATCTTATTGAAAAAAAAAAACTAATTATCTGAAAATTATAAAATTGGGCTCATTTTCAAGATACACGGATAGGGATTTAAAAAACAATTTATTAAAGTGGTCAGATCTTAATTTTTTCCTTTTCAAAATGACCGCCGAAGTCTTCTATTTGATTTTAACCCTTTTTTCCTTTTAACAAGCTTTTTCAACTTGAGTTCATCCAGGGTCGTTCCTAAGTATTTTACTCCAGCTAAGGCATCTTGGTATCACCCACTGTGCTCTCTCGCATGATAGAAACGATTTTATTCGATTTTGCCAGGATAAAGATAAATGCTGTGATGGAGAACGTGCGTCTACTGCATTAACCAGGACGGGCCCTTCCACCATAATATTATTTTACCAAATCTTACATGATTCTAATATTGTATCGGTTTACGATCAATTATTTGTGCGGTTACTGACGAACGTCTTCTATTTTCTTAGATTGCCTCTTATTGTTTCCAATACTACCTTGAAGTCTCACCAAGCATTAATATCGTTAACTTTAACTTGAATAATTTGATTCTCGAATTTGACCAATCGGGATAAAAGTTCGGCAAAAAAAACTTCGAGTTTTGGTATCGATATTTGTTATAATGGTGTAATCTCGGACTTAGCGATTATCTTATTTATGGGATCATTATCGGCATTATCTAGTAGGCGCAAATATACCAGTGCACCGTTTCTCTTCTCTAAAGCAACGCAGAAGCCATGACTTTCTATAGATTTGACCAAAACATTAGTTTTAACATTAGTTTCTTTCATATCTCACTATAATTGTTGGCTGTGGTTGGTATATGACGTAGTAAGGCTGTAATTTGTGCGCGTCTCATATATTATTATTATTGACCACTCTGGTTTTGAATGAATCCGAATATTATAGCCACTCGCTGTAATCTCCGTGAAAGGGGTACATATGAAGCTTCGTGAGTGTTAAAATATCTTCATGACTTACTGAGAAGTTTGCTGGGCGATCTGGGATATTTTCAAAAAAAAAAATCGCCGTTGATCAAACTGCAGGTCTAGTCAACACGGCAACGGGTGTTCCATAAAATTGGTTTCACACCACTCGTCGTAACCCTGCAGTATTATCGATTGTTGACCTTTTTCTCTTCTGATGCTTTAATAGTTCAGCTTTACCATTGAAACGGTCTTCTTTGAATTATCACATTTGGATTCATAATTAGATGCGCAAGCAAGTTTATCATCCAGCTCCTAAAACTGCTTCCAATAATCCTCCAGCTTGTCCAATTTAACTTCGAGTTTATCAAGTGCCTTATTATCGATCGCAGCTGCAACAAATGCCGGTTTGAGAGTTGCGTTCTGTGGTGGGCTGAGTTGAGTTGGGGTTAGTTGGATTACGGTTTAATGAGCAGTTGGTTAATTTTTTATGTATGTATGCTGGTTTTAGGATTGAGTTGGGAGTTGAGTCAGCGATTGGGACGAGCGCTAACTAGAGTTAAATTTGGAAGTTGGATTGGGGTTCAGTTGGAGTTGGGATTGGTTAAGTGGGCAGTTAATCAATTTTTTAAATGTGCTGATTTGAGGATCGATTTCGGCTTTGTATTTGCGATTGATTTGGATACCATTTGTGAGTTTATTTCGGGTTTAGTTAAAGTTGAGTTTACGTTGAATTGGACTACATTTGGAGTTGAATTGGAGTTCAGTTGTAGTTGAGTTTGAGTTGAGTTTGAGTTGAGTTGGAGATGAGTTGGAGTTGAGTTGGAGTTGAGTTGTAGTTGAGTTGGAGTTGAGTTGGAGTTGAGTTGGAGTTGAGTTGGAGTTTATTTAGAGTTGAGTTGGAGTTGAGTTGGAGTTGAGTTGGAGTTGAGTTGGAGTTGATTTGGAGTTGAGTTGGAGTTTAGTTGGAGTTGGGATAGGGTTATTTTGGCACTTCAGCTTGAGATTTATTGGAAGAAAGTCGTTGGTTGAATTAGATGTTAGCTTGATTTGGATCATGTACTCATGTGGGTTTACTGGTTGCGTAGGGCATTAAGTTTGAGGTTGAGTTAAGGGTCGAATTTGTGGTCGTGTTGGGGTTGATAAGGGTTGGATTGGTTTTAAGTTGGGGTACATTCAGCCGTTCAGTTGGTGATTTATTTGGGATTTGAGTTGAAATTTTAGTTGGATGTTAGCTTGACTATTCTATATTAAGTTACTGCCCACCCGTTGTATTTCGGACCGTGTTGGTATGATGATTGAGTTGTGCGTTAATTGAGGGTTGCGTTTAAGGTTGAGTCAGAGTTGAGGCTGATATTAAATTTAGTTAAGTTCATGTACGAATGTAGCTTTCGAACCGTGTTGAGTTAGGCTTTTTGTAGAACGTCGAGTTTAGCTTTGAGTTGATGGTTGAGTTGGGATTGAGTTGAACGTTCAATTTTGGTTTAGCTATGGTTGAGATCAGTGGTCGATGATTGAATCGTAGATTGAGGGATACGTTTAGTTCGAGTTAGAATGGAATAGGATTTAAGTCGAAGTTTAGTTGAATTTGGGTGAATAGTTCGGTTGAAGATAATTTGGGTCTAGTTGAGGGTTTAGTGGAAGTTATATTGAGTTAATTTGGGTTAATGGGTAATTTAGTTCACACACGCTTTTAGCTTTCAAATCAAATTGATTTCGGGGTTGAGTTGGTTTATAAATTAAGTTGAAGTTCTGTTAGCTTACGTCGTGGTTAAGTTCGATTGGAGAATTATTTGTCGGTTGATTTTAGGGTTAGCTTATGGGTTGATCTGAGAATTTATTTTCGGTTGAATTGGCGATTGAGTTAAGGGTTGGTTTGTCGGTTGACTTGATCATTGTGGTTAGGATGGCATTGTGATTAAATTGGAGGTTGTGTTTTTAATTGAAGTTGAGGTTGAGCTGATTAAGTTAAGAGGTTCAGCTAGGGATTGATTTGGGAATTTACTTATTTATCAGGACTGAAATTCTAATCACATCGTGAGGTTTCAGCGTTTTATATTTTACTATTGATTTCTGGTTAAATCATATTAATTTTGTAAATTTAGAATTATTTATTTATTTAGCCATACATTTAAATTTACAGATCCTTCGCCATACCCCATTTTGAGCTTTTGCTTATTCGCAACAGAGCGTACAAAAATAGTTTGTTGTGAAACGGCATCATTTCCCATAGGAAATAATACCATTTCCCAACATCTAAATAGTTAACATAATTATATAATGACACTGACCATCATTATACGACAATAAATAGTAAACATTCAGGAATATGAATATCAAACATAACACATATAATATTAAGGTTAGTTACCAAAACAAATTGAGAATTATGAACTTGAAAATACGAGACATATAACATATAAAGAAATTAAGTAACCGTCTGTAATATAAAAATAAAGTAAAGAGGAATATCGTAATACATAACATTAAAGGTCAATGGAGCGAAAAGAGAAAAGAAATATGATCGGTAGTAAATTTTATGTATTAGAATATAAGGAAATAAATAATGTAGATCATAATTTCAAAATTCAAAGTAATGCGATATTTCATAATAATAAAAATATGTAAAATTAATTAAAATTTAGGTCATAAATTTGGAAAAGGTCTATCAGTAAAATATGTAATAAATTTAACTATCAACATATGAAAATCGTCCAATAGCAATTAAATGTGGGACACAAAAAAAAACATACCGACAAAACTAAATAAATGTCACACGACTTGCAATAATTGTAATGCATAAAAAATGCAATCAAACATAACAACCCAAATTATTGACCGAAATGAAATTTTGTTGTTAGTGCAAAAGACACACACAAAATTAGTATATAAGGCTTACAAATTTAAATATAAGGTGATTATAGTCTTGAATCTCGAAACCTAAACGTTGTCAAAATAAAATAAATTTATTAAATAAAAAATTATCAAACCAAAGAAAGCAGAGTTTCCATCATCCTCCTGATACAACACACAAGAAGTAAGTATCCAACTACTAATCAATAACGCCCAGGCCTTGAGAGAACACTCTCATAAGAACCAAAAAGTGCTACGCACGTGTTTCTTTTGTTAGCGGTGCTCAAGGTATCCGAATAGTCAAATAACACTGTGCCTAGCGGCATTCTCCATCTAAAGATAAATAAATTCACGATTCGGTAATAGCCCCCACCCGAGGTAAGCTCGAATCGTTGAATTTATTAATTCTCTAACATTAAAAACTTGCCTTAAATAAACAGTATTTAGGCTCTAGTTAGGTTAGGTTAATTGAATGTATAAATAGGCATTAACCCCTATTTATATAAATATATAAATTGACTATAAAACGTCACATTTATATAACAAGTTGAATTTCCTTATACGAATTAAGAAAACGGTGTATTTATAAAGGTGGTCAGGCAGACAACGCGGTATCACTTGGTTGAAGCATTGGCCGGCTATCTCGATTTAAAATATTTTAAATTTTCTTTTCGTTATTTCGATAGTTTTTGGTTGGAGCTTTCACATAATTTGCAATCCTTACTGTCTCTTTTTTCCTTTTCGCCTCGCCATTGGACCATCTTGTACATTGCACAATTTGCTAGTTTAATTTTAAATTGAAGAAATTAAATTAATTTAGAACTATGAGCTTTTTGCTGTCATGAAAAATAAGATTTTTGTATGTTTAGCGCGTGCCAATTACACAAAAACTGCACTTCGCTGCTATATTTCCATTGCAAATTAAATGCGATATTTGTTTAACAATTAACGGGTTAAGTGACCAAGTTTCACATGCAAACCGTTTCCAGATAACAAATTAAAGTTGAAATTTTCAATCTGAGATTCTATTATACATGATATTCTATCTTTGTAAGCTTGGTACAGCGATCAAAATAATCAACATTATTATTTTATATAAGTTAGAATATGAACATGAGAGATGCGAAAACAAAATTGTTGAGTTTTTCATTTTTTAGTGTACTTTGCCAAACATATTGTACACACATATTTACTTATGTAAACTTTTGAGTTTGTTGTTCACAAATTTTGTGATTTCGTTTTTTTTTATCGTTGACAAAATACAACATTCTTGTTAAAGTCGTGTTTATTTTTCTAATAGTTGTTTATATTTCTAACTACTTGGTATTGCACAACAAATTATGTATATTTCTACGTATCCAAACTCCAATTTTGTTGTATTCTGTTAACAACACTGTAGTTGATTGGTTTTATTGTAGACATTCGTTTAAAAGCAAAAATGTTGATTCCACTGTAGAACATAAAAAATTTATAAACGTTTTTTAAAAAATTTAATTAATCTACAAAATAAGCATAGCAGAGCAAACATTGGTTTATTCTTTAAAAATTATGTGTTTCGTATTACAAAGTTTATTTTAATCAATTTGGTAGAATGAACAACTCATTTACAATTGCTTTATTTAAGAATCATTTTGTCAGAAGGATATAGAAGCCAAATGCAAATTAATTTTTGGCAGCAAATCGTTAAATACAAAATAAAACAAGGAATTTGTTTAAATCAAAAAAATGAAAAATAATCCAGAAAATAATTGAATTGAAAATGGCAGCTAAAGTTCAATGTCGGTGAAAAATAATTTTTCTTTTGATTCTATTTTTATAGTAATGTTAAACGGTTCTGACCTTCGATATCTGATGCCTTTTATTTGTGTTTTCATCTTATTACCTCTAATTAATTACCAAATCTGAAAGTGTTTTTTCAGTGCAGCCAACGCGGATCTTAGTTATAATCGTAGTGGTGGGATTAAGACTTCCTAAAATTATGCTTAGAATGGTATTTCTATCACCATTTAAACGAACGGCCTTGTATTTATGAAACGACATTCTGTTTCAATTTAAGGTTGAACGAACTAGCAACATAGTCGCTAAATCGCCATATGTGCTCTGTTGGGGTGCTTGATTCGGACAACAATTTAGATCACTGAAAAATTTTTAATCACTGGGACTAGCACACGAAAAAATTCACTTTTGATTAAAATTCTGTAAATGCTTTTTAGACATCAATTTCTCAGGGATTCACTTTTTATTTTTAGCATTTTTCGTGGTATGGATATATGTATTAATTACCCATACCTATTGTACATACATAAATGGTAATACAAAGATTATTTACACAAACATTTTGAGTGTATAAGCAAATGTATATAAAATTAAAGTTTAGTTTATACAACATGAGACATCTATATCTTTTATAGTTTTTGGTAGTACGTAAAATTATTTGAAATTTAATTGAAATGAATTATCATTTGTTTAGGTTAAAAATGTCGTAAAAGTTAAAGCCGTTTCGGTTGCTCAATTATAATAACTAGCTCATTTTATGTTTATGAATTTAAATGGCATTATCCACCTGTTTATTATAAAGGTTGAGGAAAAAGTATGGAAATCCTAGGAATCTCGCAGAGTTCGGTCAAAAAAAAAAATTACCAAGGATAATTTTTAGGCAATTTTTTACAAGGAATTTAATGGTGACCGTGAACCTCATATTCAAGGTCACTGAGAGGTCAAGGTAACTTGCAAAACATAAGCAATATTTCCATGTTTTGTTATTTGTATTTTTTTTAAAATATAATATAAGCCCTCAGGTGACCTTAGGAGGTCAAGGAAAATACATATTCGGACGTACAATTTTCACTCTTTTCGAAACCGACGTCAAAAATAGGGTTGTCCATTAAAAAAAATTACCTTTACCTCAAATTGACCTTTAAGATGAAGTTCCAAGTCACATCCAAGGCAACCATTAAATTCCTTGTTGAAAATTACTTAAGATTTAGCCTTGGTAATTTTTTTGACATACTTTGGTTTCCATACTTTTTCCTCACAATGTATAGTATATTCCTTTAGGTGACACTGGGAGGTCATGGAAAATACATATTTGAACGTACAGTTTTCCGCTCCTTTCGATTGTGGCACCAAAAATTGGGATTCCCAACCTTGACGGGGATGAGGTATAAGGTCACAAGCAAGCTTACCATTTGATTACTTATCCTTGTTTAAAATCAATCTCTTTTTTATCGATGTAGTATTATTGTTACCTGCTACTAGAATAATGGTCGTTTAACTGATATTTCGATTTAGAGATCAGAAGTCAGTTTACTTAACGTTAATTACTTAATATTAATTTATTTATTCAATAATTACTGTTCAGTTTAGTCTGCCTGTACTAAATTAACTAATTTGACTAATGAACTAATTTTTCGCCTTTTTTTATAGACAAATATATTAGTTGTTCATGGAAATCCCAATATTTCCTATTTAGTAAATCAGAAAACTAAAGAGGCCAATCCTTCATACAATCTCTTCTGAAAAAAAGTAGAAATATCACTCCACCCTTCCATTAATTTTAGCCCAAGGGAGTGATATTTTATGTAGTGAATAATAATTCGCTATGTCAGTACGTTCTGTCCAGATACTTAATGAAAGTGGCTAGAGTAGAATTTTTTTAGTTTGGTCTTGGCCGATATCTCGCCGGAAATGAAATTTAGTTGATTTGATTGTCGACTCCCATATGCCACCAAAGTGAGGCGTGCTTTGAGGTATGAAGTGCCATTTAATTGCGTATCAGAAATAAAATGGGAAACTTCGTTATATTGGTCAATACAATTTTTAAACGTTTTTCGAAATTGATTATCTGCGCCCACGAAATTGGAGCCGTTGTCACTATAGATATGATGACAATATCCTCGACGTGCCACGAAACGTTAAAGAAAGCAATGAATGCTTCGCTGCTAAGGTCACTTTCCAGCTCAATGTGTACCGCCATAGTGCTGAGGCAAATGAATAAGCAAATACAAGGCTTGTGTATTTTTTGGCCGCGCTCTCGAGTCAAATGAATGTTTAATGGGCCGGCGTAATCAACGCCAATCTTATGAAACGAGCGAATCAATTCTATTCAAAAATTCGGTAAATTGCACATAAGTTGCTTCTCACACGTCGCCTTGTGGCAAGTACACGTGATACATTGATTAACTGCTTTTCGTATTAAATTTCTAGTGCCTGTTACCCAATAGTTTTGCCTTAAAATTGCTAGCAGCAAGGGCGTACCAGCGTGTTTGTGTTCCTGATGCATGTCGTTTAGCAGCAATGTTGTAAGTAACGATTTTGCAGATAATATGATTGGGTGTCGCGTGGAAAATGGAACGTCATATTTTTCCAATCTGCCACCAACTCTGAGCAATCCAAATTCGTCAACAAATGGATTCAGGGATTTTAACGGGCTGATTATCCTGTTTGGTTTTGCATTGCGTAAATCTGTTAGTTCGTTCTGGAAGTATTTGCTCCGGACAGGGAAAAATCAACATTTCTGAACGATTCTTTCTTGCAGTTATTAATGAACCGTAAAATGTAAGCCACTACTCGTTGTATCTTGTGAAATGTAGATCAGCTTGTAATTAGTTGGTCGAAGATATCATTTTCCATGACGGCTGTATGCGAAATGCTGTTGAGGCAGCCGTTTTCAAGGTTACCGTAAAATCGTTGCTGGGGTGGCCAACCACGAGGATGACCGTGTAACCAATCAGGTCTGTTCCACCATAGTGTACTGTCTTTGAGTTCGTGTGGGAAACATCCTCTTGAGGCGATATCTGCTGGATTGTCTGCCGATGGTACATGTCGCCAATGTGTTCGATTTAATGACCATATAATTTGTGATGTGCGATTGGCAATGAAAGTAGGCCAATACAAGACAACACAATAGTCAAACCCGTCCACAAGAATATTGTTTGAGCATTTGTATTAGTTTCCTTTCAGACAAGATTCATCAGATTTGTTAATATAAGTGCACCACACAGTTCCAAGCGTAGTAAAATTTGCTGCTTTATGGGTGCCACTTTCGTTTTAACGGTAATGAGATGAATGTAAGAATCTCCATCCTCGGTGGTTACCCTGAAATAGATTACTGCAGCGTATGCCATTTGACTAGCATCACAAAAGCCTTGCAATTCGGTCGACTACCTTTAATTTTTGTGTATGAACCGAGGGAATTTGATTTCCTGTATGTCTAGTAATGTAGATCGGGTTCACCGATATTCTTCTATCTCTTTCTCTTTAGGTGGATCATTCCAATTCAGATTCAGTAGCCAACGCTGTTCGTGAATTGTAAATTCTTTAGCATCTCAACACGGAATTTGAACGAATCATCTAACGGGTCATACTGCATATCCAAAATCTTCACTGTTTTACCGGATACATCATCAATTGTCTTAATTTGGTGTCCTCTATTCGCAGGCGGATTATCGTTCAATACTTCACGGGAGTTCGATACCCACTTTCGCAAATTGAAATCATAAGTGTACAAACTTGTTGTGATGGACTTTTTCAGGTTTATTATTTCATCTAGGGTGTCGGCACCTGTCATGAGGTCGCCTACCTAGATATCTATGTCGATGGTTTTGGCTGCTGCTGGATAAGAGCTAAATATTGTTTGAGTAATTTGTTTGACACAACGTGTTGCTAAATATGGAGCTGAGGCTAATCCATTAGTGACGGTGGTTAATTTGAAATACGTGATAGGATGAGTTAGACCTTCTCTCATACGATTTGCTGAAATTTGGTATCATCCTCATGCACGCGAATTTGCCGATATATTTTCTCAATAACGGCAGAAAAAATGTAACATTTTCCCAGGAACGCAAAATTATTGCATAATGAGTAGATTTTACTGTAGGTCCCACTGCTAAACAATCATCAAGTGACACGCCAGAGGTCGTTTTTGAGGACCCATCAAACACCTCTCGTATTTTAGTGCTTGAGCGATCTTTCTTGGTAACTCCATGCTGTGGTAAAAAAAAGCTTGCTTCTTGTACTGATGGTTGAGAGATTTCTTGCATATGATCGAAAGCCAAATATTCATTCATAAATTCTTATAGAGGTTATAAAATTCGTCGTTTCGACGAAATCGTCGTTCTATTTTCTTTAATCTCTGAATTACCATGGTAAGCGACTTGGAACCTCCTGTCCCCTCGGATGGGCTTTGTACGTTTTCCGTAAAACTTGCCTCACATAATTCTTCTTCTGGTGACAGAAGTGAGACATGAATGATTGTTTTCAGATATATTGTGTGAATCTGGTAATACATATTTTAAAAAGGTCTCTTCATTAACTTTAAAACGTATTATATGACATTTGAATAACATATAAACAACACAGTTTTTTATTCGATTTAAAATGGAGAGTTTTGTGCCAAATAATTGTCATTTGCGGAAAGTTTTGTTGTGTTTTCATCGTTTTTCATCTGGTAGTACAGGGTGGGCCAAATAATTTTTTTTTTAAAATGCAATAAAACAAAAAGTTCTCAATATTTTTTCAAATTTATTTTTCATTGTAAAGACCATCGAAACGATCCTTCCGATTAATTATGGAATAATATTTCATTCATATGACTGCCTCGGCTGGTCTTGACGTACCACATACGTTCGGTCCAATTTTTGAGCACATTTTCGATGGTATGCGGCATTATGTCTTCAATGGCAATGCGAATATTGTTCTTGAGAGCGTCAATCGTTGCTGGTTTATCGGTGTTGCACTTATTTTTGACGGCACCCCAAAGATAATAGTCCAACGGCGTCAAATCACAGCTCCGAGGCGGCCAAATCACATTAGCATTGGCTGATAATTCGATCTTCGAAGACAGTGCCCAAAAGATCAATTGAAACGTGTGCTGTGTGGCACGGACAAAAAATCGTTTATCATGGCGCGGTAGAGCTCACCATTGACAGTAACGGCGGCTCCTTGCTCATTTTCAAAAAAATGGACCAATGATGCCACCGAACCAAAATCCGCACCAAACAGTCACTCGTTGAGGATGCATCGGCTTCTCTACGATCACGTGCGGATTCTCCGTGCCCCAAATGCGACAATTCTGCTTGTTTACATAGCCGCCAAGATGGAAAAGCGCCTCATCCGAAAAAATGTTTTATTTGCCAAGATTTTCGAAGTAATGTTTCAATATTTCCCAGCATTGTTCAAGCGAATACACAACCATTTTCGTTCAGCGGAAGGATAAAACTAACTTTCTGTCAAATAAAAAGTGACATAATCCTTACCATACTCAAAATAACCGCTAGTTCAAAAAAATAAAAATTAGATGGCCCACCCTATATGTGTAGAAGGTGATTTAGGCAATTTGAAAAAGTTCGTCACAGCCAAAGCGTAATGTTCATTGTGATAAGGTTATGCTCTGAATTTGGCGGGATACGAAAAGCGTTGTATATTACGAGCTTCTGAAACCTTCTGAAACTATTAATGGCGGTCTATCGACGGCAATTAATACATTTGAAGCGAGCGGTTTAAGACAATCGACCATAATTGGAGAATAGACACAATAAACTGATAACAATAAACTACATACTGCAAGAGTCGTTAAAACCTACATAGAAGGTGGCGAAGACGAAGAATAAATTCGCCAATAGTAAAACCACAATCGGCACAATAATCACAAATGGCGTTGAAGTAGGACAAATGCGTCTGATAATTGAATTTAAAGCTTATCGGATTCAACTTGCGATGACGATAATTAAGCCTGCGTACTTTGCTGATTCACTTGTAATCCATTGAAGTGAAGCAAAATCCAATGACTGCGTAAAATGGCGGTGTTTCCAAAAACCAACATGCATACACAATGCCCTGTTGTGAATGTTTAAATAATTTACACAAAATTCCACTTTCGCCGATAAGAATTTTAATATTTATTTTAATTTTTAATAATTGTTGGAATATAACAAATTCTAAGTTTTAACAATACTATTGTAAAATTACTTATTTCATTACTAGTTTTTATTCCATGTTGTCACATCAACTTAAAAATCTCGAATGATTACCAAAAAGTTCGTCAATCCAAAAGAGCCAATTAGTTCGAATATTGTTCTTGAAATTCAGTATAAACACTCGAACGCAGGTGTCGCGTCAATCAGAATTTTCATAATTATCATCGCACTGAACTTGAAATAAAACATTGGAATTCATCCACACTTGACATTTCGCGTTGACAATTTGAAATAACTGTGGATTGTTTTGGTAAACATTTTAAGATAAGTATAATTATTTCCTAAATATTTAAGTTATATAATAAGTTATTAATTGTTTATTACATTTTTCAGACTAATCAAAACGTTATACAATGATAAATGGTATGTATGAATTCAATTTACATAATAATTTACATTATCCTCATTTCATTTCAGGTTATGTTTGTTTATGTTTTCCAACAGCAGTGATATTTTATTGTATTATGATTGTTTTCACGGTTCAGACGTAACCATACTCGCGTCCTTAAATTCCGTGTACTTTAATTAGTTTAAATTACACATCTTTACTACCGTGATCGACTATAGGAGCTATGCAACAAATTTTTGAATATGATGAAACTTACAATCTAAGAATTTGAACTATGCGTGTATCATTGACGTGTTGATTGCGAATATGATGCTACTATGCATCTTCATTAGTTGGCAGTACGCTAATACGCTAATTCGGGTTACTGCCCTTTTTATTACAGAGTGCGAAGTTTTGATGGTGGCTACCCGTATCACGCCGTCCTTACCCGGATGGGTCTCAATAATTCGCCTGAGACTCCATTTTAAAGGAGGCAAATTGTCGTCGTGAAGAAGTACCAACGCACCGATTTGAAATTTGTGATGACCTTTTTGCCTTTTATAACGCCGCTTAAGTTCAGCTAAATATTACACTTGCCATCGATTTCAGAAACACTGGATATTTCATTGGATTTTTTGGAATCTTGACAATTTACTCGTGCGCAAGTCAAGCAGAAATGGTTTTATCAGCGAAGTTAGTGGTGATCCAATTATGAAGTGTCCTGGAGACAACACGGTTAAATCTGATGGATCGCTGGACATATGCATTAACGGACAGGAGTTTAAACAAGCTTCGATCTGAGCTATTAGTGTGTGAAACTCTTTAACTGTAATCGACGAGGTTCCGACTACTCGTTTGAGGTGGTATTTTGTACTCTAATGGCAGACCCCCATAAACCTCCAAAATGTGGGGACCGTGGTTGAATGGAGAGCCATTCAATTTTGTGCGAGGTACAATATCGAATCGTCGTGTCTTCAAACTGTTGGGACAAGAACATTTTCTTCAACTCGTGAAGTTCTGAACGGGCTCCTATAGAATTTGTAGCATTGTCCAAGTAAATTTTTGTACACATTCCCCGACGTGCTAAGAATCGATGAAGACATAACTATATTTATAACTATTTCGAGGTGTACCGCCTTAGTGGTGAAGCATACAAACAGGCATACGTAGCATTTAAGGCTCAACTTAAAACGGACATTTGGTTTAACCAAGAAGGGACCTCAAAAATCTATACCTACAACACTAAAAGCACGGACTGACATTGTCACTCGATCTATTGGCAGATCACCAATGATTTAATGTGTAATATGAGGGCGAGCGTGGAAACAACGGACACTTTGATTTACCATTGTCCTACAAAGATTCCGACCTCCAATTATCCAATACATCAACCGAATATTGTATAACAATGCCTGAGGACTGGCATGGAGTAAGCGATAATGTTCATGCCGCATAATGAGTTTGCTTAAAATATATTTTCCTGGCAGCAATATTGGGTGTCTGCGATCGTATCATATTGGTGCGTTTTCGAGGCGACCACCGACTCGTATAATTCCATCAGTATCTAGAAAGGGAGCTAAAAAACGTAATGAACTGTTATTTGATATTGATTTGTTCGTTCTAAGAAATTTTATGTCTTCTTGGAATTCATGTTGTTGGACTAGTTTTACCAACTGAGTTAACGCATTATCAGATTCATTGGGTCAAAGATGTATCGAAGATTCTAATTTACGAGTGCAGTTGTTTTAGCATTCCGATAGAACCGAAGAACGTAGGCTACTACGCGTAGCAATGCAGTAAGAGACTGAAACCGATTGAGTATCTCTTGGTCACAATTTGTTGTTTGGCTAAGTACTGGTGTTGTTTATTTATGAACATCTATAGGTAGGTCAGGTCTAGACTAAGCTTACGATTAAAAGATTTTGGCCATTCTTGGTCAGAATGAACTAAATATTCGGGACCATTCCACCATAAGGTTGCACCTAGGAATTCCAATGGCATTAGACCTCTGGACACGTAATCTGCCGGGTTCGACGAAGAATTTCCATAATACCAATTAGAAGACGAAGTACTTTATTCCTGAATCTTGGCAATTCGGTTTGCGACAAACGTAGCATATTTATGTTGTTCTGATTTTATCCGGTATAACGTTACTTCAGAATCAGACCATAGATAAATTGCATCGAATTATATGTCCAGAACATTTAAAAGCCTGTTAGTCGTTTTGGCCAATAACAACGCTGCGCAAAGCGCTAATCGAGGGATGGATTGTTTTTTCAGGGGCGCTACTCTTGATTTCGGACAGACCAATCTTACATGATGATGATCTGCGGAATCAGTTAATCGAATATAGATGACACATCCAAATGCCTTTTCTGAAGCATCGCCGTAACCGTGTAATTCTAGTCGTTTTACATCTGATATTAATATAAATCTTGGAACTATTATTTTTCTCAAAACAATTAGCTCGGTCTTGAATTTAATCCATTTATTGGCAATGTTCTCGGGGATGGCGTCATCCCAACCAACGGTTTGAAGATCCCACAGCGCTTGCATGAACAATTTTGCAGTCACGATGATTGGTGCGCATAATCCCAATGGGTCGAAGAGTTGGCATATCTCAGAAAGCATGTTCCGTTTTGAACAATGCGTAGACATTGACAACTTATCCAATTGCGCCTCGAAGTTGTCAGATCCTGTGTTCCACGACAGGCCCAATACCAAGGCAATTGGAGACTGGGGCTGAATTTCTGAAGATAATAATGGATCGTTGGAACATAATTTACGAAGTTTAAAACCTCCCAACGCCAGTAAGTCAATCAAATCTGCCTTCAATTTTAACGTCTCCTTGATGATAGGCGCGCTCGTCAGGACATCGTCGACATAAAAATCACTGGATGTAACCTCTGACGATGCTGGTTTGATGGATAACTGTTTGAGGGTTCGAGTCGCTAAAAACGGCGCACTTGCTGTGCCATACGTTACAGTGCGGAGTTTGAATACTTGTAGTTCATCCGAAGGTTGATCTCGCCACCAAATTCTCTAAAGGTCTTGATGTTCGTCGTGTATGAAGATCTGGCGATACATTTTCACAATGTCACCACTAAAAGCGTAGATATGTTTTCGGAATCGAAGAATTATGGAAAATAGGTCTTGCTGTGTGGTTGGACCGACCATCAAACAGTCATTTAGTGATAATTGAGACGATGTATTTGATGAAGCATTGAAAACTACTCAAAGTTTAGTGGTGGTACTATGTTCTTTAAGCACGTAGTGATGTGGCATATAGTAGGTTTGTCTTTCACTTGGAGTTGCAACGGGAACCATATGGCCTAATGCGAGGTATTCGGACCTGAATTCTCTATATTGCTGGTATAACTCATCCTTGCTAGGTGATAGATGCGATGATCCTAAGTCAACGATATTAGGTTTAACTGGCAATGAAACGGAGTATTGTTCATCCGGTAATCTTCTCACCGTATTGCAATAGTCTTGATCACATAGGAAGCACTATAGAGTAGGTGTTCTTGACAGAAATATTCTCCAATTCCCAAAACTGCTTCATTTGCATCTCAAGTGTTTGTAAGCTACATAAAGCTACATGTGATGGATGTTGTTTTAGTTTACCAGAGCTGTAATGCCTGATAAAACGACATTAATACAGTTTTTTTGTTTTGCCTTTTTCTTCTTCCAGTTCTTCTGAAATTATAATATTTTCAAATTTAATCCCAACACTGGAAAATATTTCTTAAGTTTTTTCTATGGAATTATATAATATAAATGCAAAGAATGGCATTTACGTCATAGGAGAAACCAATCTTGGTTTTTCTAATGATTTGACCATTTTCGAGTCAAAGTCAATCATTTATATGTTGGCATTAAATATGTAGCAGATTTACATAAGTGGTATTTTTATATTTTGGAATTCAAGGTTGTGCCACTCAATTTTTATATTCTGGAAATTCTAGCAGATCTGCTCAGTTTGTACTGTAGTAAAGTGGTAACCCTGATGGTAAAACATAGTTTTTGTACAACAGAAAAAAAAACGGCAGAGTTATGGTCCAACTATTAAATTATCATTTTTTTTTTTTTTTTTTTTTTTTTTTTAATAATTTTATTTATGATAACAATAAAATTTTTTACAAAGTAACTAGTCATTTTTGACTAACACCGTTTGACTCTGACAATATAATAATAAAGCACTCATATGTATTCTTTACATAAAGTGTTGTTTTGGTTGATGTTGCATTGTGCGGACTATTCAGGTAACTCAAAAGGTTTTAGTCTTTTGAGTCTTCTTATTATACCCTCTTGATGAAGTAGTCTTGCAGCTTCGATGTTAGGGGTGATGATGGAGCCTCTCCTGGTGTTTTTGAGCACATTTCTTTATTTCACTTGCGACTGTGTCTATTCCGAGATCTCTATAAAGGTCACTATTACGAGTGTACCAAGGGGCATTTACAATTCCTCTGAGGACTTTATTTTGAAATCGTTGAACTATCTGTTGATTGCTGATTTTGGTGCATCCCCATAGTTGAATACCATATGTCCAGATCGGTTAGAGTACTTGTTTATAAAGCATAAGTTTATTATGAATGGATAACCGAGAGTTTCTTCCAATTAACCAGTACATTTTTCTATATTTTAACTGAAGCTCTTCTACTTTCTTTTTCACGTGTATTTTCCACTTTAACTTTGCATCAAGGTTCATGTATAACCTAGGAATGGTTATACATTCCACTCACAATAACGAGGAAAAAATGAAAACCCGCACTTCAAAACAATTATTTATTTTAACAAAAAATTACAAGTATGATTTTGTTAATTAAATGGGTACTTATTTAAAGTTGGGTTGGTTGTAGGTTTTTGGTTGGTGGATGGACGTGAACTGATAATTTATTTTAAAAATATTAAAAACAGAGAAAGTATGGTATATAAGCGGTACATAATAATAATGGTAAGGGGAAATATAATTGTAATGTATATAATGCAATAAGTAATACAAATTAATAGGTAATTTCTAAAAGTAAGGGAATCAATACATAGAATAATAATAATGTTATATATAGAAGAGAAAAAAAATGCAAATACAATAGCTTATCTAGAAACGTCTATGCGCGTTATATACAATAATTGGTAAATTGTTAAATAATAATGATATACATAGTAGTGGTAATTAACTCGTTGACGGTCAGGTAAAATGTTGGTTGGATTGCGCGACAAGAAATTGAGATTATTAGATTAGTTTAAACATACCGCCGCCGTTGACTCGATAGAGTCAACTTTAGGCAAAAGACAAAGTTTGTAAATAGGGCGTTTAAGGATGGTTCCGTTGGGTAATTTAATAGATATAACTCTGGTTAGTTGGTCGTTCCCAGGGTGGAGCTCATAAATTCTGGCGAGCGGCCATTTGGTGGGTGGTAAATTCTGGTCCCGAAGCAAAACAAGGTCTCCTATGGTGAATTGATGATTTTCAGCATGCCGCTTATAATATTTATTTAGGGAGGTGACGTACTCTTGTGACCACTGCTTCCAAAATCCTTGAATTAGCTGTTGGATTAACTGCCATCGACTTAAATTGCACATCTTTAAATGTTGAAGGTTAGGTTCAGGTAGCATCGTTAATGGTTGCATAATCAGGAAATGTGCAGGGGTTAAAGGGTTCCATTCCTCTTCCTGGAGTTCACCCAACGGCCTGGAATTTAATAGGGCTTCGATTTGCTTTGTAATGGTCAGGAATTCTTCATAAGTAAATAGGGCATCTCCAATCACTCGACGTAAATGGTATTTACAGGATTTGACGGTGGCTTCCCATAAACCGCCAAATGTAGGAGCACCAGGAGGGATAAAATGCCATTGGATGCGATTGTCAATGCACCATGCTTGAATTTGTTTTTGTTGGGCTTCATCCATAAATTTTTGGTAGAAATACTGAAGCTCGCGCCTTGCCCCGACTAAATTGGTGCCGTTATCGCAATATATATGTTGGGGTAATCCTCGGGTTGCACTGAAGCGTTTCAGGGATGCAATAAGAGCATCAGTCGTCATGTCTGTGACAATTTCTAACGTAGTGGCCTTGGTTGCCATACATACAAACACGACTAAATATGCCTTATAGGATTTAGCGCCTCGGCCCTTATACGTTTTGAGAGAAAAGGGACCAGCTAGGTCGATTCCAACTTCGATAAAAGCTCTAACTGATTGGTTGACACGACAAGCAGGAAGTTGTCCCATTAGTTGATGTTCTGGTTTGGCGTTGAATCGTCGGCAGGTGAAGCACAAATGAATTACTCGTCTTATTAAATTTTTCACCCGTGGAATTGAAAATCGTTGTTTAACCATGGTCAATAACAACTTGTGACTAGCATGCAGATTCCTATGATGAAGTTCACGGATGATTCTCTCAGCAATGATGTGGTTATGGGGTAGTATAATGGGATGTTTGGCATCATGGTCCATGCTTGCGTTTTCCAAACGTCCTCTCATGCGCATCACACCATAGTTGTCGATATATGGAAAAAGAGAAAATATTTTTGAGTATTTTGGGATTAATTTATGATTCAATAATATGTTAATTTCGACTGTATATGTTTCGTACTGAACGAATCGAAATAGGTAAAATTCAGCGACTAATACCTCGTCTACTGATAAATTAAGCCCGGGTCTACGCTTTATCTTCCTTGATTGAAGATTGTTTTTGTAGCGTAGAATAAATGCTAGCACGTGGGTTAATGTACGTAGACTTGAAAATCTAGAAATCAACTCCTTAATAATCTCATGATTTTGATCGGCTGTAATAAAGTTGGAAATGGTTTGTAAATTTTCTGAATTTTCGATTTTAGGGGATGCAGGTAGTACTAGCGGAGACTTATGTAAGAATTCTGGACCCTTGAACCATATTGCTTCGTTGAATAGGTCTTCAGGAGCGATCCCTCTGGTTGATTTATCGGCCGGGTTGTCACTGCCTGGTACAAAATGCCATTGACTTCGGTTAGTGGTAGACATAATTTCCGCAACACGGTTTGCTTGGAATGGCTTAAGCATCTTTTGTGGTTTTGATATCCATTGTAATACAATTGTTGAGTCGGTATATAGGTAAATCATTGGTTCTTTTGATAGCTTAAGCGATTCTAATGTCAGTTTTAGCATTCTGACGAGTAATATAGCACCGTTCAGCTCTAACTTTGGAATTGTAAGTGCCTTGATCGGGGCGACACGAGTTTTGGATATTATTAAGTTGGTTTGGACGTCTCCATCGACTGAAACTACACGAGCATAAATGGCGGCAGCGTAAGCATCTTTTGATGCGTCTGAGAATCCATGCAGTTCTAAATGATCCCCATTGGTATATAACCATCTCGGAAATTTTATGTCCTTTAACAACTTTAATTGGTCCCGGATTGCTAAATAGTCCTTTAAAATATTCGGTGGTAGTTCGTCATCCCAATTGATGCCTTCTACCCATAATGACTGGAACAAAATTTTCAATCCAATCGTAACCGGTGATAATAGTCCCAACGGATCGAAAATGCGTGACGTCTCCGACAGAAACGAACGCTTTGTAATCTTAGCTGGTGGTGATGGTAAGGATACTCTAAAATGAAAATAATCTTCAATTGGATTGTATTTTATACCTAATACGGAGATCAGTTGACTGTTATCGGTAATCTCAAATGATATCATTTCGCGACTCTCCATTGGGATATTCTTCAATAATAGTGGGTGATTTGCTGACCATTTTCGCATGTTGAACCCCCCGTACTTCATTAGCGAAATTATGTCCCTCTGTAATTGTAATGCCATGTCGATGTTATCACTGCCGGACATTAAATCGTCCATATACAAATCGGTTTTAACAATATTGCTGGCTTCGGGATACAACTTTACGTATTTATCTGCCAAGAATCGAAGTGAGGCTGTGGCTAAAAAAGGTGCAGGCGAGGTGCCGTAGGTCACGGTGTTCAAGCGGTAATGTTTTAGTGTAGCAGTCGGGCCTTCTCTCCATAGGATACGCTGATAATCTTTGTCCGGTTCGGAAATGGCAATCTGCCTGAACATCTTCTCGATATCAGCAGAAAAAACGTATTTATGTTTGCGAAACCGGATCAGTAAGTTCACTAGATTGTCCTGTATGGTCGGACCAACCATCAAATTGTCATTCAGAGAATAACCGTTACTAGACTTGGCGGAAGCATCAAATACGACGCGAACCTTCGTGGTGGAACTTGACTCCTTTACCACAGGATGGTGAGGTAGATAGAACAGCTGGTTATTTGCCTTTGATAATTCGGTTTCTGGTACTAACTCCATGTGACCCAACTTAAGATATTCGCGTAGAAAATCGTCATAGGCTGCCTTCAGCCTATCATCCTGGCTTAGTCTTCTTTCCAGTGAGTAATATCTTCGAAGGGCTTGCGAAAAGCTTTCTCCAACTCCGGGTGCATCTGTCTTAAAGGGCAATTGGACAATTATTTTGTTACCTTGCAATTTAGTAGCTGAATCAAATAAATCGATGCATTGTTGTTCTTCCGTGGATAAGGAATTTTCAGGTACAATTTCTTCAACCTTCCAAAAGCGCTCGATTGCCGCTTCTATACGCTGGAACACTTCCACTGCCCTGATATGAGAAGAACTAACAATTGGTTCGGTTAAATCTGGATTAGATGATTCATAATGGGATAAGTTTCCTCCAATTAACCATCCGAACTTAGAATTTTGTACACACGGATAGTTTATCCTCTTTTGAATTTTCTCTTCGGATAAAGCTTGGAAGAATTGCTCACATCCCAGCAGGATTTCAACTGGTGCAGGAACATTAAATTCTGGATCAGCCAATGGTAAATTATCTTCCATCTCAAATAGTGATTTCTCGACCTTTTCGGTCGGCAATTTTGAAGCTATCGTTGGTAATATAAAAACATCTACGTCCATCTGGAAATTGTGGTCGATGGGTGATCTGAGTTTAATTATTGACTTCCCTCTCGACATACCGGCTTGCGTATGGTTAAGTGTGTTGATAGTGATACTGGATTTACTCCGAGGCACCTTCAAGCGTCGTAGCAACCCTTCTGAAATAAAACAATGAGTAGAGCCTGAATCTAATAATCCTCGACAACTTATCCAATTGCCGTATTTGTCTTGGATGTCGACCTTAGTGGTTGGCAGAATAGATATATTGAGCTTCCCCGATTTGTGGGTTGACCCAGATGGCTGATGTGAGGCAACATCGGTCTGGAACTGGCATAGTGTTACAGATGACTCGGTAATATCAGCTGCAGATGTTGGATTGATCGAAGCAACTGCGAGGTTCGTATGAGCAATTTTGTTTGGTGATGCTTCGGTCATGGAGGAATGAGAGCTTTCCTGGTAACTACATGTATCTGGCACATAATGGAGCAGCGTGTTATGCCGTTTTGGACACTTTTGACAATGCCATCTATTTCTACATCGGGTTATAGAATGATTGTCACTGAGGCAATTAAAGCAACGGTTTGACCTTGTTATGAACTCTCTTCTTGATTGGACAGGCATTGCTTGAAATTTGGTACAGAGGTACAGCTTGTGGTGTTCATTCTTACAGAGCGGGCAAGCGGGCTGTTGACCAGTGGTATGCAAGACCCTTGCATGTGATAATGGACTTGTTGTAAGATGACGTTTGGTTGCGGTATCAACCAGCGAGTTCATTCGTTTAGATAAAAATCCTAAGAACTGATCGATTGTTGGGTAATCATCTTCAGACGTCTCGTACTTCCATAACTGCTTAGTGTCATCATCTAACTTCTCGGATGCTAAGAATATTAACCAAGGATCCCTTTGTATAGCTTGTTCTCCGAGTGACTTTAACCCTCTCACCGTTTCATCGATGGTGTCGTGAAGTTTCGTTATGTTCGTGGATGACGGTTTATTAAATTTTGGTGACGACAAAAAATCACGAATGTAACTCTCAATTATACCCTTTTTTCGGTCATATTTTTTCACCAAACGTTTTAGAGCTTCTAGGTAATTCGCGTCATCAATACGAAAGTGGCAAATTGAAGTATACGCGGCACCACGTAGTTGACCAAGGAGATATTTAAACTTCTGCGCTGGCGAAAGATACGTGTTTTCGTGTACTGTGGAAATAAATATATCATAGAACGAATGCCACTGTTTGAAATTACCGTCGAAAATAGGAAGATTCAATCGTGGTAGCTTAAAATCGGACCTAAAATTAAATTGGCTTGCATTTAAAGTTGTCTCAGCATCATCATGGTTAGCGGGTATAGCGGTGCTTAATGACTTTCCTCGGATGAGAGCTTGTGTTTTTGCTACAATAGAAAAATATTGCTCGTCTATCAAATCCATCTCTGATAGAACGGTATTATCCAATGCAAACATTTGGTCCTCTATTGTAACAAATTGCTTATAAATTTCATGTGTCTTTGTTAACCGTATGGACAGCTCATCATATGTAGCGGTGTCACCCTTGAGGCTAATATAATTGGCAAACTTGGTCATTTGACCTTTAATCACACTCTTTCTTTTAATTAAGGCCTCCATTTCAAAAATAAAATTGCTTGTAGGTAGCGGAGTAAAAATTTATAATTGTGAACACGATAAATTTGCGTACGATTAATTAACTGAATAAATTTCACTGCACTCGCGAACAACGGAACAAAAATTTGTAACTGTAAACACGATAAATATGCTTACTGATAATAGATTTCACTACACTTGCGAACAACGGTACAAATTTGTAATTGTGAACACGATAACACGACAAAATAATTATGACGCAAAATAAAATAAATTTAATTTATTGATTCTTTACCATATTAATAAGAATGGCATACGGAACAAAAAACAGATTACCTGACTTAGGACCGGTTTTGTAGATCATATAAATCACCGTTGGTTAATGATTCCCTGACTGCGGCTTAGTGTGAAACTTATGGTTGGTAATTCACTTGTGCACTGGTTGGAAAACACCGTTGGTAGATGATTTAAATTAATCCAAATAAATTGATGCGTTAGACCGCATCCGGCTCGAAGGACCAAAAAATGTATAACCTAGGAATGGTTATACATTCCACTCACAATAACGAGGAAAAAATGAAAACCCGCACTTCAAAACAATTATTTATTTTAACAAAAAATTACAAGTATGATTTTGTTAATTAAATGGGTACTTATTTAAAGTTGGGTTGGTTGTAGGTTTTTGGTTGGTGGATGGACGTGAACTGATAATTTATTTTAAAAATATTAAAAACAGAGAAAGTATGGTATATAAGCGGTACATAATAATAATGGTAAGGGGAAATATAATTGTAATGTATATAATGCAATAAGTAATACAAATTAATAGGTAATTTCTAAAAGTAAGGGAATCAATACATAGAATAATAATAATGTTATATATAGAAGAGAAAAAAAATGCAAATACAATAGCTTATCTAGAAACGTCTATGCGCGTTATATACAATAATTGGTAAATTGTTAAATAATAATGATATACATAGTAGTGGTAATTAACTCGTTGACGGTCAGGTAAAATGTTGGTTGGATTGCGCGACAAGAAATTGAGATTATTAGATTAGTTTAAACAGTTCATACCAAGGTATTTTGCTTGATTGGTATGTGGTATAGAGATATTATTGAGAGTCACAGATTGTGGTTCTATTGATCTATTAGTGAAGTTAATGTGAGTAAACTTTGCTTCATTCACTTTAATTCTCCACTTAGCTGGCCAATCTTGTATATTATTCACGGCTATTTGTAGTTTGAATGTGACTTCACCGATTGTGTCACCAACAGCTAGAATTGCAGTGTCATCTGCAAACGTGGCGATAGTTGTATTGCTCGTCTGCGGTATGTCGCTAGTAAACAGTACGAAAAGCAAAGGCCCTAAGACACTCCCCTGCGGGACTCCTGCTTTAGCTTCTTTAATACTGGAGTAAACAACTTCCTGTTTAACTCTAAAATATCTCCATTTCAGGTATGACTTTAGCAGTTCGCAATACTCAAATGGCAGAGTTTTCTCCAATTTAAATATTAAACCATCTAGCCAGACTTTGTCAAATGCCTGCGCTATATTAAGAAATATGGCTGAACAAATCTCTTTTTCCTCTAAGGATTTTTCTATTATATCTGTTATTCCATGGACTTGGTCGATTGTGGAGTGTTCCTCTCTAAATCCAAACTGATGGGACGGAACAGCTCCTGATCTTACAACTTCTGGTTTAATTCGTTTTAATAACAATCTCTCAAATAGTTTTGACGTAGTTGGAAGAAGTGATATTGGCCTGTACGAGGCCAGTTCACTTGGTGGCTTACCTGGCTTAGGTATCATTATCACTTCCGCAAATTTCCAAGATAGAGGGACATAACGGAGTCTGAAGGAAGCATTAATTATTTCCGATATTTTTTAATAGCTTTATTAGGTAATTGTTTTAGAATCTCTCCAGTTATCAGGTCATATCATGGTGATTTTTTAAGTACTACATGGTTCTTTATTACTTGTTTTACTTCTTTAGCATTAGTTAATGGAATTTCCTGTCTCAGGATAGTTGTTTGGTTTTCGAACAATATATCCTGTTGGTTAAGTGTTGTTAAATTTGGCTGAAAGGTACGCTCGAGATGATCCGCGAATTTTTCTGCCTTTTCCTCTTTGCTTTTAGCAAGATGACCATTATTTGTTCTTATTGGTGGTATATGCATAACTGGCCTTTTCAAATATTTGGTTGCTTTCCACAATGAATAATCACTACTTTTATCATAGGTGGGAGATTGTAGGTATGAATTTATTGATTTATTTTTAAATTCCCGTATTTCTCTACGTATTCGTTGTGTTAAATTATTTAATCTATTTTTGACGGTTGGGTCTCGTGTACGTTGCCACTCCCTACGGGTACTTCTCTTCTCTATAACTAGTGATTTAATTTCCATTGGATAGCATTTGCCAGCTATTTTTTTGTTTGTTGTGTTAGTACTTTTCCACGCCGCTAGCTGTATGTCCTTGACGAGCTTCTCCACCTCCTGTTATAATGTTTCTTCTGAAGAAAGTTGTGTGTTTAAAATGATACTATTGTTTAGTTCATTCCTGAACTTTTTCCAATCAGTATACTTATTTGTTAACAGTGGCTGTTTATCATTAGTAATTATTGTATCACTTAATATCATTAAAATAGAGGAGTGGTCAGATGTGGAGTCCAATCCTTCCTGCACTTGTATATAATCAACCGGGATTTTTTTTGTTATAAAGAAGTCAATTAGGTCTGGTGTTTTATTTTGATCACTGGGCCAATAAGTTGGTTTTCCAGTAGAATGCCAGTTGCAGTTGTATTTAACTATTGCTTGATGAAGCTCTTTCCCTTTAGTTGTGGTTAGTCTTGATCCCCAGTCAGTATGTTTAGCGTTGAAGTCACCCCCGACTACAAATTTTTCACCGAGCTGCTTAAACAACTGAGTATAAGCATTCTCTTTGATCTAGGTGGGCAATATATTCCGGATACCACTAACTTGTGGTTGCGGGTATTAATGCTAACGCTAATTGCTTATATTTCATCACTTTCAAGTTTTTGTTGCAGATGGTATTTAATATCTTTTTTTATAATCACGGCACTGCCCCCTCGTGCATTATTATTAGGATGAACTGCTGAGTGAACTTCGTAGCCGCGGATTTTAATATGACTTTTAGTAGTAAGGTGTGTTTCAGATAATAAACATATATCTATTTTTTCTAAATCAAGAAATAGTTGTATTTCATTTTGTCGTTGCAATATACCATTGCAGTTCCATGCAAGAATTTTTAAATTATTTGCCATGTTTTTCGAGTAGAGTGAGCCTTTGTAGGATTAATATAAGGGCTTTTTCTTGCTTTTCTTCTTGTGAACTAAGTCTATCAAGAATATCTTGTAATATTTTATTAGTTTGGTTATTATTTGAATCATTAAATAAAAGAGAACTATGTTGTCTTCTCGAATTTCCAGTAGATAGTACATCAGCAAATGTTACATTTGGATTAGTTCTTGATGGCTGGTTTAATGTTTGGTGTGGCCTTAAATTTGTAGGTTTTCTTGTTGAGGCTGAGTTTATTTCTGGCTTGGTAATTATTGAAGTTTCACTTGTTTTGTTGCGAATTTTTTGCAGCTCTTTTATAACAATGCAACCTCTGTAGTTGGCTAGGTGTGTCTCTCCACAGTTAACACATTTTGGTGGGGTGTCTTTTAGTTTCGTACATTCAGCCGTACGGTGTTTTCCTACACATTTCACGCATCTGGGCTCCTTATTACAAAAGTTTTGCGTGTGTCCGTAGACTTGGCACTTTTTCCACTGGGGGATCAGCTTAGATTTTTTAACTGCTTCTATTTGCACTTTCATATGGAGTATTTCGCTGATTGCATAAATATTTTTAATGCCTTCTGTTCTTTCAAAAGACAACATATATAATGGAAGAGGTGTTTGGCACCTCTTTTTAGCAGCTGTGTAACTTCTTTAATTTTGTATTTTTTCTCCAAAAGATACTCTTTTATCTCTTCTGGTTTGCATGAAGCGTGTAGCTTCCTAGCAATGACTTTGGTTTGCCTTGTCTGCTTATCTTCTTCGTTAAGAGCTCCTGTTAACTTTCTATAGCTATCACTGTCTGTGACATTTATTTTGATATCACCACTATTTAACGCTGTAGCTTGAAACTTTATATGATTGTTGTCCATGATGTTTCTAATACTCTGATAATTATTGCAATTAGATATTATTACTGGAGGTGGCCGTGGCACTTTTTTCTCTAGTTGTACATTCTTACTTCCGGTTGGGAGTTCATTACTTGATCGTTTTTGTTCCGACGGAACCTGAGCTTTATCCTCCTGTTGCACGTGCCTACTTTCGGTTGGAAGCTGCTTAACTGATTGATTCGAATCGGGTGAAATCTGTGGTGATTTACTTATCTTACGTTTCTTATTTGTTTTGTTACGGTTCAGAATCCATCCCGTTTCTCTGTTGAGTTCTTCCTCGTCTGTTTCATACATAACCTCTATATGATCATTGGTGTTGTTTATCTTAGTGGTTACTTTTTCAGACATTACTGCATTTAGAGCATCTTTTAACTCCTTGTTTTCTCGCTGTAAGTTTTTGAGGTCTTTGTTTAGATTTAACGTTAACTTTTCTATTTCGTAAATCTTATTGCGCAGTTCTGCGTTATCCCTTTCTAAGGTGTTCGCTATTGGTGGTGGTGATCTACCCACCCTGGATTGTTGTTTAAATGGGTTGGGTTGCCCAAAAGGGCTGTTAAACAATGATTGACTCACCCCAGAATCCTTTGAGCCAGCCTCGTTAGAGTGTGGATTTGCCAGCTGATTAGCTGGGTTACCACCTGGGGTACAATTTCCTGAATCCGTTGTACTCATTATTTATTTTACTGGTCATAAAGCATCTACCACTCTGACCAGTACGAGTTGGTAGTGGGTCTGGTTTGAGAAGATTATTTACTAAATTCTCGGTAGTCAGTTATACCGCCGCCTCTCGGTCGCCAGAGCCTCGTTAGTTATCTAGCAGGGTGCACCACGTGCAGGTGAGGATGACATTTGGACTATTTGTAGACCAATTACTTAAGCCCCCTTTCCCACCCCATTAAATTATCATAATAACAAAAACTATTACAAAATGGTATTTTAATAGACAACAATTAGTAAGAGCAATATCAGGTTTTTTTAATAGCCCAGTTTATTTTAAGTGGTAATTAAAATAATTATAAACATAAATATTAAATAATCTGTTTTATTCCAAACATGTACTATTTAATTAAATAAATTCATTATATTTAGCTAATTCAATTAATTTAATTACTGTACTCGCCCATTTGTACATATAATATAATAAAACAGTAACAATAATTAAACAAAAACTCAAAATTAAATTAGGTTTAGCATCTAGTTTCTATTAATATTATTATTGTGATGGTCTGCTTGTACATATTTGCAACAATATTGATAAAATTAAAATTATTTAGTTAAAAACATGAAACCATTTTCGGTATAACCATATTATATAACAATATGTCTATGTAACACATAAGTAATTAAAAAATCATCCAACATAATTCAAATTAATTATTATATTATGCTATAAAATAAAAGCGGCTGGCTGAACTTTTACATAATTATTATAGTAAATAAATAAAATGAAATTATGTTTATTAATATTGGTGGTGTTACAATATTTTCATTATTAGAAGTTGTTATGGCCACCGTATTTTAAGTTGCCTAGTTTTGTATATGCAATGAGGAATAACTGAAACAATAATTTTGAATTTTTTTATTTTTATTGAGTCCAAAGTAGGACAGCGAACAGAGTAAATCCAATTACCCACTGTAGTAACTAAATATAATTAGATTTATTAGCACCAAGGAAAAAAAAAATAAAACAACAGGATTACACATTTCTTAAACAATTAAACAAGTAAATATTTAAATTATTAAGAACATCTTAATAATCGAAGTTCATCTGCAACATTATTTATTGATTCAAATATCTCTAGAAAAAATTCGGCGTCTCGCTGATGTACCTAATAAAAAGCAGGCTTTTAATTTTCAAGATGCAAATAATAAAATATATTGAAGTTTTTATATTAAACATTTTAAACGTTTAATAAACCAATTAAATTTAGTGGCAAAAACTGTTAACAAATTTTCGCTGAACACGTTGTACATAAATATATATAAACCACCACAGAATTAACTGATGTACTCACCCGTGGGTATTTTTAAACCAATTAAAATAATTATTTTTTTGTTCATATAAAAAATTGAAAAATACGTGATAGATGAAATTAAATAAAATTGTATTTATTATCGCCATAATTTTAATATTTTTGTTTGTTCTTGTTGTGACCCGAGGAAATTGTGTTATTATTATGTTGACATTAAATCGAAGGCCTTTTTTAATGGTTAATTTTTTTTTTTTTTTGGAAATAGCTATTTATGGATGGTTGGGTTTGTTTTATGGAATAAAATATTCTTTTCCCTATAATATTTGTTTTCCCCATAATAGTTAGTATATATTTCGATTTAATTTGTTTTGCAGGTATACATTAATTATACTGAGGTTATTCAAATGGGTTATACAAATAAATTCGACCATGTTATTCAGAACAACACCAACCCTGAAATAAATAAATCACCTGTTGGAGCAGCAGAACTTTGATGCATATGAAGAGAGCAAAATATTAATTTAAAACACAGAACACATGACATCGTTTGTTTCGTGACTTATCTGTGATGCTACTAATATATTGTAGTTACATTGTATTACGTTCCCCATCTAAACATCAAACTTTAATTAAATTACATATGTTACAATTTAAACTTATTTAATCATACATTAGAAATTTGTTTACATACTTTGTATACCCATATTATTTGACATTTAATTCATGTTTATAGTCTTACCTTAAGTAGTATGCAATTTACAATAGATAATGTTGTATAGTAGTAAAATGTACCTTTATATTTTGCGATCTAGTTGTTAAGAGATGGCGGAGCTTGTTGTGTTGTTGTAGAGTAAAAATTAAGAAACGATATTGTAGCGTCACATAAAAAAAAAAAAATTGTTATCAGTCACAAATTTATGTTGTAAAAATCAATTGCGATAAAATATTTGGAATAGAAAGTTATCAAAAAATAAAAATTATATTGTATTTTGTAACAAATAAACGCAGTTGAGTTCGCTTGTTTTATTTTTTATATCAGCCAAGTGACATTGAATAAAGTTAAAGGTTCTGGGCTAAATATAAACAGTCGAGGAAAGCCCAGTAAAATACATGGTCCTTCGAGCCGGATTTTCCTTCTAGAAATTCTAGAAAGTATAGTTGCGAAAATAGAACGTGGTGGAAATACAGTTGCGGAAATCAAACAAGGAAATACTGTTGCGGAAATAAGACACGTTTGATTAAAGTCGAGGAAGTCATCAAAGCGCGTCTAAAAAGAAAGCAGCAATTTGGTCGAAAATCATCGAAAGTCATCTCAGCAAAGCAGATAAGTAAACTTTCACTATAAAATAGTTTTGAATTGGTTTTATTAATCTCATAAAAGACCACGTTGTTTGTCGAAAATTAAGTGATAAGCGCAGTGAAATTAGGTGCAAAAAAAAAGGCTAGAACATGGAGTTAGAAGCAAAAATAAAGACATTAAAAGCCATGCGAGGGTCTATAAAGGGACAAATGACAAAGCTTCATAATTTTGTTCAAGCTGTCGTCGATACGGAAGATATAGATGGGTTTCAGTCTAAGCTAGCATGTGCTAAGGTACTTCTCAAACAATTTGAGGACACTGAGAACAAGATGTATGAGTTAGACCCCAATCATGAAAGTGCTATAATTGATTTCGCTGAACCATTCTACGTCGTCGAAGCGAGGTTAAATAGGCACATTCGAGAATACAACGCGGACCATCAACAATCGGGTGATAGTACGGTTAATCAAAGCATGAATATGTCAACAGCAGCGGTAGAGGTAAGACTCCCTAAGATCAATATAAAACCGTTCACAGGACAGTACACGGAATGGCAGTCGTTTTATGACTTGTTTGTCAAAACCATTCATGAAAATGCAAGTTTATCACCAGCCCAAAAGTTCCAGTACCTGAAAGGTTTCTTGAAAGGGGACGCATTCAATTTGCTGAAACATATTTCGGTCACAGAAACCAACTATTTCGAAGCCTTTAGGAAGTTATGTGAGAGATATGACAGGAAGAAACAGACCATTAGAGTTTTCATTCACACATTTATGAGCCAACCATCTATTGTGACAAGTTTGATTGTATCACATAGATTATATGAACATTTAATAGGTTTTAATTTAGCTAATAGTACATTTTATGAAGCGACTGTATATTGTATTATCTAGTTGATAGGGGATAAATCCCTGAGAAATAGGCATAACAATTGATTGATTGATTGATTGATTGCGATGTACGATCAAGCATTAAGCAAGTCTCCCGTATTATAAATGCGAATACCACACCACTATACCCATGTCACGACACCATTCTTCATGAAGCCAAACCCCGTAAAGAAAGGCTTCACATCGATAACCACATAAGTCTAATAGTATGATATCCGCCCCTGGCCAGGCCGCCGTCGTACACCTTTTTACATATAACAAGATCGAGGGATGGGAAAGGAATGTTAGCAACAAAGACTCAACCCGGTTCCAGACACCTAAGTAGTTGATAGTTAGTAAATTTGTTAGTAATATATTTTTTAGTAATTTTGCACAAGACAATACAATTTTTAAAGTTCTTCTACTGCTCCAACCTGTAAGAGAAGACACAATGACAACACAAATTTACTGGTGCCGCAAACTCTTTTTTCTGAAAAGCTGTAAACAACTATTATTACTCCCCACCACCATTTGTTCCATCGGCGGTTGTGAGGGGGGCGAGATTTCGTTCCATCATCATGTTCCCATGCGGTCACCCAAATTTGTACTAACTGTAGGTAGTGTTGCTTGACGTTGTTGTTGAAATCGTTGCGTCTCTGCTGTCTCTTCTACTCGCCCCCACCCTGAGAAATAGGCATAACAATTACAAAAAAAAAGAATCATGAAAAACTTTTATGGTGTTAACTGAAAAAAAAATCGAACGAGGATTAGAGTTTGGACATTCAAAGTGGTCAGATGAAAAAAAATGTTTTTTTTGAAAATTTTGGCTATGGTTGCAAATTAATGCCAAATAATTTTTATTGAATTAAAAAAAAGTGCAATAGGAATTGAGCGTTACTCAAGTTCAACAATAAACAATATTTAAAAAGTGTTTTAAAGTTATAAAATAAAAATAGACAAATCCTAAAATTAATAATAAAACAAAAACAGCAAACGAATGATATCTAATATCGAGTGTACATATGTGTGTGTGTGCAACTTATGAAAAGTTCAGACAATGGCTTAATATAGTTTTAACCGGATAAAATATAGTGGATATAAAAACGATCTTAGTGGTAAAATAATAAGTGGCTAAAGTTAACTGTTAATATTCAATAAAAAAATAAATTTCATTAAACTAAGTTATAAACAAATGTACCAAATAAGTGATGAATGAAAAAAAAATATAACATAAACGAATACATACTAATAATAAAAAAAACTTAAGCTACCAGTGGATAATACTACTGTGCATCATCAGCAACTTATAAAAGTGATATCATCAATATTGGGATTACGTGAATTTGGCATCATTTCTACGTTGTGAAAAACGGGAATTATAGGTATTGGATCCACAACGCGTCGTAGATGAGTACTCATATTATTTTTTTTTCTATAATTATTTACTATATTGTTATTATTATTATTAGTTCTTTTATCATTTTTGATTGTTAACAAAATTTCATTTCGTTACAATACGTCTTTACGATAGATTTTTTTTTATGGCCAAAAATAAGTTTCTTATATTTAAGTATAGCTTCCATTTTGTAAAGCTAAATTAAAACCATTAGTTTCTTTGTTTTTGTTTTTATATTTTTTTTTTCCAGTTTGGAAGCATATTAAATTTCATTTTTCAATAAAATCAGTATTTGGCATGATTTATTAATATTCAATTCAATCGTATTTTAATTAATTAATTTTTCAGTTATGAGATACATGATGTACATTTAATTTTTTTTTTTTCTCATTCACTGGAGATGTATTTGATTTGACCATACCCAACAGTGGCATGTCACCTTTTTTTTTGTAAGTATAACATCAGCAGCTCATCAAGCTCTTCTTTGGTCCATAAATAACCCCCCCAGCCACTGCAAGCTAGCCGGCTGAAAAAAGCTGCATGGATCAAGCCAAAGAGGAGTCTGCGGCAGTTTGTGTGATTAATAATTTATCCTTGTTTAATCTAGACGATTACTATAGGAAGGGTTATTGATGTGACTAACTGTTACACTATCAACCAGGCCAACGCGACAAATATTCGAAAGCTATTGGACACTTCGGACGAAGTTATTAGAGGATTGAAGGCATTGGGAAAGGAAGCTGAATCCAGGGATGTCTGGCTACTTCATATTCTGGAGGAAAAATTGGATTCAGAGACAAGAGCATTATGGGCCCAAACATCAAGTGACAAGGATTTACTAACCCTAGATGATCTCTTTAAGTTCTTACTGAACCGATCTGATGCATTAGAGTCGTTAAAACCACGTTCAGGTTCAAGTAAGAATACTCCATTTCAGAAATCAGCAGCGGCCTATGTGACAACAGAAGTTAATCTGTGTCCTCTATGCAAAATCGAACATGCAATATCAGAATGTACCACTTTCAAGAAGCTGTCAAGCTTGGAACGAAGACAGATTATAAAATCAGATAACCGTTGTTTTAATTGTCTGAGAATTAATCATCCAGTATTCAGGTGCTTATCAAAGTCAAGATGCAGCACTTGTGGGAGAAAACATCATACGCTCCTCCATTTAGACGATACCAAAGAACAAACGGTTGCACGGCACGTTATTGAACATACTAACCGTCCCAACAAGCAACCGGTTTCAACGATGGGTACTCAGGCTCAACAAACTCTGCACGCTGGCATACAAAACAATTGTATTCTTCCCACGGCACTAGTGAAGGTTTTGGATAATTACGAGGAAGGACATGATTGTAGAATTCTGTTGGATTCAGGGTCAGTGTCTACATTTATCTCTGAAAGATGTTGCAATTGGCTTAAACTCCCACGACGCCATAATAGAACGATTGTATATGGTATTGGTAGATCAGGATCTCAGGTCACTAGAGGGAAGGTTGAGATTACATTACGAGCAAGAGAGTCACCCCAAGACTATATACAAACAGAAGCTCTTGTAATGTCCAAGTTATGCTCAAAACTACCCAGCCAGTTGTTCTCTGCGAACATAGATGATCTGAATCTAAATTTAGCTGATCCCAAATTTAACATAACGCAGGATATTGATATCATTTTAGGTGTGCAACAGGTATTTAATGTGATGCTAGATGGAAGAATCCGGTATCGAGACAATGTCATAGCCATTGCAACCATATTTGGATGGGTGTTAGGTAGAGAAATGCAATCGCCTGAATTGCCCTTAACACATTGCTTCACGAGTCAACCCAATACAGATGCTGAAGGATTAGATACCGCCTTAAAATTATTTTGGGAAATAGAGAATATCCCAACGTTCAAGATTTTCACAAACGAAGAAGACAAATGTGAGCGTTTGTTCAAGGAAACGACAAGCCGAGAAGCAGATGAAAGGTATATAGTGCAGCTACCCATGAAGAAAGAATTCGGAGAACTGGGAAGATCAATGAATCTGTCGATTAGTCGGCTTAGATCGATGGAGCGCAAGTTTGTAAAAAACGAGACATTCAAGGAGGCTTACATTTATTTTATGGACGAGTATCGTCAACTTGGACATATGGTGGAAATAGACGAGTCAGATAATCCACATGTTAACTACTTACCACATCATGGAATTATTAAGTCAGCAGGCGGAGCGGTGAAAATCAGGGTAGTTTTTGATGCTTCCGCAAAAACGTCATCTGGAAAATCATTGAATGATTTACTTATGGTAGGACCAACAGTGCAGCCAACTCTATATTCTATTTTGATGAGATTTCGAATGCACAAGATTGCGATCAGCGCAGACGTCGAGAAAATGTATCGCCAGATATTGGTTCGAAACGACGACAGACGATATGAAAGTATAGTGTGGATGTCAGATAGCACAGCTTCGATCAAACAGTACCAGCTAACGACATTGACTTATGGAACATCAGCAGATCCGTATCTAGCTACGAGAGTATTAAATGAAATCGCTGATCAAAACCAAAGTGAATATCCTGGAGCTGCTAGTGTTCTGAAGCAGGCTACATATGTGGATGATATAATGTCGGGCGCCAATACTATTGAAGAGGCGTTACAATTGAAAGAGGATATCATCAACATTCTACAAGGCGCGGTAATGAAATTAAGAAAATGGATTAGCAATTCCATTGAATTTTTGAACACGACACCAGTAGAAGATAGAATTGTACCAATAAAGGATATTGCAAGTGGAACAACTATGGTGAAGGTTTTGGGTCTACAATGGGATCCAAAGGAAGATAATTTCACGTATTGTGTTGGGCTAGGCATTCCGGTATACACAAAACGTAGATTTCTGTCGGAATGTAGTCAAATTTTTGATCCGCTTGGATGGTTGGCCCCGGTTATTGTAAAAATTAAAATACTATTTCAGTCTTTATGGTTATTGTCTTTAGATTGGGACGACGAACTTCCACCAGCGATAAAGCAACAATGGCTTGTAATTCGTGAAAATCTACAGCACTTGCAGAAAGTGAAGATACCAAGATTAAAGGATGCAGAATTGCATGGGTTTTGTGACCAGTTGTCACATCGTCGCAGCAAAATCAAAAGTGGCCCCCTTAAAAACAATTTCGGTGGCACGGTTGGAGTTATGTACAGCACTTTTATTGGCAAACCTTATAACTTCTGTCAACCAGATACTCGAAAATCATTCTACGAATGTTACTTGCTGGACCGATTTAATGATAGTCCTAAATTGGTTATCCGATGAACCAAGTCGATGGAAGACATTTGTAGGGAATCGTACTTCCCAAATCCTGGATATAGTACCAAGGGTCAATTGGCGACATGTCCCAACGAAGGACAATCCGGCAGACATCGCGTCTAGAGGCATTTTTCCACAAGAAGTGATCAATAACAAGTTGTGGTGGGCAGCCCCAGAGTGGTTATGTTTTGATGTGCAGCAGTGGCCGTGTCAACAACGATCTTATGGATACAGTCTAGAGCAACGAAAGCACTCAACCCAAATTATCGTAGCACAATGCAGAACTTTTGAATTTCCAAACCAATTGTTTGAAAGATATTCCTCGTTTAAGAAAGCAATCAAAGTGGTGGCAATGGTGAACCGATTTGTGCAAAATTTGTTACTATCTACCAAAAAGGTTAATGGCGTACAACTCAAAGGCCCAATAACATTAGTTGAAATGGAAGAGGCTACCATTAGGTGCTGCAAGTATATTCAGAAAGAGCATATAAGTGTCGAAATCGATACTGTTGAGCAAGCAAAGCCACTCAAAATATCGTTGGCAGGTTTAAAACCGTTTTTGGATGATAAGGGTATCTTGCGTATCGGAGGTAGAATAGACAACTCGTTGGTAAGCTATTCCATAAAGCATCCTATTATTCTACCCGCATCATCCAGTTTAACGAATCGAATCATAGAAGACTATCACCACCGTTATCTTCATGCAGGCCCACAGTTACTGTTGGGAATAATACGCCAGAGCTACTGGATCATCAATGGTAAGCAAGCCATCTGGAAAATTACAAGCAAGTGTGTGACTTGTTTCAAAAATAAACCAATTCAGCTGACACAAGAAATGGGGAACTTACCACAATATAGAGTCGAGCACATATTAAGGGCATTCCTGAAAGTTGGCACTGATTTTGCGGGACCCTTCTATGTATATTACAAACGAGGTCGAGGTCAAAAACCTATAAAGGTTTATGTGTGTCTAATTGTATGCATGACAACTCGAGCATTGCATATAGAGTTAACAATGGACTTAACTAAAAATAGCTTCCTGTCAGCACTGAAGAGATTCGTTGCGAGGCGTGGGCATTGCACTGATATTTACAGTGACTGCGGCTCAAATTACATTGGAGCAGGTAACCGCTTGCGAGAGGTATTTAGTTTCCTGGAGAAGACTAAAGAAGACATTTACAACACTTTATTAAACAAAAGGATTAATTGGCACTACAATCCTCCCAATGCGCCACATTTTGGCGGATTGTGAGAAGCGGCGGTCAAATCCATGAAGTTTCACTTGCGGCGTGTTATTAGAGAAACTATTTTGACGGTGGAAGAGTTCCAAACATTACTGGTTGAGGTTTAAGGCATCTTAAATTCCTGTCCACTTTGCAGTCAATCGAGTGATGATGTAAATTTTTTGACACCGGCACACTTCATTATTGGGCATCAATTAACATTAGTTCCGGAAATCAATATCATGGAAGAGAAAATCACAAAACTAAGCAGATATGAAGTACTTCAACAAATGAGACAGCATTTTGGGAGAAGATGGCATCTCGAGTACCTGACATCTATGCAATCCCGTACAAAATGGAAATCAACAAAGCCGAATATCAAAATCGATGACATAGTTTTAGTAATGGATCGAAATTTACCGCCTGGTAAGTGGCTGCTGGGCCGAATAATTGAAGTAATCAGCGGTTCCGACGGATTAGTTCGAGTTGCAATGGTTAAAACACAAGCCGGTACATTTCGTAGAGCCATTCATTCACTGTGTAGAATTCCTGTTGAATCGGACGATTCAAAGTCGGGGAGAATGTTGGAGCAGCAGAACTTTGATGCATCTGAAGAGAGCAAAATATTAATTTAAAACACAGAACACATAAATACATGACATCGTTTGTTTCGTGACTTATCTGTGATGCTACTAATATATTGTAGTTACATTGTATTACGTTCCCCATCTAAACATCAAACTTTAATTAAATTACATATGTTACAATTTAAACTTATTTAATCTTACATTAGAAGTTTGTTTACATACTTTGTAAACCCATATTATTTGACGTTTAATTCATGTTTATAGTCTTACCTTAAGTAGTATGTAATTCACAATAGATAATGTTGTATAGTAGTATAATGTACCTTTATATTTTGCGATCTAGTTGTTAAGAGATGGCGGAGCTTGTTTTATTATTGTAGAGTAAAAATTAAGAAACGATATTGTAGCGTCACATAAAAAAAAAAAATTGTTATGAGTCACAAATTTATGTTGCAAAAATCAATTGCGATAAAATATTTGGAATAGAAGGTTATCAAAAAATAAAAATTATTTTGTATTTTGTAACAAATAAACGCAGTTGAGTTCGCTTGTTTTATTTTTTATATCAGCCAAGTGACATTGAATAAAGTTGAAGGTTCTGGGCTAAATATAGACAGTCGAGGAAAGCCCAGTAATATACATCACCTAAAAATAAATCATCATCGGCTGCGGCATCAAATTATCATCTAAAAAATAAAAGCTAACGTTAGTGCTAATTATTTATTATTAAATTAAAATTACAGAATTAATTTACTTACCAACAACATTGTAAGCAACATCATATTTTTGTTATTAATTTTGAATTATGTCCAAAATATGACATTTACTTGTATTTCATGTTTATATAGTGTGTACCCATCTTATAATAAGGGTTACATGTACCTATAATTTAGCAGTGCATTCCGGTAGTAATATGTATTCCGGATTAGACGTTAGATGTCGCGTTTGTATCATTATGGTAAATTTTTCTTTTGACGCGTCATTTTGTAATTAAGTAAAATTAGTACGAAAAAATCCATCATTGAAAAAACAACAATTTGTTAACCTTAAATTTAATTATAACAAGTTTTAATTTCCATTGTTGTTTCCAATTTTCGAACCATTTTGAATTTAAATTTAAATTGGAAATTTTGCTCCACCGGTTCAAATCATTAATCCGTAAAATTAGTCTTCAACCAATAACCAAATTGGATGAAAACATGGACCACTCTGTGCTTACTAACCTCAAGTCAGATTTATTATTGCCAAGACTAACGCTTCCTACTTTCGACGGTAATTCTAAGAATTGGCAATCCTTCCATGATATTTTCATATTGACCGTTCACGAGAACACATCACTGTCACCCGCTCAGAAGTTTAAATATTTGTTGGGACAGTTACGTGATCCAGCATACTATTCTGGGTCGAATTATGTTAAAGCGTTGAAACGTCTTATTAAGAAATATGACATAAAGAAACAGATTGTCGAAACCTACATTCTAAATTTTCTATCGCTACCCAAAATTAGTTCGAATCCTTCTTCAACTTATTTATTGAAAATGTTCGATAATTCAGATGAAACCATTCGTGGATTAAAATCACTTAGCCCAAAAATAATTGAACGTGATCCTTGGATCATTTATTTGGATACAGAGAAATTCGATGAAGAATCGAAACGAATATGGAAATATGAGACGGCAGACAACGAAATTCCTACGACAGTCGAACTGTTGACATTCTTTAAAAAAGAATTGATGCAAAAGGAGAATTTGGTTCGAAACGTAGCCACAACCCGCCGAGCTTACCTAGCACATCCAAATCATTCCACGTAAACCTAGAACCTCGTTGTCCGATATGCATTAACGAGAACCACAAGTTATTCACATCCCAAATTCCGCAACCAGAATTTTACCGAACGACGAGAACTGATCAAAAGATTGAATCGTTGTTTTAATTGCTTAAGCGATGAACATATCGTTATCAGCTGTAAAAATAGTAAAAGCTGTTTTAAGTGTAATAAGAGACATAATTCCTTATTACACATTACTCAAAACAATTCGCCCCAGAGTTCCGAAACCTCTTGCTTGGTTTTACAACCTGCCTTCCCAGAATCAATCACACAACATGGAACAGAGCGTCCGACGCTGAATATCTCTGTTGAATCGACTAATTCTCAATCCATGGTAGCCAATTATATTGAACCAAAACGTCGTATGATAGCCGTCCTTCTAACAGCCGAAATGGAGATTGAAGATGGGTTCGGGAATTTGACGAAACTTCGAGCATTACTAGACTCAGGGTTAACACATTCATATGTCACAGAAACGTGCAATAACCATTTAAAGATTCCAAGATCAAAAGCTAACATTTCAGTTGAAACGTTGAATAATTCAAGTGCTGGATTGTCAAAAGAGGCATCAAATTTGAAAATTCGTTTATATGTAGATCATGACTACGTCATCAGTATAACAGCATATATCCTTCCTACAATTTGCTCTAAATTGCCAATGGAAGTTATTGATGATGATAAGTCCTACTTCAATTATCTTAAACCATTAGCCGATCCCAACTTTAACGCCCCGTCCCACATCGATATCTTACTCGGCTGCGAACACCTATTCCACGCATTGACTGATGGTAAAGTAGCACATATAGAGAATACCCTTGTCGCGCGAAACAGCAGATTTGGCTGGATTATTGGAGAAAGCTTTAAATTGGCTGATCCAACCACCCCTACCAATAATCACTTATGTTCATTGCATGTTCAGTTAAAGGACGACTCGTTAGAATAGTCCAATATAGAGCACTCGCTCCAGAGGTTTTGGGAAACTGAGAAATTAACCACCAAGCAAACCATGGATGATGAGGAGCTGAAGTCCGTGAACTTTTTCAATGAAAAACAACATCAAACCTTGGTGACAGCTTTCCGCAAGCACTCCGAAGGTTTTATTTGCTTAAGCAAAGATTAATTGCAGATCCTCTGCTCAGAGAAGCTTACATACATTTTATGAACGAATACCTAACTTTGGGACATATGGAAATTATTCCTGACCGAGAAATCGTCAAACATTCCAACCAAATATTTTATCTGCCAAACCATCCAGTTTTCAAAATATCCAGTAGCACTACCAAGGTCCGGGTAGTGTTGGATGCTTCCGCCAAGTCCACTTCCGGCGAATCATTAAATATAATCTAATTGACATCCTTGTCCGATTCCACAAGCATAGATTTGTTCTATCGGCTGACATGTTCCGCCAAATCCTTATTCATCAAAATCTAGCCAGTGGAAGTGTACTGACCCGAATACCCGTTAAGCTTTTTCTGCGGATGAGGGTAGGAATTCTAGTGATTTTTTTTTTGTGTGGCATAATAAAAATAGTCCGACGCTCTTCCGGAGCAGAATTTTGTCCATCCCCGGTCCTGACCTCAGTTTTGTGGAAGATTTTCGTACCTGGTGTTTTTCTAATTTTCTGGTATCGTAGGCAGGTTCGGCGATTATTAATTTCAATTTCTTGTTTTTTGAAATTTTCTATTATTAGCTCGGTTTCTTCTTTAGGTAAAATACAGTGAGAAATGCATGAAAACTCCAGTATTTCGTTTAAATGATGTTGTAAGCTACGTAGTATATATTTTATGTTGTGGAATTTTTGTTGTATCATTAAGATAAACTGGACCTTGCTTGTTTCAGTAATAGTACGATTCAGTAATTATCGTAAGCTTCCTTCACTATTTACATGATTATCGATTCCTTGGGATTTGTTTATCATGGCTATGTTTACCTTTATTTATTCGTCAATTTTGTAAATTAACTTGCTGTCGTTTGTATTTGCTTTGTTGATATCACCAAATATTACGTTAATTCGGCGTTTCGATTTTGGTTTTTTAAGTTAGTGTTAATATATTTCAAAATTAAAAATTACAAGACACCCGTGAGAATAGTATCAGCAACGAAATGTTGAAATATGGGGCGATTATTTGTGTTACCACATTTTTGAGCTAATATTAATAATTTACGTCAATACGTCATAAAACTACTACAGCTAACGCTTTATAACTTTGCAGAAAACAGGCTACAAGCTTTTGGCCAACGTGGTTGCGGCAAAGGTATCAAATTATAGCGAGAGAATCTTAGGTGATTAGCTATATAGTTTTCGTCCAAATAGATCAACGACTGATGAAATTTTTACGCTGACGATGGCGTTGGAGAAATGCTATACGAAAAAGACATCCCTGTACACAGTCTATTCATAGACTTCAAATAGGCGTACGACAGCATTACGAGGAATACGTTGTAGGGCTTATTGTGCGACCTGGGCTTACCGTCACAATTGGTTTGCAATGAGCCAGATTCTAATCGATGGCTTGAATCTGGCTCAATATGTAAGATGGTAATAGAAAGTAAAACTTCAGATGCTTTTGAGTTAACATCTGAAGTATGGAAAGGAGACCCAATTGCCTAGTGCACCTGCCTTTATTACAAATCAACCGCTATTAGCATACGCTGACAATATTTCCATTCTGGGTCGCAACATCATCTCTCTTAAAGAAATTCTTTTCCCATTGGAACTAGCAGCCCAACAAATTGGCCTATAGATCAATGAAGCGAAAACCATATGGTTTTCGTTGTTTGTTGACTCGTTGATCACCGCGTGACGTGGCAAATAAAACAAGTAGATAAGTTGATTTGAATATCATTTGATTTGATTTTCAGCATGTGGCCAACAAATTCATATTCTAGCAAGAATGCCATATAATCTTTATTCCAATGTTGGAGAATCACCTTTAAATAGTAATCTTAGCACAAAACGACCAGTGTGATAACGATCATTCATCCTGAGGAAATGATTTTCACATTCTATTTCATTTGTTGACGTTGTAATTTTCCTTCTAGGAATTTCCTCAATTTCCCTAAATTTACACAATAAATTCAAAATTTAACGGTGCAACTTGTAATATTTTGATTTTGGTTAACTTCAATGGTATATGTCCAGCTATTATATAGCCAAACACTGTGTTATGTGTAGAAAGTTTGTAATTGTTATTGAAAACACTTCCGTTTTGTTCAAAACACTTTGGTACTCTAATCATGACGTCAATTGATCCAGGAATGTTAAACTGCGGGTCAGCGAACGTTACATTATTCAGGTAGCTCCAATTTTCAACTAAAATCAATGGTGATGATATTGTGGATGTCAATATGGGTGGAATAAGCGCCAGCGATTCACACATGATGGTATCATTAAACCGATTTGCCAACTGGGGATGGACCATACTATTTATAGTTTCAACTCCTGATGACACTATTCCATCTATTAGTATTCGAACAATGCCCCTTTTTAATTGAATTCGTTGGACACATGCAAGATAACGAAGCGATCTTTCACTTGGATTAGTGCTATAGGTAGAACCGCGCTAAATTTATTGATTATCTTATCACATTTATTCGACCCGTAGACACCGCCGATAAAACAGAAATTGAAGTAATTGGTTGTTGACGATTAATTTTCGCTGATTATGTATCCTACACATTTTTTCCTCTTTCTGGAAAAACTTGAACTTTTATTTCTTTGTACTCGCGTAGTATAGATGATTACGTCGTCCTTGTATAACAATCTACAATTTCCTATCTTTTTTAATGTTCGGTTCATCAACCGTAAAAATGTGGCTGGCGCATTCGTTATTACAAACGGAATCCTGGTACTCTCACAACCTTCCTTCCGTGCTTGTGAATTGTCTTGGACTAGCTTGCTGGCAATTTATATTTTATTTTGTGCGTTGGTAGGTTATCAGTTAGTTTAATATGATATTTGATCTCTTTTGAGAGTGGTACATCCTCAGATTCGATGAACATTTCTTTAACATCTTAAAATACATATTTCCTCTCTCCGTGTGTTATGTAATTTTTGCTCTAATGCAATATTTTTTGATCCTGATTTGTGAAGTTTCAATTTTATTTTACCACCTGATATTTTTAGTTATCCGGGTTTTAGGTCGATCCCTATGTTCAGCTCACTCAGTATGTTTAGTCATAATATTTGTTATTGTAAATAGTTCTTTTAGTCCGGGTACCAATATCATGTTGTCTGTTTTATTCTGTTTTTCAATGGTTTTTATTTGATCTGTTCGATGATACTGTTTTTTTTTAATTGACTACCCTAGGGCTTAAATATGACTCACCTCTTCCATTGTCCACCAATAGATGTACTGGTCTTTTGGTTGGGTGGAATTTTATGTAGGGTAGATAACTTGATTCGTGACCATTTAGTTGTTCCAACAGTCTAAATTGTTTCCGTCCGTATATGATTCTGTCCATATATGATTCTGGCTCTTCACCTTCGCTGAAGAATATTTTCTTTTCCTTTTTGATTGTCTGTGCTGGCTTTTGTTCTTAGACCAGCAGTGGCATTTTTTCTTTTTCTTTGGTCGCTTTCCATTCTTCTCATTGTGGCATCTTAAAATCACACCATTTCGCTTTCAATATGGAGTCTCCTCAGCTATCAGCAAGCTTAAGTAACCGCCTTGGAGGCTCTGCTCGAATAATTTCTAATTTCAGTTCCGGTAGATGTACAACAATTTAAACCATGCCAGTAATATTTGTTAGGAATGCACGATTCATTATGTAGTACATGTTTTATTCGCTAATATAATATTGTTTTGCTACAGCTATTGTATCTGGTTATCTGGCTCTAATGTTGGACCTAGTAGCTCTCTGAAGTTTCCCATGACGTGTTCCAAACACATACTCTCGGAAAGCATCAGTTTTCAGTTATCTTCCTTTACTTGATTTGCACTTGTTACTAACGCTAGACGTCTATTTCTTGTTCTTGCGGCAATACATCATGCGTTTTCTCAGCACACCTTATTCACTTTGACAATTTACTGTGTTTAGGCTTCCACAAACCGTAATTAAAAATTACAATAAAACGTATGTGTTGACTGAATATTTTGGCGGGCAAGCGGCGTACTAAAAAGTAAACATAAGCAGAATTGTATTTGCTAAATGTGTTAGTTGTGTGTACTGACAAATAGTGGTAGTGAAGAACTTTGGCGGTTGCACTAATTGTAACCAAGATATTTGTTTAGTACAAAGTAGTGAATTGTACTAATATGTGTGAAATATTGTGACGGTGACACATAGTGTTTAATAGAATAAGTTAAATTAATGGCTCAATGTCTAACTGTACTAAAATTGCATTTTAGTACAGTTAGACATTGAGCTATTAGTTTAGCTTATTCTATTACACACTAGATGTCACCGTCACACTACCCCCCACCTAAGCCTGTGCGTCCCGAACAGGGCCCAAATCATCTCCTCTGTATAGGACCAGCCTCTCTAAATGGACCACCTTTGGTTTACCTCGATAATCCCTTTTCCCATTGCGGGTTGTGAAGCCATACTAATTGCCCTTACTGGCAGCCCTGGTTATTTGTTCGTATGTCACATCGAGCTTTCATCCGGTCACTTGACATCCGTATTTTCTCCCGTACAAATTGATGAATTTGGTTAAGTTCCTCTTTTATTCGGTCTACGTAATCCTGTTCACATAAAGCCGCTGATGATACAACCCCAAACTTTAGATCTCCAGGTAATCGTAGGTTATCTCTAAATAACGCTTTCGCTGGTGTCATTCCGGTTGTGTCATGTATTGCTGATCGATAGGCCATCAGAAACATCGGTATACCATATGCCGAGATCCCAGTTGCGTTGGTTTTTCTCAACGACCTTGGCTAGATATTCCGCCAATGTTCCATTCTTAATTCAACCCATCAGCCAGCTGCATAGCTCCTGCGATCAAGTCTTTCCGAACAATTGTGTGGGTTGCTCCAGTATCCAGCGTAATGCTACGCTTCCTTCAATCAACATCGCCCTTGATTGGTACGCTGCATCCGCCCCGTGCTACACTCGTAACAGGGATGAATGTTATGGGGCAACCAGACGGCGAAGCCAGCTTCGGTTTCTTCAAACTGACTTCTAACCTTTTCACTTTACCGACTGTTTCCATCCGTTCATCTGATTCCTGTTCTCCTCTTAGTGCTTTTACCACGGAAGTTTGTGATCCGTTTTCCTCTTGCTTCCAAACAGTCTCGCGAGATGTGGCTAATCCTGTTACATACCCAACATCTTGGCTCGCTGCTTCTAGACCTTTGTCCCGACCGTTCGGTGTTTGCCCGCATAAAAGGTGGCGATACTCTCTGTCCATGTATTACACTGCGACAGTCCATTGAGATGTGACCCAACTTGTCACATTTCCAACACCTAAGTCTGCCGCTTCTAAATTTTGGTACTGTCCGCTCAATGTACTCGTTAGCGTCTAAATTCATTTGGCGCCTAAATAATGACGGTCTGGTGAATTTTTCCACAGCCTCGATCGTTAACGCAAACGTAACGGTTTCCGCGAAGGTTGCTTTAGGTCTCTGGATCTCGAATGCCGTCAATGAATGCGTTTAAATTTTAGCCTTTCCATATACTCGGCCGACGTACTGGTAAATGCTAGCGCCTTCATAATTTCAAGATAGATGTTGTGCTCGGGTTCTGGAATGGTTTGTAGAGCATCTGTTGCTTTTCCTTTGAGAGCCACTATTTGCGCTGGAACACGATGTTCATCATTCTAAAGATTTTGATTGCTCGCCGCTTCAAATTGTAATTTCAAAAGGTGTTGTGCCGTCAAACGTCAGTGGCTTTAACTTGATTGATTGGACGGTTTGAACTACTTGCGTCGTTGTTCCACTTGCCTTGACATCAATCGGCTCCTTTTTAAGACGTTGAACCTCCACTTGTAATTTCTCTTCAACATGTTGAACCTTCGTTTCTAATTTTTGTTCAACCGGTTGAATCTCGGTCTTAAAATCCGTTTGCAGTTTCTTTATTTCACCTTGCACATTTATAGATATTTTCAGAATTTTCTCGTCCATTCTCTGTTGACCTTCGGCAATTTCCCCCATCTAACGCTCTATAATTTGGATTGGTTGTTTTATTTGCTCTATTTGTCGTTCCATCTGGTATTTTATTTTTTGGTTTGGCTGGTGTATAATCGTCTCCAACTGCCGCATATTAAATTTATTTTGAATTATTCATAATCCAGTGATACGAACCTTAATTGACAAGGCAAAATCGTTACAACATGTATATAATACATTCATACTTCAAGGCATTTATGGAGCTCCCGATAATTCAAAATGATAATTTAACATGGTTTGAGTCAGACGAAGTAATTTGCGGATTAAGCGTCGGTGGGTTATTTACGTGCTTTTAAGAAACGTTGAAGAGAAAACTGAAGTAGATTGCACAAATTTTTTCCAATGAAAATTATCAGCCTTAATTTGCTAAACTTTTTAAATTTTTAGATAAGCGATTTCTGCACTTGAAACATGTTCGGCGCTACAAAAGCTGATTCCATGGAAAAGCGTCTGAGGTCATTTGGCTACAAACTAGCAACACTCGTATTCAAATAGTCACAGTCAAAGTGTCAGTGTTAGGTTCATGTACGCCTTGTGCTCTGATGCGAAAAATTGCATGCCATGCTCTAGCATGGTACAAACAAAGAAATTTCTACAAACTCCAAATCTTTGTTATAATTGTCTAAGTGCCAGGTATCCGGTTTCTAAATGACCATCAAACTTATAATCTTACCAACAGCATTAGTTGGTATATTCAATCGGGATGGCCAAATAATTTTCTGTAAGCCATAATTGGATTCTGGCTCTCAAAGTGAGCTGGTTAACCGAAAATTGCGCACAAGGGGTTAACTTGCAGAGAGTCAACTCAAAAATACATGGTGATATATGTATGTGCTTGAGCGACTAAAGGTAAAATTGAATTAGCTTTTTAAAACAAAGCAGTTGGCCTACGAATTAAACGTATTGGTTTTGCGGAAAATTATACTTGTTCGTTACCAGTCATCGCTATTTCACTCATTGGTGCTGATCATTCATTCAGCTGTTTGGAATCACGACAAATAAAGATACAATACTCCATGTTAGTATTGCAAAAAACAATTTTTGGGGTGGATTGTATCCGGTAAAAAAAATTAAAGGACCAGACAAGAGTATGTATCAAGGTCGGCAACTAATGATTTTTTTAAAATAATAGATATTAATCAGACTTTAAGACGGTTTTGGGAGGTTGTAGAGGTGACATCTTTTAAACCACAATTTAGTGAAGAAGAAGCCTTTTGCGAGGAAAGTACATTGCTATAATGAATTAGTTGAAGACGCGCGCTTTGTGTACAATTACCCTTTAAACAATCACCAAACAAATTGAGCGAATCTCTTTTGGTTGCCGTAAAGTGGTTAAATGGGTGAAAAAACGATTTAGCCGATACCCAGTATCCAAAAGAATATATTACGAATTCATGGGCGAGTATCAAGCAATGGGGCATATGGTAGTAATTCCTGAAATTCAAAAATCGCCACATCCATGTTTTTATCTACCAAACCACGGTGTCCTCTATCTACCAAACCACGGTTCAGTGAAGTCGACAACTGGCAAGATCCAGTAGTAAAACCAAACTTATTCGTAATTCTATACTAAGGTTTTGAGAGTATCCGGTTGCTTTTTTAGCAAATGCTGAAATGATGTATCGTATGGTTTAAATTAGATGCACCAGATACTGAATATTTACGAATAGTATGGCGAAGCAATGTGAGGTATTCCCGGCTCTTAACTGTCACATATGGGCTAACGTCGAAATCTTATTTGTTTACCGGTTCTCATCCACAAGCTTCTACCATAATTGGAAAATGCTTTCATGTCGACGACTTAATGAGGGGTGCTAAAACTATGATAGAAGCCTATCAAATTATTATAAGAGAATCATTTGAAAAACATAGCACTAAGTGGAAGAAATGGAAGTCCATTGGACACTACGACAAAAACATTTGGCGATAAAATTGATACAGGTTTTTCAGTCTCGGCGTAAGCTGGAATCAGGAAATGGCCAAATCACATTTGATTTTAAATTGGCCATTTGGTGGTTTGGCGTCTATTAAAGGGCGAGACCAAAGTGAAGTAGATTAATCTACCAGCTCCGTAACCTTCCAGTAGGGTGAGCATCACGTGAGCTGTTCTGGTCATGTATTAGGCAGCTGCGTGATGGGTACAATTGTGTAAGGGGTAACCTGTTCACAATTCGCAAGTGTACGTGCTGCCTCCTCGTGGCAACCACTGTTAACTAAGGCCATTTGGCACAGGCTAAAGTACGGCGCGTGAAAGTATCTAAGGTGGATGGACCAACATATGCCGATGGATGAATGGCTGATAGGTTAATTAGTCTAAAATATGCGGACTCTGGATACCAGGTACTCTCCAGTTTTATTTAGCCTTCCTGGAATAAAGCTTTGTGACCTTCAGGCGATTTGCAATTCCCAGCAAACTCGTAAGAGTAAAATCAAACGGAAGATATGGCAGGGATAGTAATATACGGGAGTGGGTAAGCCCTCTCGACGTCCTTAGGCTTCAATGCTAACGTTTTTCTAGCGGTACTACATGCTGTAGTAAACATCTAGGAAGGAGAGCAATGAGCCCAGATAGTATGTATCACGTACCAGCTGGCAGTATTATCAGGTTCATTAAGAACCTGAATATTGACTGGACGGGATATTAAGCAAAGTCCAGCATAATAGATTTTTCAGGTCGCAGTGCGAGGTGGCTGATATCACCCACATGGCCCTCCAATAATAATAATAATAATAAATTGGCTATTTACAAAAGTGTTACGTAACAAGTGGCGTTTTATCTGCAACTGATAAACTTTTTGCTACCTGCAACAGTAATATTTAAAATCTTTATCGTTTCGCCGGATCCGGCTCGAAGGACCACACTTTTGTTGTTGTCCACATTACCAGGTGTGTAAATATGAAACCGGAACTTTTTAGTAAAAAGTACACGTTCATCATATGATAATGGTTAAGAGTATTTTATTTAAAGTATTGCCCATTATTAGTTATACATTTTTTCCATCTATCTGGCACTGCGTGGATGCCACGCCAAAAATATTGGTCTTCTTTTGAGGCAAACTAAGAAGTGAAGTGCTCCTCAGCAAGCCCGTGCCCCATCGATAGGAATAAGAGGATAGTCGGAAGGAACCAAGTCTGGTAAAAAAGCTGCCATCGTGAAGCAAAATCACTTTGTGTTGCCTTTTGTCATACTCTGGTAGTTTTTCACGCAAAGCTCGATTCAAATTGATTATTTGTTTTTGGTGGCATTTAGTATTTACGGTTTCACCAGGTATTAGCAGCTCAAAATAAATCACACTCTTCTGACCCTACCAAATACAGAGCATTGTCTTCCGTCTGAAGCGTTTTTGTCTTGCTGTCGATGTCGATGGTTGTCCTGGATCAACCGAAGAAGACTTTTTGCGCTTTTTTATGCTCAAAATAGATCCATTTTTCATCGCCAGTCACAAGTCGATGGAGAAATGAATTTCTTATGTAGCTGGCGAGCAATATTTCGCAAGTAGTTTTTCGATTTTCCTGTTGTCTTTCATCCAGTTTTTCCCAGCTTTTGGATCTTTCCCATGGCTTTTAAACGTATGGAGATGGCTTTTCGTGACAAATTCAATTGATCCGCGAATTGCTATTACATTTGAGCGTCATCCTTATCCAACAATGCTTGCAATTCAATGTCTTTAAACTTTTTCGGTAAACTTTCACCAGTGATTTACCAAAATCATACTCACCGTAAGCTTCGACAAGCATTTAATGTGATTCTGCAGCAGTCTTTTTCAAATTAAACCAAAAAATCAATTATGTCCGCAAATCGTGATATGTAGGCACAAAAATCGACATTTTCAACACGTAAGAAACATACGTTTTTGTAGGAAACTTGTTCGGTTATGAATTGGATATTGTTGATAGATGTAAAAAAAAACAATGGCACCGATGAAGCGGTTTGTCGAAAGGTAAACTGACAGGTGGGGCCATTTATTGGTAAATTCTGGTTTCATATATACACACCTGGTATTTTTAACTTATTGAGAGCTAAGCGAGATCAAACCGATAATTATTCAAAATCTTTATTCGAAACTGCATCCACCTTCAACGTACGATAAATTATAAGCTCAAAATGCATTCACGTTATCACTTATTATATCTGTCCGACTACAATAAGAATTTTAATTATCTTGAGCCAATACTAAGAACTACTCGACTGAGCCAGTTATGCGTGGTTGTTTTTTATGTTGTTTACAATTCAACATGAAACATACTTTTAGTAATATTCCGAGGAGTCCGTAACTTTGGTTTTCCATTTTCTTTCCTTCCAGGTATGAGATTTGCGTTGTATTTTATAATCGACCTTTATATTTTTCATAAAATCCACCAGACGATTTCCATTACATTATACACTGAAAAATCTCTATACTTTTGATTAAATTATAATTTAAATCTAACGAAATCGTAAAATTAAATTGATTTTTTTAGTAAATCTCTTAATCTTTTCTAAATCATCATAGAAATTTTATTCTGCCAAATTTACTTTTGTATTTTGTAAATTTCTTCATTCCTTTGTACATCAATTGAGATTATCGTAAATGATAAAAAATTACTTACACTCTCTCTTTTTGCTTTCTTTTCTTTTATATACATATTATAATGGTATTCTAATCGTCTAATTCAACCTTGAGTTTAAAATGGATTTGATAAATAAAAAATATAAATAATAATGTACCAGAAAAAAATCGATTAAATGGTGGTATTTTTGATTCACTGTGATTACGCGTCTAAATTACACTACTTAAAATGCCCACTGTATATGCTAACTAAATGATGATAAGTTTATTAAATACATAATCGAAAAAATTGTAACTATACTTAAGAATATAAGTACGCTACAATTAATATATTTACACTCTCACACTCATTACAATTTAATAGAAAACTCGTTCAAACTTATTCAATAACCGCTCAAATAGCTGAAGAGTTACAAAAAAATATTTCCGTGGTGCTTTTTTTTTTAATTTAACAAGCGGAAGGAAAACTTTTCATTACGTACAACTTTTTCGTGTGCATTTTAAGTGCCATAAAAATGTTAAAGTATAAAACAGAAAATTATTACATATTTTAAAATTTATAAGTTTATTTTTTGTGAGAATTGTAAAAAATGTTACCTACTACATAGGTAGTTCTGGAAATAAATTTGTTTTTCCTTTTTTTTCTGTTTTTCTTTGAAAATTAATCAAATATTAAACCGAAAAATTGATTTTTCTTTCAAAGTTTTTTTGCTTCAGGGTGGTAGCTTTCGGTAATTTTGATGGTGCGAGGCATAAGTATTGTATTTGAAATAGTACGCTGGCAAGGTTAAGTGGTTAATTTTCTTCTAAATTGTATTACTAGTCATCAGTTCAGTAGAAAGATGGAGTTTCATTTTACTTCATATTCTTGAAATTTTTTTGGGACCTATACGTGGTACTTTTATTAACCCGTATTATGCAATAACGTAAGAGGTCTGTAATATTTAAATGAATCTCAGCAAAACGAATAAGTGTTAAATTGAAAAACTCGTTGTTGCCTTGGTATGGCTCGAAAATGGGACCCGTGAATAATTCCATCGTTTAGAAAAACTAACCTAAAGACAACCGAAGAAAGAGATGAAATATTATTTGAGATTGGCACGTTTTTTTTCTTTTTATTGCAGTTAGCATTTTTCAGAGGAAGGTCAAAAGAAGGATATTTCTCTAACTTTTTTTTTCAATATACTAAATTAATTATTTAGTTCGAACTTTTAGCATATTAAAGGACCACATTTCAACAAAAACTCATAAAATGTTTATCAAAAAATATTGACAATTCAGCATCAAGTGAGTGCTGGTTTTAGGAGGATCCTTTGAAAAATGTATCCCGCGGTGACCAAGAACTCGTTATAACTGTATAGGAAACCAAAAAACCAAATATTTTCTGTTAGTAGATGAGTATGGCTGTGGATCGAATGAGGGAATTAAAAAAAATAAATTGAAATTTTGGCACCGTTGTAAAGAAAATATTACAGTTTTCAGTAAGAATTAGGCTATATATTGGCTTGTATATTAAGTTTTAATTAAAGAAATTAAAATCTTTCATTTAATCAACTTCACACTAACAGAAACTATTTAGTTTTTTGATTTGAGATAAAGTTATCACGAGCTATCTTGGTCACCTCAATTTCTAAGAGGAAATGAAAATTGTATGCAATTTTGTTAGAATGTTGTGCTTCAAAACCCATGTAACCCTATAATTTACCGAGAAAAATGGTTTAACGCATTTAGTCAGTCCCCAGAAGTAAGAAAAAATCCAATTTTTGGTTGGACAGTCTTTCTTTCGAATTTGTTATCATTGTGTTCTGAATTACTTTTAATAAATTGTAGACTTATTTTTATGCTTAATTTCAGTCGGATTTTTCTGCTAAATTTTAACCTGAATCTACGCTAAATTGTATGCTCTGTTTATTCCGAATTTTAGGATTAAATATGGGCTGAATTTTAAATTAAGTTAAAACAAAATTTTACATGGAATTTACGCAAAATTTTCGTCTAAATCTAAAAATGGATTCTAGGCTAAATTTAAGGTTGACCTTTAAGCTACATGAAGCCTAATGAATTTTATGCTAAATTTACGGTAACAAAATTAAGATAATTTTTATTCCAAATTTTTGAAGTTTAAGTTAAATTTTTACTAAATAGTATGCTCTATTCTAGACTCTATTGTGCACTTTGGACTGAATTTTAAACTAAGATGGAAATTTTGTAAATTTACATGTAATTTTACGTGGAATTAAGACAGCCATGTTAGGTTAAATTTTGAATTGAATTTTAAAAAAAAACACATTTTGTTTAGTTTTATGCTGAATTTATGTTGAATTTTACGCTCAGTTTTATTCATTTTTTCAAAATAATCTTTGCGCTTAATTTTGTGCTTCATTTTGAACTAATAAATTTAATTGAAATTTTGGGTAAAATTTAAGCGGAATTGGACTGTATTTATGATAAACTTTTGCTTTATTCATTCCGAATTTTAATCTATATTTTAGTGTAAATATATTTATGATTTTGGGCTGAATTTATGCTAAATTTTATGGTCAGTTTTATTGTTAGTTTCAGGCTGAACTTTATGACAAGTTTAATAATGGTAATATTTGAAATTAGTTAAGGTGAAATTTTATACGGAATTTTATGCGGAGTTTGGCCTGAATTTTTATGCTTCATTTTTCTCTTAATTTAAAATAGAATTTTGGGCAGAACTTAATGTGGAATTTACGCTGAATTTTAAATTTAATTTATTCCGCATTTAAGACATATCCTCATTTATATGTACTTTATCCTATCTATATTTTATAATCAATATATGAGAAAACTTCTGAGAATCGTGTTATTCAAAAACCCGGGGTAGGCTCTAGTAATCAAAATTTCAAACATGATCAAGTATAGAAACCTATGTAACTAACTAATATTTAATAAAGCAGTTTTTTCTTACATAAATATCAATCAAATTTTTGAAAGTTGTTTTTTGAATAACACAAACATAATATGAAAACCAGATTTATCCTCTAGTTGTTAAGTACGTGGTATACAGCACCACATTCATTCACTTTTAGATAGATTATTGGTCAAAATAAACGTAAAAGTTGCCCGTTTCACCCTTGTATATAACAACTAAAGTTCTAGAGCATGTAAAAGTACAATAATTGGATCCTAGTAGTGTATTTTGGCCGGTTCTACCGAATTTCGAAATGGGATTGATTACGTAATAGTATTTATTTAGGGGTGAATAAATGAAATCAGGGGTAATAATATGCATGCAAATACATACTATTCATTTAGGCGGTATTGCAAACATTCAGGTGGTTAGTTATATTAAAAAATACTTTCAGGGGAATTTAGGTGTAAATTGCATATATTACGGGTAAATTTAAAAGCATACTTTGAGAGAAATTGTGTTATTCAGGTGGAAATGGCATACTTTTAGCATAAATTAATTTTTGATATACATTCAGGATTGAATTGTATACATTCAGGTATAAAGTTAGATTTATCGCATAGTTTCAGCGTAATTGTATACATATTAAGGCATATTTAAAAGCACACTTTTAGGGAACGATATAATTCAGGCGGAAATTCATTACTTGCAGGATCAATTACGACATACATTCATGGTTGAATTGCATACATTCAGGTATAAAATGTATTTATAACATAGTTTCAGTGTAATTGTATACATTCATGAATAAATTAGACCTTACAAAGTATACTTTCAGCGGAATAGCATACATTCAGGTGAATAGCATACATTCACAGTGAAATTATCTATTAATAGCATACTTTGAGATGGTTTGCATTGCATACATTCATGTGTACAATTATATTTAAATAATCGTTTATAGCTACATATCATTTTTAAGTTAAAACTATATTAAGTGTGCGTATGATGATAGTTTATAATGTATCGAGGTGAGGATTGTTGAAATGAATTTGAAATGTATCGAGGTGAGGATTGTGGTCGTGTTTTTATCAGTCGAACTACTAACGACCTAGAAAAATTTGGTCGGTTTTGTGAGAAACCACTACAAAAGACTAGAAAACTTAGAAAGTTGAACCATCTGAAATCGGACGTGGGACGTCCCATATTGTTCATGAACATTCTAAAATCGTTTTGATTTTTAGATACACACTTTTGTAAAATTGAAGCATAAATATGAATAGTCGTATTCAATGAGAATTCAAATATTTTAACACCATGGGGGACCAAAGTTGAGTAGATGAATTTACCGGCTCCGTAACCTTCCAGTAAGGTGCGCATCACGTGAGCTGTTCTGGTGTCTTGTCATTAGGGAGCTGCGTGATTGGTACAATTGTGTAAGGGGTAACCTGTTCACAATTCGCAAATGTTCGTACTGCCTCCTCGTGGCAACCACTGGTAACTAAGGCCATTTGGCACATTTTTGCCCATTTGGCACAGGCTAAAGTACGGCGCTAAAAGAGAAAACCTTGACAAAAAACCCTAATCTAAGGTGGAACAGCATATGCTGATGGATGAATGGCTGATAGGTTATTCAGTTCAAAATATGCGGGCTGAATACCAGGCACCCTCCAGTTTTATTTAGCCTTCCTGTAATAAAGCTAGGTGACCTACAGGCGATTTGGAATTCCCAGCAACTCGTAAGAGTAAAATCAAACGGAATAAGGGGCAGGAGTAGGAATTTAAGGTAGTCGGACAATTCTATCGAAGTCTTTGGACTCCAATGCTACCGTCTTTCTAGCGGAACTACATGCTGTAGTGAACATCTAGGACGGGGAGCAATAAGCCCAGATAGTATGTATCACGTACCGGGAGGCAGTATTGTCAGGTTCATTAATAACCTGAATATTGACCAAATGGATAAGTTAGCACAATAGATTTTTTAGGTCGCAGTGCGAAGTGGCTGATCGCTCCCATGACCCTCCAATTTTCATAATAATAATACCCGTGAATGTATGTATTTCAATTTTGTTGGTTCAGAAAAATTTATCTCGACGTTTTGAAAATCCTTGATTTCTGTATGTTTGAATGTCTGTACCCATAGTATCTGGAGAACGGTTTGTTCAATTTGGAATTTTTTCGCGAGTTGGACAACTCAACTACAATTCGCGAAAAAAAAGGTTGGATCGATTGGATTAGGACTAGTGGGCAGTTGAATAATTTTTTATATATGACATTATGGTATTATGGTGATGGTGCTATTGATGGTTTGATGGTATGTTGGTATGTTGGTATGATGGTATTATGGTATGATGGTATGATGGTATAATGGTATGATGGTATGATGGTATGATGGTATGATGGTATGATGGTATGATGGTATGATGGTATGATGGTATGATGGTATGGTGGTATGATGGTATGGTGGTATGATGGTATGGTGGTATGGTGGTATGATGGTATAATGGTATAATGGTATGATGGTATGATGGTATGTTGGTATGATGGTATGATGGTATGATGGTATGTTGGTATGATGGTGTGATGGTATGATGGTATGAAGGTATGATGGTATGATGGTATGATGGTATGATGGTATGACGGTATGACGGTCTGACGGTATGATGCTATGATGTTATGATGCTATGATGGTATGATGGTATGATTTTATAATGGTGGGATGGTATGATTGTTTGCTTGTTTGATGGTATGTTGCTCTCATGGCATGATGGTGAATATCCTTTCATTTTAAATTGGGTTGAATTGGACTGAGAATTAGGGTTAAGGTTTAATTTCAGGTAGAATTTAAGGTTTAGTGTTAGATTCATTAAGTTTATACAATCATGTAGTTTCCGAATCGAATTTAATTTTGGGATTGGGTTTGTCCATTAACAATAGAGTTGAGCAGAGAGTTGAGATTTGGTTTGACCTAAACATGAGCTGAAGTTGATTTGGGGTTAGTTAGCTTGCATTGAGGTTAAGTCAGTTGTTCGGTCCAAGAATTATTTAAGGGTGGTCTTGAAAGTTGTTTTGGGGTCAGAAAAAGTTGGGGCATTGATGACAGAGAATACATGTTAACTAGAGAATACATTTGAAACTGAAGTGATAAACTCCTTATAATTTTGCGTTATTTCAACAAAATAAATGAAATATCGCCACATTTATTTATAGTATTTATGCACTATCGTCTTAGGAAATGGCAAAATTGCCTTGAAAGATATGTTATATTTCAACGAAACATTTTAACATTTGTTCCCGTTGCATTTAAAATTCTCAAAATCGAATACTATCCACCAGATTAAGTTATCTCAAGTACAGCCCAAAATAAATGCATATAGCTAAGATTTTAAAAATTACTCCATATTTGAGCTTTTAGTTTTGAATTTTCGAAAGCTATTAAAAATTAGCGATATTGGAAAGCTCTGACAGCCTCCATAGCAACTTGACATATTTGAATTTAAGTATAAATATTGGAAAGCAGCTTTAGGTGATTAAAAAAATATATAAAAGAAGAACAAAACGTTTTTTATGTTGCTAATTAACTGCAATTTGAGGCAAAACTACAACGTCTATACAGCTTTAATGTTTCATATAAATTAAAGGCAAACACAATATTTCGGAATGCGAAAAAATAAGAGAACATTAAACCAGAAATCACTCAACTATTTACATATAAGTAGAGTAAAATGGCGTGTACATGTTTTATTCTGTTTCTGCAATATTTCGGTTCAGATTTTTATTTGTTCAATAGTAAGGCATAGGATTGATGTTCTTAGGTATATTTTTTGTTTTCATTTTGGGATTTTTCTATACTTATGTATATTCAATTACCCTATAAAAATTCATTTACCATTACTACGAAAAGAAACATTTGCAGAAGTTTTCCTTTTTATGAATAGCTTTACAAATCTTTATTCGTGATTATCTTTGAATAGCATTTTCTTTGCTATTAATATTTTACGACGTACAGTCCATAAAATAGAAATGGCCTTACTTTTAATATTCGTAATAATATTAAGTATGCCATAACAATAAGTTATATGTCACGATATATTATTTTAATGATTTTAATGAAGCGATTTTTCGGCTGATAATCACACGAATATTTGCTATCCCATTGGTGTGGAACATGATTTTTGTTTGAAAAATCGGAACATGGATTTATCATTGTAAAATTATACCGAGAGTTTAAGGCAAACAACACACTTGTTAACCGCCAGCCCTCCTACCCGCTTTACACATAACAAAACCGAAAGAAAGGAAATGTTTGTTTGTAACAAAGAATCAACCCGGTTCCAGACACCAAGTAGTTGATAGTTAGTAAATTTATTAGTAATATATTTTTAGAAGATTATTAAACACAACACGATACTATTTAAAGTTCGTCAACTGCTCATGTTGCTGGAAAGTTGTTTCATATTCTTCAAGAACTTCCCAAATTTAAAATATGCATTAATACTTTATAATAACTATTCTTAAATTAATTAAGTACAAATTTACTTCTCTGAAATAAATTATAAATTAATCTTAATGTATTACAAATAAATTAACATTAATAGTTTGACAAAACATAAACCAACTACCACCCACGCATCATTCTGTCACCTCAGGCCGTGCCATCTTGGTCAGGTTTCTCAGGTGTTTCTAAACTAAAACCATTTTAGCTAACGAATATCAATACTAATACCAAAAATGTATGAACATTAACAACAATACCAACACCCACATCAATACCAATACCTACATCAAACCTAATATTATGACATTAATGATTCGATTACACCGCAAAATTGATTTCACTAAATTTAATTCAATTTAATTTTAATAAAAATTAATTGAATTCCATTAAATTCAGTTAAACCCAAAACCTGATTTACTTTACCATTAAGACTTTATTTAAAATCTGCCATTATCACCCTTAAATAATATTAATTCAATTCATCATCTAAATTGAATTACAGCAATTTAATCACTATAACTAACCTTATATGCTGTTGCTAGGGGCTTTTTTATAAAATGGATAGAAATCAATGGATAAAATAAAAGGGAAATAATATAAAATTTCACGAATTTCCTAAAAATGAAAGGCTTCAGGACCCGGAAAAATTCTATTTTACTACATTCAAAGGTGTGCTCCAAACATTTCAAGGAATCAGATTATGTTCAACCTTATTCAGGTAATTTATTAATATACTAATTGTTGTTTTAGTCCTAATGCCAGTTTTTCTTAACGTAGGTCACACAAATATATAAAGGAAAAATTGTGTATCTTCACAAATTTTACCACTGAGGTGCAACCGAAGGGCAAAACCTAAGACTCAGTTGGGAAGTAAGATACTGACACTACTAATATAAAATGAGGGATTCTACCATTGATCGAATATTATTGATTAGTATCAATTTATAGTATAAAATTATTTACTTATTTTGAAGTTTGATTAATTTCAGATTAACTCGTTAGATAGTACAGAATCATAAAATACTACAGCCGGAATTAGTGTTGATCTTCTGCGAAGTTATTGGATAAAATATTGAAAGAAAATTAATTTTAAATAACATACATCATATACTACATTGTCGGAAATTGATGCAGTCGTGTATAGCGGAGGAGATGTTGAACCAATAGAAATGGAGTTATTGCACATGCTCAATGCTTATTTATTTAAATAAGTAATGTAAATTTTATTCATTTTATTTCAGATACCTCAACCAGTTAAATTGTCATCAGATACATCATTATATCAGTCAGATACATCATCATATTATGAATCGATTAGATATGTTGGATGCTGCAATTAACATAACATCCAAAAAATTAACTAGCCTTAATATTAATAAAGTATCGTCGAGAGGCAAGTGGTCTCCAAAATATTTATATAGCTATATAATATGCTTATGCGAAAAAAATTGATTTTTGCAAGCTCTGCCACACGAATCCCAATTCTTCACAGCCATAATAGATTGCACCGAGATTTTTACGGAGCGTTCTTTGCTGAACCCAAACGTCTATCAGGAACTATTTTCGAACTACAAAAATCATAATACGTTTAAATAAATTTTTGCAATCGATAAAAAGACCTTTTGATAGTCTGCTCTAAATATGACAGATTTATAATTGAAGATAATTGCTTCCCAGATCATCTCAACTCAGGAGATATTATTTTGACGGATTTTTTTTTTAATGGAAACCTAAATCTAACGAATTAACGAATAACTAAAATAAGTTAAATTAAATAAATATATAAAGCTCATATTTCTTTATCACATGTTTAACAAAAATTCAAATAAAATGTTAATCAATGACAAATCAAATTAACCTTGAGCTTTTTATAAATCGATTTTATAATTGTTATAAAACGCAATAAATTAAATATGAAATCAAACTTGGCCCCGCCACTTTCGATTAATGAATTTTTTACAAAATATGATCCTGTAATAATAATAGCCGATGCCAGCTAAACATTCGTTAACAAAACTTCTATTTTAATAAATGGTTTCTATGTATATGCAAAAATCCAACAGTTGAGCTATGTACTATGAAATAACACATGTTAATTTGCGTCTCTAAAATAATTATGAGTTTGCGATAATTTTTGATTTTTAATATAAGAAAGCGGCGAAGAATCGGTGTCAATAAATAGCCCACATTTTCTATATTTTGAATTATACGTTCGTGGACGACGGCGGCTACTTAAAGATTTGCTGGATTTATTATCCTATCGCAAATTTTGATTGAGTTTTTGCCTGATTTGACGGTTTTATAAATTTCACCGGATTCGGCTACAACGGATATTTTTTTACAGTTTTGACTTTGACTGCTCAACTCTTCTTGGTCTAATTTAATTATTTCTGTTATTGTTAAAGAGTTAAGTTTGCACATAAAATTATATTTTATTTCACAAGAATAAGTGTGGTCATTCAAATATCCATCAACGTTTACATTTCTGTATTTGGTAATATTTGACACGCGGTCATATGCGGTCGGTTGTTGTATCCCATAAAACCATCAAAACTTCTATTCAGTTGATGAATTGCCGATTTTCTTGAACGATGCCATGATTGCATTTTTGATGTTGGCGTAATAAACTTTAAATAAATGGTTGAAAAAAAAATTTCTTGATTAAAAGTTTTATTATAAAACCAAGAAAAGCCAACCTGTTTGTGCATAATATACCACAGCAACACAGTCGTAACTCGCCTTACAAATCGTTTATATACTACAGATTTTTTCAGTTGCTCTTTGCGTTTACATTTCAGAATAATAATATTGGGTGTTTACCCTCATATTACGTCCTCTAATAAAACTGCTGCCCGCTTTGTATTTTTCGAACTACTCAATAATACTGTCTAGATCGAGCTTGATCTCGTTTTTTCTATATTTATTTATTTTAATATGATTTATTTCTGCTGGTAGAGAAATATTTTCTAACGATGGTAAATTTGGCATACGGTACAGTTTTCGGTGTAAATGACCCCTTTTCCATTGTTTAAGCCTAGAATTTTTTTAATAAATAATTTGTTTTTAATTTATAATTGGAACTTGAATAGAAGTACCTCGTTTGTGTTAATTGTTTTGTGCAAGTTTTCTTCGATCCTCTTGCTTTTAGTGCCTTTCAATGTCATTTATAAAGTTATTCAAATTAAAATGCTATGTATTTCGGTGTAATAATAAAAAAAATTAGAGGTTACCTAGTTTACCGTTAGATTATAAAATTAATTAAGTCGATAACGTCGAATAATGTTACTTTTTTAATAATTTTTTTTTTCAAACTCCAAAATTCTGTTAATATTGTTACGTTTTTGCCTTGTCAATTAAGGTTCGTATCACTGGTCACAATCCAGTAGCCAAAACGGTTTCTCAAGTTCCCACATTGAGCTATTAATTTAACTTATTCTATTATACACTAGGTGTCACGGTTACAATATTGTGACGGTGACATCTAGGGAGTGATAGAATAAGTTAAATGAATCGCTGGATCTTTTACTATACTAAATGGAATTTTTCATGATAAAACAGTTCTAAATGTTTCTACACTATTAGTACTGGAAAAGTCATGAGCTTTCTAGAAGTTTGGTTTGTGTATATAAAAAGGCGAACGAAATCAAATTTGATTATTAGAATTTGGAACGCGATATTGTAAACTTGTAAGAATTAGTAGTATTTGGTAAGCGAGAGTGTGAAGATTAAAAAGGAATTAAAAAGTGATTTAAAAAGTGTTTTAGTGGAAATAAAAATTATAAGTGTAAAAATAGATTTAGTCTTGATATGATGATAAAAATGGGTTGGTTTCGGTATTTTTGATTCAAGTCGGTGACGGTTGATTATTGTATGTATGGGGATTGAGAATTTGAAGATTGAGATCAGAGAAATTACTATTAATTTCTTTGTTACTTGAAGATTGATAGTTTCTATCTGGGTGAAAATGTTCCTCAATAATATAAAAGAAATTTTCTTAAATTGGGTTAAAAAAATTTTTAATGATGTATGGTAATTTCAAAGTAATTTAATTTTATTTAATTTATTGTTACAAATTTCAGTCCGCAAGTTAAATTACTTTGAATATCAATTCTTAAGTTTTTGGTTGACTTTATTTACATGTATTCTAAAAACTAATTTATAGTAATTTCAGGTATTAAGTTGAATTATAAATTAACTTTAATATTTAGAAGTTAAAAATATATAGCCGTCTAAATTTATAGATTAAACTTTTAATATTAATTTTAATTTTAATTTAAAAGTGTTGGGGTGGGTTGATATATCGGTTAGTTAATAATTAAAATTTAAAATTTATAAGTTATTTAAAAATTTTAGTTATAATTCTAATCAAATTAACATTTCAAATAATTACGTAAATTTTTTTAGTTTCATGGGTTTTTGAGGCTTTATATTACTTAATACTAATTAATATTTATTTTAGGAAGTAAATATAAATGTAAATTCTAATTTAACTTAATTATTTTATCAGGTTAAAAGAAGGGAGGTGGTGGTTCATTATTAATCCTGAAATTTTAATTTGAATTCAAATTGTTTGTTTAGTTAAAACTGGCATCAAGTGACACAGAGAAGCAGAAAATTAGCCTGTAGTTATAAATTGTGTTGTCCTGTGCAATTAATTATTAGGTAGACCAAGAATGATGTAAAGGTTATTCTTTTAGTATAAGTAGTTGACAGTCGCGAGCAGTAGCCTTAGACAGAAGTGTCGCGTTGTTTTTGTGTTTTTTTTCCATCATAGGAAAAAAAAAATTAAAATAAATCGGATTTTGGGGCATAAATTGGGGCTCAACGGTTAAGTACTGTTTCTTTGTTTACGTTAACTTGGCATTTATTAATTTGGTTGGTTTTTTGATTCTTTTCGTTTTAGATTTCCAGTAATCCGGTTCGTTTTGGATGAAGCGTTCCTTATATTTATTTGTAAGTATTGCGCATCAATCACATCGCGTCGTGTTTTCACTTGAGTGTAATGTTTTTTAACAACCCCAATGTAGTTTAAAAATATGTTTGTCGATAGGTCTTTGTTTAATGTAGCTAGTTTCAATGTGCAAAGTTTAGTCCCAAACATTGACGAGATTCGTCACATTTTTAATGGTGCTTCAGTGGACATTCTTTGTTTCTCTGAGACATTTTTAAATACGAATATCCCTAATTCAGCTTTGGCCATCAAAGGTTATAAAATATTTAGGAAAGATAGAGCGGTACCTCCTCTTAATTATGGTGGTTTACGAATGTTTGTAGGAGATCACATTAAGGCTAGATTAGTTACCATACCTCCTTCAATTTCAGAATTGTTATATCGGATTTAGAGTTTTTATTTGTCAATGTTTTTAATAATGGTCGTAAAATATCATTCGGAACGTTCTATAACCCACCAAAAACTAGTAAGAAGTCGTATGCCCAATTTAACAAATCACTTGTAGACTTAGAAGGTTTATTTAGTTATTTCTCTTGTAGATTTGATGAAATGTATATATCAGGTGACTTTAATTTCGATATACTCTAAAATTCCGGCTTCCCTCGGGATTATTTGAATCTTTTAAATGGTCTTAATTTATCCGTACACAACACTGTGGCACCAACATTTTCTTATCCAACCGCTAGCGGGGCCTCTTATTCCGGGCCTTTTATATATAATCTGTTTTACTAATAACACTATTTCCCACCATGGGATCCCACCATGATCTTTTAGTTTTTTCTGGAAAATCTTTCTTTCCACCTAAACCTAAGAATTCTAGCTTTAGAGATTTTTTCTAGTATAGAAAATTCCCGCCTTTACTTAGTTTGTAACTCAGTTCCTTGGAAGGATATTTTTTGCCTTAGATCTGCAACTAGCCAAATAGAATTTTTCAATTCGTATATTAGTTTGGTGTTTAATAGTTGCGTTCCGCTTAAAAAGGTTACTTGCAAAGCAAAATCTCCGCCTTGGTTGTCTCAGGAAATTTCGAATGCCATAAATATTAGAGTTAGTAAATATCGTGTATGGACAAGGTGTCCTAATAGTCAGTCTCATTTAGATTATAAGCAGGCTCGTAACAGAGTTGTAGAGTTAATTCGAATTGCTAAACGTAGTTTTTTCAAGGACAAGTTAGACTCCTCTCTTCCTCCCAAGGTTTTCTGGCGTAATGTTTGTAATTTAGGCCTAGGCAGATGCAAGATTAATTCAAGTGGGGATTTCAAACCAAATGAAATTTATAGTTATTTTTGCTCTAGTCTGAACTCGGGCAGTAGTTCCGTCGATTTGTTCTCTAATGTGTCCTCTAATTCGTTTTCGTTTTCAAATATTTCTCTCGAGGATTTACAATCTGCTATTTGGAAGGTTAAATCGGAATCTTCTGGTTTGGATAACGTCAATTTAAAATTCGTTAAGGTAGTTTTCCCTTTCGTCTCAAAATACTTGTTACATATCTCCAATTTTATTCTCACGTCCTCTTCCTATCCAGATCAGTGAAAGCTAAGTAAAATAATACAGATCCCAAAGATCAGTACTTTTTTAGAGCTATCCCATTTTCGGCCAATTAGCATTTTATGTTCTCTCTCTAAGGCTTTCGAGATAGTTGTTAAAAATTAAATTCAGTCGCATTTACATAGCAATAGTTTAATTAGTTAGAGAATTAGGAAATTTCATAGCACTTCTACTGCGTTATTAAATGTATGTGATGATATTAGGCGTAATATGAATAATAGGGAATTAACTTCTTTAACTATGTTAGATTTTTCTAAGGCCTTTGATTCTATTAATCACAGAATTGTTTTTTAATAAACTCTTATCTCAGTTTAGATTTTCGCTTTCTGCTGCCAAATTGATTTTTAACTATCTTTCAAATCGTTCTCAGGCAGTTTTTTTCGATAATTCCTTGTCTGATTTCCTTTCTGTAATTTCCGGCGTGCCTCAGGGTTCAGTGCTGGGTCCTCTGTTATTTTTTATGTAGATAAATGACATAGAAACCTCCATTCAACATTGTTCATTTCATATTTTCGCTGATGACGTTGCAATTTATAGAAATAGTCGTTTAGATCAGGATTCTATTGTTAGGAATATTTCTCTGATAAATGAGGATTTAAGTAATATCGTTAGTTGGTCGATCTCTAACAGGCACGTTTTAAACGCAAATAAATCTCAGTCGATTATAATTTATAAAAAACCGTTAGATACCTTGTCCTTTCCTGGTATTTTTCTGCAGGGTTCGCTAATTGTATATTCAAATAATGTTAGGGATTTAGGCTTAGTTATTAATAAAACTCTTACTTGGGGTGACCATTTAGTTACAATTAGTAAGAGAGTCTTTGGCATGCTTAGTTGTTTGTATAAAGTAGTTGGACTTTCTGATAGTCAGTTTAGGAAAAAATTGATTTTGTCTCATTTTCTTCCTCATTTTATTTACGGTGACATAGTTTTATTCGGTATGCTTCAGGAAAATATGAATGTTCTCCAAAGATGTTTCAATGATTGTACCAGGTTTATTTTTGGTATTAGGAAGTTCGATCATATTTCTGCCTACTCTAGCCTTGTTTTAGAATGTAGTTTATCTATTTTTTTACGACATTCGCGTTTGTCTTTTTATTTTTAAACTTCTGAAAGCTAAGGAGCCTTGTTATCTATATAGGAAATTAATGTTTAGTAGGTTTCATTCCTCTAACTTCCGGCTTATTTCGGCTAAAAATTGTTGTAGGTCGCTAAACACGTCATTTTATGTTAGGGGAGTTTCCCTTTGGAATTCAATTCCAATGGAAATCAAGAGATTCGGATCGGCAAAATTATTTAGTTCAAAATTGTTGGAGTGGCGTGATTAATGGGCAATACCTACGTAGTTTTTTAATTTATTTTTACTAACATTGTTATTTTTGTTCATTTTTAATATTATTTCACCTCGTGCTGTACATTTTATTGTAAATGAGCTACTGCTCAAAATAGAATGTGTAAGCATGAGATGGAAACGTGTACATAGGACCCGGCGGATCCGGAAAACTTGCCTTAAACTTGGTCGTACACACTTAATCAATCAATAAGCAAAACCAAAATGTTTGTACCAAAATATTCGAAAACGAAATTAATCACCAAAAAATGTTTATAATTAAAACTATAAAAAAATTATTTAACAAATCAATACACCAAAACTTATAACGACCACATTAAACACTTTGCCAAACAACAACAATAATGAATGAAAACAACATTGCTGTCCTCTTTTAAAAACGTCAGTAATATTTTGTTGATTGTGTAGTGACATCTAGTGACAAACGCTCTGTTCTTTTTTCTTTGATCGTGCTGTCTCTTTCGGAACACATGATCTATTTTGTAAATAAATAATTTTTTTCATATTTTTCTGTAAACATCTTAGACATCTAACGTACACTAGTAAAACTAATGATAAATTTAGCAAGTATTATTTTAATTCGTCAGAGCGAACTTTGATGAATATTTCAAAATGAGAGTTCGAAAAATAAATTTTAGAAATAATTGAATTGTAATATTTCTGCAATTAATATTTATTTAATCTTACTATAGCCTTCTTGTATATTGTTGTTAAAGATACAGAAACTTTTATATAAATGTTTTATAACGTCTTTGCTTTTTTCATTAAAAAACTTGAAGCGAAAAGACACCATTTTTACTATGGATTCCTATGGAAATCAGTGAAAAGTTGTACAACTGAAAAAGCTTCTAAACAATATAGCATGATGATTATGGCCCTATACTCTGCAAGGCTTTAGTTTTAGTCCTTTATATTCACGACTAGTCAATGCAACCTAGATTATACAAAGCCATAGTCTAAAAAACGAAGCTTTAATAAGGGAATTAGAATTTACCGGTAATTACCGTTCTTAATAGTTTGAAGAATATTTTCTTTTGTTATTTCATTATTGTATGTATCAAAAAAGAATTACTATAGTCTTTATAAACAACCGAATTGCAAACTGTCGTTTGTTATAGATTTTTCGTTCTAAGTTTAGTTTTACACTATCTGACAAAATTGATTAAATGGAAACTATTTTATTATGGATTTATCCCCCATAAAATCTTTAATTCTCCTAGATACCTTACCGCTAAGTCTCATCAAGAACCAAAACATAAACCTATAAAATTCTCCTTATTTTTTTCACTTGGCTTATTTTAATATTTTTGTATTTACCCAAAAAAAAAAAAAAAAACAACGCCGTTTTTCTTTCATACTTTATAATCAAGAAATGTTGAAAACTTAATTTTTTTTTTAATTTTATTTTACTTGTCTTCTTTTAATTAAATGAATGTAAGTAAAAAAAATCATTTTTTTATTAAGTAAGAAAATTTAAGGCACTCAAAACTTTTAAATTGTCAAAACTTTTTTAAGTTTTCTGCTCTCCGTCCTCTATTCAAAAATATTTTTTTTTATTTTTTGGGGTCGTTTTTTGCTATTTGATAAATCTACGTCTCCTTTTATTTAGAAAAAATCGACCGAATTTTATGTAGTTTAACTGAATAAGCATCTGATTAACATAGCAGAAAATATAGTTTTAAGGTAAACACGGCATTTAATGTTCGAGCGGAACAATTTATATTTTGTTACTTTAATATGTAGTCTTTTGTTTTTTTATGTAATATTTTTTAAAGCAGATTTGAATCCTTATTACAATATTCCTAGAAAGGAAATCATATAAACGATATCTCTAGAAATTTATTTCCAATCTTATATTACAAAACCCGATTTTTATAACATATTCATATCGTTCGTCTTTATCTCTCAATCTGTTGGGAAATCAAGTATGTATAATAATTTTTCTGTTAACAAACTTAACCAACCATAAAACCATCATATCATATTATATTATCTTATCTTAAAAACATATTTGATATACGAGGAGTAATAAAAATAATGATTGAATATCTAGCCGATGGTACATAATAAAAAAATATTATGCTATTCAACGACTTCATCATTAGCTGAATAATACTCTTCTTAATTAACGAGCAAACAGATATTCTCATAAACGGAGCATCAATAATTTATCGTTTCGCGAATACAGACAGATGCATTAAACAATCAATTAAATTACTCATTAATGTTTTGGTATTTTATTTACCAATATCTTTTCTGAGAATGTTTTAGGTTTATTGAATTTTTATGATTTTAATCCAGGAGGCAATTATAATTATTATAATATTTGTTATTCATTTAAAATATTTTGCTTCGTGTAAAATATGGAGATCAATGTGAGAAATGTGGTTTTTTTGAATGTCTGCTTTCATGCTTCCATGATGTGGTGTAGTATTCTGCTCGACGTGTTAGAAATTTCAAGTCGAATTTTAAAAAATTAGTCTGGTTTCCTAGTAGCTACTGATTGTTTGCTTATTGAAACTGTCGATGAAATTAAAATGCGCTTCGTCGTTCATTATGTTTTTCTGTCAAAAGTTTTTGCCAATTTGGATGATGTTTACGGCACTTTGAGCTTAATTTAAACTTTGTCGCGATTCCAATGGCATAAAATTACTTATTAGTTGATTTGACTTTGCGTCCATTTCTAAATCATAATTCAAAATTTAACCCTGTCGCTGTCGGAGTCTGGTTCTAGACTTGTGCGAAAAAAAATTTATTTTGGGACTAATCAATACAAAATTATTGCACATAAAAGCAAAAATTTTCCTAACGTTGGACGTCTGGGGTGGCGCGGATGGGCTGCATGAATGCTGGAGGATTGGGTGAAATTATAATAAAGGTAATGTCACCTGTTTGACCAGCAAGGACACCGTGGAGGGATGCCCGGAAGGGAGACTGCGGAACAGATCTGTTGACGGGTCGTCAGACCGGGAATTATCATGCATTAATATGAAATCTTCCCCTGTATATATTACGTAGGGCACTACATGATCCAAGAGAATGTTCTCGATATATCGTTCGACGACCAGACAACCTCTACGGCCCCCAGCAGGTATGAAAACCAGATCTGTTTTTCCCTCAAGCGATATGCCAGCCCACACTATGCACGAACCGAAGCCGTACGAAATTGTTTCAGCAAAACAGCACTGCGAAAATGGCTTTTATGGATGCCGGTAAACCCGGTCCCCTCTACCACTACTATGGAAACATACACATATTCTACACTCGCCAGTGTATGAAACGGACTTTCATTGTTCGGAGCTCCAGTTGATGTGTTCGCGAGCAAATTCGAGTGGCTTTTTACGGTGGCGTGCTGTCAATTTGGGCTATGGACTAACAGCTACATCTCGTACTTGTATTTGATCTTTATCCGACTTAAGGTACCAATTTCCTGAAATTTGCTGGATACTATTGAGACAGTAGATTATCTCATGTTTAGCTGACGAGTTAATTTTTGTTGATTGCGTCCTTTTTGCAATAAAGCCAGAACTTGTGCGAATTTTTCTATTCATTCTCAAAATCATGAGGAAACAACGAATAAAACTGGTTGAAATTTGTTGAAGTCAACATCTGATAAGCGACTGATGGCAAATATCGGTCAACGTGGTATTATACGAGAGATTGTAGTACGCCAATTGTTTTCACTGAAACATCGCATTTTACTACGATTGCTTTAATTTAAAAATTACTGTGTAGATTTTAATGATAAAGGTGTCCTTGTAAAGATACAACATTAAGCTGTTAAAAAAAGGTTCTTTAACGAAAATCAGTTAAGCCCTTTTGAAAAATATGTTTTTTGGTACGCGCGGAGGTTTGGGTCGATTTAGTTGATCGGGAATGTATAAAGTGCATAGGGGTGTAAATAGGTTTTGATATTAAGGCTGATAAAAGGCTGAATAAAGGCAGGTCCGTTTCGCGATTACCCCTTACATGTTGCATTTTGCGTGAAGGGGAGCCAGAAACATAGCTTAATGCTAGCATTAAAACGTTCCATGACATCTAAACCTAACTGTGGTCCATCTTCACTGTTTTGATTAGTCGGGGCTCTTTAACGTAGACTTCCACCAAAAATTGCTCAAATGATGAAAAACATCAAAAATAAATACATATTTACTACCATTTCCGGTCCGGTGGTTAAACAGCACTTTATGTAAATTTAGGTTGCCCGGTGTTATGTTTATTAAAAATATCAAATTTAAATGGTCTGGCTGCGTGATGAAGCATACAATGTTGTCGTAAAATGGATAACGGTAAGAATTTCTTGCCGAAGACATTGCAAATGTTTCTCGCTCCATATTAGGGAGCTCTAGAACAGCATAATCTAAATTCTCGAGGATAGGTAAAATGTATTGCAGTCATTCCAAGTTGCGCATAATATTACGAGTAATAACATGTTCTGTAGCTATCTTTTTTAATAGCATCACACCTAGTGCGTCCGTCCAAGATGAACCATACTTCCCGGCATGATTTCCACACTCGCTGAAAAAGGGGCCCCTTTGTCAATGCGCCCGTGCGACAATAAGGCCAAAGCTGGACAACGATAACGATAAAGAATGGAAGGACAGCCCCACATCAGACCATATCTCGACCGTAAGGGGAGACCCCACCGGCCATAAGAAGCTACCCAAAAACGGCCAACACAGATACCATATCGATCTCAACCGTAGCACCGTCAGAAATCGACATCGCCAGAAATTTGTTGTAAAAGCCTGAACACTACAACTAATCACTCACTCATGATCAACTTGGCCCAGATGAATGATCATCTTGGCCCAGATCATCTTCAATATCGAATCAACAGAAGAGTAGGAAAGATTAAGGAAACAAAATTAACCGAATATGTCCAAATATCTTTATCCATAATTTAGAGAAAAATATCCAGGTGAAATAAAACAAAAATAAAAGTAAAGAATGAAAAGGAAACGGTCTGTGTCATTGGGTTTTCAGATGTGTTTTAGTTGTCTGAGGCGGCAAGAGAATTTGGAGGAGCGGGTGCTGGGTTCGGTCGGTTTTTTGAGATGTTGGTTTAGGTGTGTATTGCTCCTTAGGCTTAGACGAGAGTTTAGGTACTGTATCCATTTATTAAGCATAAATAACCAACTCTTAGTAAAATCTGTCGGAAACAGAAAGAGGCCAGAAATGATCAAAATCGTGCATGTTGCTCAGCCAGAGGTATTTTTTTAGTAACGATTGGTGAATAGCAACAGAAACTAGCCACGAAGCAAATAGCCTCTCTGCGTTTAGCATGATACGAATAATATGTTTTTGAGCTATAACAAGGAAATGAATTCTTGAATACGAAGTCCCTCCCCAGCACGCTAATCCATATGACAGCTTTGATTCCACAGGCGCAAAATAAATCATTTTTACACAACTATCTACAATCAAACCAAGCTACTTAAAACTATAATGTATAATTAATGTATAATGTTGGTTAAAGTAAAAATAAAAACTAAAACTTTGGTTAATTAATTATCTTTTAACTTTATTCAACAAAATTAATTATTATTACTAAATTGTGTTGGTTGCTGCTCTGCTGCTGCTGCTGCGAAATCCCAAATTGAATAGATCGAATATGTGGTTTATTCTCTTCCTCGTGTGCTTTTGATAACCGCCGAACCTAAATTCGGTAACCAGTTTTTCTTTTGTTCGGGCCATCGTGTTATTGATGATGTTAAGGTTATGACGCAGGCTGTTGAAAAAAACATTATACCTATTGTCTTCGTATGATTTTATCAATTTTGTCTTGTTAAAATCGATGCGATTTTAATGCAATTCCAAATGAGGTGATTTGGAGGTCATGCTAACAAAATGATTGTGTGTCACAAAAATATAATTTTTCAATTATATTTTGCATACGAAATTTGTATATACAAGTTATGTTGTATGTTTGTGTATGCAATGTACTTTGTATAGTTTGTATACCAAAGTAGAATCGTTATGTAATGAGGAAAAGAATGAAGTCACAATTAAATGCGAATTGTTCGTTACAAATTTTGGAACGTATTTTGTAAAATTCTTTATCTGGAGAATTGTCCATAGATAAAAATTAGAGCTTGCAGAGGTGTTGATTTTATTGTGCGGTGTTTCTTGTAATGGAAGAAACTACTCGCTACATCACCATCGGCGCAGTGAATTTCCCATGGTGGGTTTTAGTCCACTGGCGATTCACGGGTGGAATAAATTGTTTGCACTATTATAATGATGCGTGCTCATTATGCTAGTGGTTGTTTGTGCGAAACGAAATCAAGGTAGATGGTGTACCAGGATGAACATGTCTCGGTGAAAGGGAAATAAAAATAATAAAATAAATAAATTTATTATGGTATTATTTCAAAATATTGTCTTGTTTGTTTTTTTTTTTTAGTTTTGGTAGCGACATGGTGAGTCGCATTTTTCGGCTGCCATTCCAAACCGTGCATGAAACCAGCACATTGTACCAGTGGTCGTTGGTTTTGGTTGTTGTGGTGCCGCCGTCTTTACCAACTGCTCCAGCCGCTCGATGCGACGGATGAGGTGTTGATAAGACGGTTGTTGTATTGGCCGACTGCGTTGTGGTACGGTCTGTGTCGCTCGCGTGGTATGCCGCTTGCGGGGAATTTTGAACGTGGCGTTCTTCGTCAAACTGGACATGGCGCCAGCTTGGGACGGTCCGGGTTCTGTTATGGCCTCCGTTAGAGCCATCTCGATGTCTGATAATAGGGCATCGTGATTTTTGTTAATCTGGTCTATTTTCGACTGGCTCATGTTGAGTCTCTGAAATGATTAATTTGTTTATTACTTTCGATATATAATTCGGAAATACGAAAAGTTTTCTTAACTCCCGATATTTGATCGGGTGAGCGGAGTATACCATAGACTGGTTTGAGTCTATCGATGGAGATATTTTGTAGCTTGTCTCGTATTTGTATTATAAAGTGTTTACGAAGTCGTCGTATCACTTTGTAAGGGCCTTCATATGGTGGTGTAAGGCCTGTTCGTACTCTGTCTATGCGTACGAAAACATAGTCACACGTTTGTAGTGACTTGGGTACGAATATGTCGTTTTGCGTGGTTTTTCGTGTATCCGTTGGGATGAGTTTGTTCATCGTAGAACGGAGTTGATCTAGCACAGTGTCTGTGGTAGGTAGAGGTGTAAGTGGATGTTCCACAAAGAATTCACCTGGAAGTTTGATTGTTTGACCGTATACCAGCTCGGCTGGTGAACATTTTAGGTCATCTTTTACTGTTGCTCGGATTCCCAACAATATGATTGGGATCTCTGAACTCCAGTTGACGGTATTTTCGCGGGCCTTGAGAGCTGTTTTAAGTTGGCGGTGAAAGCGCTCAACCATACCGTTTGCTTGAGGATGATAGGCAGTCGTTCGTATTCGATGTGAGCCTAATAATTGCATAAGCTCAGTGAATAATTTTGATTCGAACTGGGTGCCTTGATCGGTCGTGATGTTGATCGGTACGCCAAATCTAGAAATGTAGTTTTCGAGTAGCGTTTTTGCGATTGTTGATGCGGAAATGTCTTTTATGCAGTAGGCTTCTGGCCATCGCTTAAAACGATCAACGCATGTCAGAATGTAGGTGTATCCATTAGATGGTGGAAGTGGGCCTACAATGTCTATATGAATGTGTTCAAATCTATCTGGGGGAATCTCGAAATTACCATGAGGTGATTTTGTGTGTCGTTGCACTTTGCATTTCTCGCAGGATAAACAAGATTTTGCCCAATGGGTTATGTCTTTGTTCATGCTAGGCCAGAAGTATCTAGTAGTGACGAGTTTGCGGGTTGCGCGTACCCCTGAGTGTGAAATATTGTGGATTGTGTCGAAGACAGTTCGACGTAACGACTCGGGAATGTACGGGCGATTGTTGCTTGTGGATACTTCGCAATAAATCGTCACATCGGCTAAGAGAAATTTTTCTAGTTTCCATTTGGATGGACGCCGAGTAGTAGAATTAGACAGTAATTCTGTTAGTTCGGAATCGCCAGCTTGTGCTTTCGCGATTATAGCAATGTCAAATCGGGTTGTGACAGAGGCAATTTCGTGATCGGAAGTCCGAGATACTGTGTCGGCGACCACGTTGTCTTTGCCTTTTATGTGTTGTATGTCTATCGTAAATTGAGAGACAAAGTCCAAGTGGCGTGCTTGCCTTGGATTGCGTTCTGCTTTAGAGTGAATTGCATTAGTAAGCGGTATATGGTCGGTATAAACCGTGAATTCCCGACCTTCGACAAAGTATCGAAAGTGTTTAATTGCTTGGAAAATTGCAAGCAATTCTCGATCGAATGCGGAATATTTTCTTTCCGCGTCCGTTAATTTCTTGGACAAGAATCCAAGAGGCTCCCAGGTCTCTTTATTGAGTTGTTGTAAGACCGCGCCTATTGCAGTGTTTGATGCATCAGTGGTGATGCTATATTTGGTATTGTTTAGCGGATGTGCCAAGAGTGCAATATTTTCTAAGCTTTTCTTGAGCTGAAGGAATGCGCTTTGACATTCTTCAGGCCAAGAATATTTTGAAGGCGTTTTGGATTGTTTAAGCAGACCAGCGAGATGCGTGTGGATTGGCGCAATTATTTCCGCTAGTTTTGGTATGAATCGGTGGTAATAATTTACCATGCCGATGAATTGTTGGATTTGTTTTACGTTTTGTGGTGCGGCATGTCTCTAATTACATTAATTCGTCCTTCGGACGGCAGAATACCATTAGGAGTAATCTTGTGACTAAGGAAGTCAAGATTATTTGTTCCAAACACACATTTTGCGGTGTTGATATTGACGCCATAGTCTGATAACTTTTGGAAAAGATGTTCCAAATGAATCATGTGTTGTTTCTCGTCTTTTGATGCTACGAGAATGTCGTCAATATAAACGAAAACGAAATCGAGGTCGTGCAAGATTTCGTTGATGAAACCCTGAAATGTTTGTGCAGCATTTCTGAGACCAAATGGCATTCGCGTGAATTCGAATAAACCAAATGGTGTGGTAATCGCAGTTTTGTGAATGTCGTCAGGAGCAACTGGAATTAAATGATATGCTCTGACGAGATCGATCTTTGAGAAAATCGAACAACCATGTAATTGCATGGAAAAATTTTGTATGTGGGGAATAGGATAACGGTCAGGAATAGTGACTGCGTTTAGCCTCCTGTAGTCCCCACATGGTCTCCAGTCGTTATCCTTCTTCTTCACCATGTGTAATGCACATGATACTGCTGATGAAGATGGTCGGCAGATTCCTAGTTCCACCATATGTTGGAATTCGAGGAAAGCTGCTTGGTGGCGAATTGGATCAAGTCGGCATGGTCTTGAAAATGGTAAATGACCCGTAGTCACGATGTGGTGTACTACGTTATGCTTTACTGGAGTGTTGTAGTTTGGTGGAGCTGTTAAAGAGGGAAATTTCTTCAACAATGTTCCATAACCATTGTTAATCGTGTAAAGCAATAATGATAAGGTGTCAACTAGTGCTGATATCGCGTTGACTGAGAGATTGGTGGATGGATCGATCAGTCTGTGATTTTTCAAATCCACCAATAGACCGAATTTCGTAAGGAAATCCGCGCCAATTATGGGGCGATTGACATTGGCGAGAATGAAGGCGTGTTTGAACGAACGCCTTAATCCAATGTCAACGTCTATTAGCTTTGTGCCATAAGTATTTATTATGGTGCCGTTTGCTGCTGCCAGAACTAAATCGGGGTTCCGATTTGTTCCCCAGCAGTAGTATCTATGATACGGGAGTACGCTTAGATCAGCGCCGGTATCAATCAAAAATGTGATTTGATTTTTTACATCCCGTAGAAATAGGCGGCTATGAGTAGGTGGTCTTAGGTTTGCCGCTGCAACCGTAAGACTTACTCGTTTGGGGGAATGGTGTTTGTTGATCCCCTTTGTTGTGTGGTGAAAGTGCATGGAGGTGTACATTTTGATGCTGCGTTGCCAAATCTGGCGTGATACCAACACCAGTTGTGTGGTGGTTGGTGTTTCGGTGTTTGCTGTTGTATGGGTCGAGATGGACTTTCCTGGGTTGTGTGCGAACGTGTATTTGTGGGTGGAGAGAATGGTTGTCTCCATGGCGATTGTGAACGAGTGGGTTGTCGACGTGTGTGTGTGTTGTTTTCTAGCTTAGTTAGCCTGTTGCTAATTTGTTTGAGCATTGTCTCGAGACGGTTAGTGCTAGAAGTTGGCATTAGTGTCTCAGAGCTTTGCGTATGTGTATTGCGGTTAATTGAACCTAAACTCTGAGTCCTATTGCCAATGATATCGTGGAGTTTGTCTGCTATATCGGCGAGAACCTACACCGGTTTATCTTGCTGTGGGATTAACGCCGTTTGTATGTAATCAGGGAGTTGCCTGATCCATAGTTTGGTGATTACGTTGACTGTAAATTTTTTCCCAGTCAACGACTTGATCTTGTGTAACAGATCAGATGGTTTTTGATCACCGATGTCTATTTTTCCCAGAATGGTCTCTAATTTTCGCTCCTCCGAAATAGAGTAGCGGTCGATGAGCGCCTTTCTAAGATTTTCGAATTTGTCATTGGCTGGAGGGTCTTGTAGAATGTACTCGACCTTCTCCGCCTGTTCTGCCGAAAGAGACATCACTGTGTGCGCAAATTTTTGTTTGTCGCTGGTGATCTTGTTCGCGTCGAACATGATTTCTGCTGATATGAACCAACTCCTTGGGTTCGTATCCCAGAATGCCGGTAGTCGTGTTAAATGTTTTGCCGTGGCCACCTCTTGCTGTGTCCCCGTTTAGGGCCATCGTAAAATTGTACGATGATTACACACACACTTGTTCACACAAAAAAAATGAAAAATTGTATATATTTGTGTATATATATATATATATATATATATATATATATATATATATATATATATATATATATATATATATATATATATATATATATATGCACGCGTGTTGCACTGTACTTTGGTCACGTGTTGTGAGCGAGCGAAAAAAAAAATGTATAATTTCGCAGTAAATGTGATTGTTAGAAATGGTGGTTTATTTCTAACAAACGACCAGGGATTGTGACTATTTGTGAATACAATGCGCTTACCACTGGTGGGGGCTGGCCACTATATCACAAAACTAGTCATTTTAATTTATGTATTTTTTAAAAAAAATAAAACACCATGCACTTAAAACTTGAACTTTTATTTCACTCACTAAGAAAAATGTTTATACTTACGCGGTAAAAACCGTCGTCGGGGTCACCAATATAATGTATAATTAATGTATAATGTTGGTTAAAGTAAAAATAAAAACTAAAACTTTGGTTAATTAATTATCTTTTAACTTTATTCAACAAAATTAATTATTATTACTAAATTGTGTTGGTTGCTGCTCTGCTGCTGCTGCTGCGAAATCCCAAATTGAATAGATCTAATATGTGGTTTATTCTCTTCCTCGTGTGCTTTTGATAACCGCCGAACCTAAATTCGGTAACCAGTTTTTCTTTTGTTCGGGCCATCGTGTTATTGATGATGTTAAGGTTATGACGCAGGCTGTTGAAAAAAACATTATACCTATTGACTTCGTATGATTTTATCAATTTTGTCTTGTTAAAATCGATGCGATTTTAATGCAATTCCAAATGAGGTGATTTGGAGGTCATGCTAACAAAATGATTGTGTGTCACAAAAATATAATTTTTCAATTATATTTTGCATACGAAATTTGTATATACAAGTTATGTTGTATGTTTGTGTATGCAATGTACTTTGTATAGTTTGTATACCAAAGTAGAATCGTTATGTAATGAGGAAAAGAATGAAGTCACAATTAAATGCGAATTGTTCGTTACAAATTTTGGAACGTATTTTGTAAAATTCTTTATCTGGAGAATTGTCCATAGATAAAAATTAGAGCTTGCAGAGGAGTTGATTTTATTGTGCGGTGTTTCTTGTAATTGAAGAAACTACCCGCTACAAAACTAACGAATTCAACTTTAAAACAGTCACTGGCACAAGTTATTGATTACAATTCAAAACATACCTTTAGTTTCGTTAATTCTGTTCTTAAATGAAATAGCCTTAATCGTTACATTCTGTTTATGTTAACACACGTATTCGAGCCTTGATAAGTTTGAAAACACTGTCCATGCAGTGGAATCCCACATGAAAAGCACATTTTAGTTGTTCTAAGTCCACATTGAGAGGTGGTGTTCCATATTTATTACATAGCGACCTTGCTATCCAACGTGGAAAATCTAATTGGTCCAAACTGTATACCAATATTTTGTAAAAACCCACGAGTTGCTCATTGCTGCATCAAATATGCATAGGGCAATTTATAAATACCATTTTTTCCCGTCAAACGCAATTCGATAGTTTGCTACATGATTATCGGAGAGATCTACACACCTCATAAATTGATTAGACATATGTACAACGTGTGATTGTACAACAGTAAGTTTCTTTTTTTTTCGGCAAGTGAGTACCTCACGCAGGCCGTTGTAGGCTTAACACCAAATTCATTCAACAACGTTGTAAGTATATTGTTGTCCATCTAACTAATGGCCACAATTACATTATAATAGCGCTTTGCCAGATCGTTGCTCTACAACTGTGCTGAAGGCTTATTAAAAAAATTATTAAAGAAAAATGAAAGCTCCAAATTTTTGTAGATATCTTTTAACACATTTTCCATATGACCGACTCACCAAGCGGTAGTTTATTCGGATTTACTGCGTTTTCACACTGTCTAATGTCAAGTTGAATGCTATTGAATGTAAATTAGCCATTTTTCAGTTTCAATACCCATGATTTAAATTTAAAACGAATTGGTTTACTTCGAATTAATGGTTTGCAACCGATAATCGATTGACCAGTGGTGTAAATTTTATAAACGTGTTATTCATTTAAATGATCAAAGATCTCACTTTCAGAAGCTAGCTAGTTGTTTTTTGGCTGATTTGCATTATCTGCAAAATTTACTGAACTCTGAATATCTTAGCTATACGGTCTCTCCTCATTGCCGTCGAAATAATTGACCAGTAAAATTTTGTTCGTAAATTTTTGTTATACCCTGAAATAAATAAGATTTCAATGAATGCATACATCTCATTACAGTCAAGGTTTGATGATGTGTTTTTAGATTGGGATGAGTATTGATTTGTGAAATTGACTTTGAGAAACTAATTAAGAATATTTTATAAATTTATTGAATCAAATGATAATAGATTCTTTAATGTGAAATGCTTAAAACGTAGATTAAATATCTAGCACCTGTTTTACATGCAGGAAGAGAATACAAATGCAAAATTGACATAAAATAACCGTACAGAATCGTTAGATGTAACCAACAAATTATTAAAGGCTGTTTTATAAATTAATTGAATTAAATAAAGCTAATTTCGTTGATGTAATATCCTTAGAACGTAGATATTATATATTAAATATCATTTTATATTCAGTAAGGGGGAAGCAATTGCAAAATTTGCCTAAAATAACCGCTAAGATTTCTATATATATTCCAAAAACTAATTAAGACTATTTTAAAAATTTATTGAATCAAATGATAATAGATTCTTTAATGTGAAATGCTTAAAACGTAGATTAAATATCTAGCACGTGTTTTACATGCAGGAAGAGAATACAAATGCAAAATTGACATAAAATAACCGTATAGAATCGTTAGATATAACCAACAAATTATTAAAGGCTGTTTTATATATTAATTGAATTAAATGAAGAATATTTCGTTGATATAATGGCCTTAAACGTAGATATTATAATTTAAATATCATTTTACATGCAGGAAGAGGAAAAAAAAATTTCAAAATTTGCCTAAAATAACCGCTAAAATTTCTATATATATTCCAAAAACTAAATAAGACTATTTTATAAACTTAATGAATTTAATGATAATAGATTCTTTAATGTGCAATGCTTAAAACGAAGATTAAATATCTAGCACGTGTTTACATGCAGGAAGAGAATACAAATGCAAAATTGACATAAAATAACCGTATAGAATAGTTAGATATAACCAACAAATTATTAAAGGCTGTTTTATATATTAATTGAATTAAATAAAGATAATTTCGTTGATATAATATCCTTAAAACGCAGATATTATAACTGAAATATCATTTTACATGCAGGAAGAGACAAAAAAAATGCAAAATTGGCCTAAAACAACTGCTAAGATTTCTATATATATTCCAAAAACTAATTAAGACTATCTTATAAATTTATTGAATTAAAGGATAATAGATTCTTTAATGTGAAATGCTTAAAACGAAGATTAATTATCTAGCACGTGTTTTACATGCAGGAAGAGAATACAAATGCAAAATTGACATAAAATAACCGTATAGAATCGTTAGATATAACCAACAAATTATTAAAGGCTGTTTTATAAATTAATTGAATTAAATGAAGATAATTTCGTTGATATAATATCCTTAAAACGTAGATATTATAACTTAAATATCATTTTACATGCAGGAAGAGACAAATAAAATGTAAAATTGGCCTAAAATAACCGCTAAGATTTCTATATATATTCCAAAAACTAATTAAGACTATTTCATAAATTTATTGAATCAAATGATAATAGATTCTTTAATGTGAAATGCTTAAAACGTAGATTAAATATCTAGCACGTGTTTTACATGCAGGAAGCAAAATTGACATAAAATAAACGTACAGAATCGTTAGATATAACCAACAAATTATTAAAGGCTGTTTTATATATTAATTGAATTAAATGATGCTAGTTTCGTTCATATAATATGCATAAAACGAAGATATTATAACTTGAATATCATCGATAGCAATTTCATTTCAAGTTTCGCTTTGGAAGTTTTGGAAAATTCGATTTTCCTAAAATCATTAAAAAATTTAGTTGAACTCAGCCTCTAAATTATTATGTCTGGAGATGAATTGCATTGACTTGATTTGTCAATAGCTATCGCAGGAAAAGAATTCGATTTTCCAAAAATCATTAGAAAATTTATATAAAATCAACCTCTACAGTGTTATGTCTGGAGATAAATTGCACTGATGTGACATGTATAGCTATCGAAGGAAAAAAATTAGGTTCAAGTTTCTCGTGGGAAATCTCGGAAAATTCGATTTTTCAATTGATTTGACTTGTCTGTAGCTATCGCAGGAAATGAATTCAGTTCGAGTTTCTAGTGGGAAATTTCGGAAGATTCGATTTTCCAAAAATCATTAGAAAATTTGTATAAAATCGGCCTCTAGAGTGTTATGTGTGGAGATGAATTGAATTAATGCGACATGTAAATAGCCATCTCAGGAAAAGAATTCGATTTTCCAAAAATCATTAGAAAATTTGTATGAAATCAGCCTCTAGATTGTTATGTCTGGAGATGAATTTCATTGATGTGATTTGTCAATAGCTATCGCAGGAAAAAAATTCAGTTCAAGTTTACCGTGGGAAATCTCGGAAAACTCGATTTTCCAAAAATCATTAGAAAATTTGTGTAAAATCAGCAAGTGTTATATCTATTGATTTCCTAACTTGAACTGAATTTTTTCATTTGATAGCTATTGACAAATCACATAAAAACGATTTAATTTCAGATGTCCACTCTAGAGGCTGATTTTATTCCAATTTGGTGGATCCTTCTGATTTTGCGATATTTTGCACGACCTAGGTTACAAAAAAATATTTCCACGTAAAACTATTTACAAAAGTTTTTATTGCAATCCATGTATCCTATTACTATTGCCTGTCAACCAACAAATTGTTAATTTTTGGCTTGAGTATTAATAACATAATCTGCAATATCCACATTTTACTTTCGGCTAACATTAACAGAGTAAAAGTTCCCATATTTGCATTTTTGTAATAATTTTTTTTTTTTTTCTAATGGTGGCATTCAATATATTAATGTTTCTTTGGCTATGAATAGATTGCATTAAGCATGACAGGTATATTTCCGACATGTTGATGAACCCGGCTTTTATATGCCTAACAGGTTGCCTTACTCCTGGTCGGTATAGAACCATTAGGTCAAAGCGACCTCGGGAAAGAAAACGAGTATTTTTGAAAAAGTTAGCCCCATTCAAAATTTTGTTCTTTGTTTAGATAATTGACCATATATATTTATCATAGATACGATCCGCTTAGGAAAGCAATTGCTATGACCTGGAAACTGCATTCGGTTGAATATGAATATAGTAATTCTTAGTAAATTCCATGAAATCAAGGGATATTATTCCTTCATCTACCAAATGAAATCGGGATTTCATAGGTAATGTGCGTTCTATAGATCGTGATGTTAGTTCTTAATACATTGGTTAATGTCACTATAGTTTTATTACAAAAATAGAGGTAGTCTGCTCTCGTTATTTAATACACATATGTTTATTTATTGTCTTTATTAATTGTCTGTTTGGTTGTTAAGAAGAAGAAAAATCGGAGACGCGCGAATGAATGCCCATATTTACGTAGACCACCGGTATATTGCTAGTGCCTAGCCCCTAATATTGTACTTGTATGACCAAGGGTCGGCCTTTAATTCTGCACTCTAAAGGAGAATGGACCTAAACTTCAAAACAGTCCAAATTTAAAATGACCTCCAAAAATGAGACATTAGCTGAACTATTAAGTTGAATTGTAAAAAATTACTTTAGAAATGTAAAATAATTACATCTTGAAATATAAAAACTTGAATTAAATTTGAATTACTTTGAATGTGTGATACACATAAGTGAAAATAATTTGAACAAACGTGAATTTGCTCTGCAAAAACATGAAAGTCAATTGCAAGAAAATGAAAATGCTTCGCAACATCGTTAATTTGGACTGTAAACTTCAAACTAAACACGGTTAACCATATTAGATCACGTCCCTTAGTTGTTCATCAATTCTCTTTGGTTAACCTTCGTTTGCCAACAATTAATATTACATTAAAATAAAATTTAAATTACTACCAGTTTATTGATTACAAAAAGTTCATTACTACATGACCTCATTAAATGAAAATGAGAAAAAAACAAATTTTCCGCATAGATACAACATCGGTAACCGTTCAATGTCAATAAATAATAGAACACTAGAAATTATTATTTGTTATTATTTGGTTGTTGTCGCCTCATCAAAAAGCTAATGAAATGTGAATTGAAGGAGGAAACGGGTGAACATGCTTGTGTTTAATTGTTGAAAATTATAAAATAGATGACATTTTTTAATTAAAAAGTTTTCTTTTTATTTTCAACTTCTTATCATGCCAGTTTCTCGAAGAGCTTTTTGTTTATGTTTTTTTTTTTGTATAATTTATATTGCATATTTTGAAATATATCTAAAGGCTGTTGTTTATCATTTACTTTGATCGGCTGATTGATATACATTTACATATATATATATATATATATATATATATATATATATATATATATATATATATATATATATATATATATATACATATATTTATATATATATATATATATATATATATATATGTATATATATATATATATATATATATATATATATATATATATATATATATATATATATATATATATATATATATATATATATATATATATATATATATATATATATATATATATATATATATATATATATATATATATATATATATATATATATATGTATATATATATATATATATATATATATATATATATATATATATATATATATATATATATATATATATATAGTTACATTCACATAAATCATATAAGTGATGATTAAGAACATTCCATCATTGCACAAGCAAGGTATCAAATAAATTCCAATGAATAACAGGAAACGCTCCGTAATACGATCGAGTAAAATAGGTTAAAGATATAAAAATGCATTATTGCACTTTTGATAAGACATAATATTTTAAATTATAGAAATAAGTATTTAGTTTTAAGATCTAACTCATTCTGTAAAGAACTCGAAATAAAATATAAATAAAATAATTTTTTTTATGTTTCTCTCGTAAAGAAACCTATAATTGGCGCAGCCGTCCGGTAGTGTTTAGTTTTCGTGTTAGTGTAACAGTGTATAAACATTAGTGAATAAAAACTAGTGAAGAAGTGAATCCGTAAAAATAAAAAAAAATAGGTGTTAATTTTTTTTTGTGAAAAACATCTCTAGCTGAAGGTTAAATAACCGCTAAGAGACTTGAGATTCCACCGCATCACAACACGAGCTCTACATTGAACCTGAGACACCACGACTACAAATTATTATACGAAGTATAATATCCAGGTAACAAAGTTTATATAATTTTTTTTTAATTTTTTTAATTGTACCAAATACTTTGATTATCTTTTGGCAAACGTGTGGAACTACTAAATAGCCACAAACCTGCTAACCATACCCGTGCACTACCTGATAGACACGGAAGAAAAATTAATCAATAAATAAATAAATAAAGTGAATGAGAGATAAATTGATCGATAGATTCATAGCTAATCGACATATCGATCTCGACCACGAAATGGATCAAGCGGTAAACGAATTAACCGTGCAATTGAAAGTTGTTGTTGAGCAATTACAGAAAATGACCACTAAGTCGGAAGAACACGAACAAGTGTTGGCATTTCTGCAACAAAAGGCACAACACACTACAGAGGCACAGAAACCTACTGTAGAACAACAATTGACAGTTGATTTATTCAGAATTCCGGATCCAATCAAATCGATACCCGAATATGATGGGAATCGAAAACAATTATCTGCATGGATCAAGACAGCGGAGGATACACTGAACGTATTCGCGCCATTAGTGTCTGAACCACAGTTCAAATTATACTTACAAGCAGTAAGTAATAAAATAAGGGGTAAGGCAAAAGACGCGATATGTCTAGCCGGTAACCCACAAAATTTTGAGGAAATCAAACAAATCCTCTTAGAAACTTTGGGAGACAAACAAGAGTTGTCTTTCTATAAGTCCCAGTTATGGGCAACGAAACAAAGCGAGAACACAACAGTTCACACTTATTTTCAAAAAATAAAAGAAAATGTTCAAAACATTAAAACTTTAGCGAGACAAAACGCTACCTATAGTTACTCATGGACCGCGATAAACGCTTTTATCGAAGAGGATGCCTTGGCAGCCTTCATATCCGGTTTAAGAAAACCTTACTTCGGTTACGCCCAAGCGGCGAAACCAAAAACAATCGAGGAAGCGTATGCTTTCCTTTGTAAATTTAATTCAAACGAGATAATCTCAGGAAATTCTCGAAAACCAATTAATCATGTTCCACCACCGCAACCGAAATTTAATAATTCATACCAAAAACCAAAGGAATGGAATGAAAATAACCAGGTGTATAAGAGACCAGGTTCAATCAGAGAAAAAGCCACTCCTATGGACGTTGACGTTTCTATGCAATCTAGAAACACGTTCAACAAAAAAATGGTGAACACCCATGAGATCAACGCTGAAAGCGAAGAATCAGAAAACCTTCCGAATGAATTAGATGTCAATGCGACAAATTTTCAAGACGATCAGGTGGAAGATACGGAAGATTAAACTTTCTTCCTTACCTTGAATGCAAGGACACACATAACAACATAAATATAAAATTATTAATAGATACCGGAGCAAATAAAAACATAATAAAACCCGGTATCATCCCCAAAAATTTATTAAGCTTCCAAGAAGCTTCTGTGAAAAACATTTTAGGAACTCACGTAGTAAATACCAAAGGTAAAATAAATTTTCTGGGTCAAGGTATCCCGGAACAAACTTACTACGAATTAGGATTCCATAAATTTTTTGATGGAATCCTAGGTTCGCAATCAATGGCGATACTAAACACCAAAATTGATTACAGAACCAATGAGATAATAATAAATAATTCAAAATTCAAATTTCACCGTTATTATCCAACGGGAACAGTCTATAACCATATAGTAACATTTCGAACAAGTAATGAAGGCGAATGGTTCGTGCCAAGTTACGAAAATTTAAATAAATGAAAATATAATAATTCAACCCGGCGTATATAAAGCCATTAATGGTAATACGATCGTAAATATTCTCACAAACGAACCAGTACCACCACAAAATTTACCGAAGTTAAAACTGAACGTTAACAACTTCGAAACGCTAAAACCAGTCCCTATTTTTGGACATGAAATAATTAGCAAAGAAGATATAAAAAACATAATAAGAACAGAGCATCTCAATGAAAATGAAAAATATGCCATCATTGATAAAATATATAAAAATCAGACGATACTGTTGAAACAGGATGAGAAATTATCAGCCACAACAGTAATTAAACATAAAATTCATACACGAGATGAAACGCCCGTGTATACAAAAACATACCGGTACCCTCATCATTTCAAAGAGGACGTGGAAACACAGATACAAGACATGCTAAATAGTGGCATTATACGCCATTCAAGCAGTCCTTATTCAGCACCAATTTGGGTTGTTCCAAAAAAAATAGACGCGTCAGGAACACGTAAAATCAGGGTTGTCATTGATTATCGTAAATTGAACGAAAAAACAATCGATGACAAATTTCCCATGCCCCAAATTGAAGAGATTTTGGATAACCTAGGGAAATCCACCTACTTTACAACAATAGATCTAAAATCTGGCTTCCACCAAATACCGATGGACGAAAAGTCACAACCGAAAACGGCCTTCTCGACGGATAAGGGGCATTTTGAATTCTGCAGAATGCCATTTGGCCTGAAAAACGGCCCAGCGACATTTCAACGTGCGATGAATCACGTACTACAAGGACTGATAGGTAAAATTTGCCACGTCTACTTAGACAATATAGTTATAGTGGGAGAAAATCTAACAGACCACTTACAGAACCTAGACACAGTCTTCAAACGACTCTCAGAATTTAACCTTAAAATTCAATTAGATAAATGCGAATTTTTAAGGAGAGAGACGGAATTTTTGGGACACATCATCACAGAAGATGGTGTAAAACCAAACAAAGAAAAAATTAAAAAAATCTTAGAATGGCCTTTACCTAGAAACCAAAAAGAGATCAAGCAATTTTTGGGACTTTCCGGTTATTACCGACGATTTATAAAGGACTACTCAAAAATCAGTAGGCCTATGACCAAATATCTTAAAAAAGACAAAACATTGGATATAAAAGACCACGAATATATAAAAGCCTTCGAAACCCTGAAAAGGATCTTATCAACCGACCAAATATTAACCTACCCTGACTTCACAAAACAATTTATTCTAACTACAGACGCATCAGATTTTGCTCTAGGTGCAGTTCTTTCTCAAATACAGAATAATGTGGAGAGACCTATTGCGTTCGCTTCGCGGACACTAAATTCAACAGAAATAAATTATGCGACTAATGAGAAAGAGGCATTAGCCATAATATGGGCCGTAAAAAAGTACCAACCGTACCTATACGGTAATAAATTCACGTTGGTAACGGACCATAAACCCCTCACTTTTATAAAATCCTCAGAAAAAAACTCCAAAATTTTAAGATGGAGGCTTGAACTGGAGAACTACGACTACGACGTAGTCTATAAGGAAGGCAGAGCAAACATAGTGGCAGATGCACTTAGTAGAATGCCTACAATAAATAACGAACTGCATCTCAATGAGGGAACGGATAACACTACACGTGAATCCGAGGAAGTCGCAGAAAATATTCCAAACGTCAATAGTGACGAAATAGAAACAATCCACTCAGCGAACACGTCAGACGATTACTTCATCCACTTCGCTGACAGGCCAATTAATTACTACAGGAACCAGTTAGTGTTCAAATTTTCAAACAAAAACAGTATCATTTCGGAAGAAATGATTTTCCCAAATTTCAAACGAACCATTATTTCAAAGAAATCCTTTGAAGAAAACGATATCACACAGTTTTTAAAAGTATACCATAATGGGAAACAATCAGCAATAATGGCTCCCGAAAGTCTATACGACAAAATCCAAACTTCGTTCAGACAAAATTTTTGTCAAAAAGGTCATTTTGTGATAGTCACAAAAATAGTCCAAGACGTTACGAATGAAGATAGACAAAATTTACTAATAACCAAAGAACACGAACGTGCACATAGGGGCACTAATGAGGTTGAAAACCAACTAAGGCGAGCGTATTTCTTCCCCAGAATGGGAAATAAAATCCGAACTCACATTAATGCATGTAATATATGCAACGTGCATAAATACGACCGCAAGCCTTATAATATTAAAATAAGCCCACGGCCAATCACAAAGAAGCCGTTAGAAAGACTACACATTGACATTTTCAGTATAAACAGAAACAATTTCCTCTCAATCATAGACTCATTTTCCAAACATCTACAGATGATGCCAATGGAAACAAAAAAATTTAACAGACGTAACCAGTAGTCTTAGTAAATATTTTACCCTTTTCGGAATACCGAACTCTATTATCTGTGATCACGAAACTACTTTCCAGTCCACCCAATTTAAAGAATTTCTGAACAGCCTTAATATAAAATTAGATTACGCATCTTCATCAGAATCCAACGGACAGATAGAAAAAACCCATTCCACCGTGATCTAAATATTCAATACAAATAAACATAAAGCAATAAGCCCAGATACTTCAACTGCCATCGAAATGTCAGTTGCTCTTTATAATAATTCCGTGCACTCAGCCACTGGCTTTACGCCAAATGAAGTTATATTTAATCAAAATAATTTCATTGACCCCATAAAAATACGAGCACAAGCTAACGATATCTTCCAAACAGTTAACAACAATTTGGAAAAAGCCGCAAAGAAAATGCAAAAACAAAACGACCAAAAAGAAGAACCACCTAATCTTATAGAAGGTGAAACGGTCTTCTTGAAACCAAATATAAGGACGAAAGCTCAACCAAGGGGAGTTGAGACTAAAATTCAAAACATTGAAAATAAAACTTTCCGTACAAAAAGAAATATAAAACGGAATAAGAACAAAATAAAACGAATAAAAAAGACTAATTAAATTTATTTTTGTATCATTTTCAGAAAAAAAAAAAAGAAAAAAAAATATATAACATTAAGATAAAATCTAGATACTAGAAGAAATAAATACTAAATAGTAAATAATATTATAACATAAGTTATTAGGCTTGAATATTGTATTTTAAACATTCTTTATAATTAGCTGGTAATAAAGCCTAAGGGTTTATAAAAAAAAAAAAAAAAAAAAATTAAAAGAATATTATATCAGTTTTCTAAATTTTAAAGTAAAACAAATAAACAAATCTATTATTTTCCATGACAATGTACTTTGTAATAAAATTAGCAATATTAATAATAATTCCTAAAATTTATCATTTCCAAAAATTAGAAATAAAAAATTTAAATGACGACCCTATTTTAATATTAAAAACTAATGATTGTAAAATTCAAGTAGGTAGCATAAAAGTCGTTCATCCAATTGATTTAAATAACATACAGAAAACAGTAGATTCAATAAACAAATTTATTTATAATAAATTAGATGATAAGAACGATAAATTAGATTTATATAAAATAGTAAAACAAAAGTGCAGAAAGTTGTACGACAATCTACAACAAATTAAACCTATAAAGCATTATAGACAAAAACGTTGGGATGCCCTGGGCTCAGCGTGGAAATGGCTGGCGGGTAGTCCAGATGCCATAGATTTGCGAATGATAGAGAACAAAATGACGGAACTAGTAAATGAAAACAACCAGCAAATCCAAATAAACAACCAGATTGATGAAAGAATACGGATGATAACAGACACAATAAACAAAGCTGTAACAACCACTAACACAGCGAACAAAATAACACTCAGTGAAATAGAAATGATAGCAGCCATCATTAATATAGATAACATAAATACCATACTAGAAGACATCCAGGACGCTATCGTCAAAACTAAAATCGGCCTGGCAAGCAACAAAGTTATATCGCTAAAAGAATTAATGATGATAAAAGACCTAATGACAAGCCAAGGAGTAAACATAACTCTACCTGAAGAAGCACTGCAATACGTGATACCAAAAGTAGCCGTAAACAAGGAAACGCTACTTTTTATTCTAGAAACACCAAAACTAGAAGAGGAAACTTCACTAACAGCAATGATCGTTCCATTAACAGTCAATGAAACAATAATAAAAGAATACCCTCAGCATATCGTAAAGACGAAACAAAAATTATTTACAACAATCAATCGTAATAATTTTGTACAAAAATATTCGGAAATCAAAGAGTTTGAGGACGAATGTATCAAACCTCTTATAATGGGAACTAAAAGTATTTGCAACGTAACCGCAAAATCAGAAACTACAGTACGGTTCATCACAGAAGACAAATTGCTCATTGATAACGCAAAAGAAGAAATACTTTTATCGGATTGCGGACCAAATAATCGCACAATAACGGGTAATTTCTTAATAACATTCCATAACTGCACCTTAATAGTAAAAAATAAGAAGTTCCAATCCTTCGAAATTAAAAGCGAAACAGAAGAAATACAGGGTGCTCTTCATAACCTCGAAATTACACGCAAACTGATCAAATCTGTGGATATAGATTTGATTGAACAACAAAACATACAAAACAGAAAACGGCTAACACATATGAACCTACAACAAGAGAACCACAAATTCTGGATATGGTCTTTGTCAGGAGGTGTATCTATCTCATCGTTTGGGTTAATAACACTTTGTATTTACATCAATGTTAGACAACACATGGAGAAATCGGTGAAAAAAACACACAAGAACGAAAACCGGAAATATCCAAACAGAATGAAGACACAACATACCCAAATCTACTGATAAAATTAGGGATTAGAACAAAGGACGAGGACGCCCTTCCAATACCCCCGGGAGGAGTTACATTCACATAAATCATATAAGTGATGATTAAGAACATTCCATCATTGCACAAGCAAGGTATCAAATAAATTCCAATGAATAACAGGAAACGCTCCGTAATACGATCGAGTAAAATAGGTTAAAGATATAAAAATGCATTATTGCACTTTTGATAAGACATAATATTTTAAATTATAGAAATAAGTATTTAGTTTTAAGATCTAACTCATTCTGTAAAGAACTCGAAATAAAATATAAATAAAATAATTTTTTTTATGTTTCTCTCGTAAAGAAACCTATAATTATATATATATATATATATATATATATATATATATATATATATATATATATATATATATATATATATATATATATATATATATATATATATATATATATATATATATATATATGTATATATATATATATATATAGATATCTAGATAACAAATAATTACTACTTTAATGTATGCGAATTTTTTTTTATAATATTTCCAACTCATTATTTCTTTTAAATGCAAATTCGTATAATTTAATGAAATAAATTACATTTTTAAGCAAAACAGGAATAATTTATTACAAAAGCTCCGTTTTACTTATTATCCAAAAGCATATAACAAAAAGGGAAACATCAAATAGGCACAAACATTTTGTATCCGTTTTATTTTAATGTAGGGAATTAAGGAGATTTTTTTTTTATCTTTAGGTTTATTTTATAAGTATTCCCTATAAACATTGAACAAAAAACAAAAGCTTTTTAGCTAAAGTACCTTTTGTGGTTGGCGGTTTTATATTCGTGATGGAAGTTTTCTATTTTTTATATTCATCATACAACTACTAGACTGGTGAACTCATAAACATTTATGTTGTATTATAATAATGCTTTTAATAGAAAAGTTGCGTTCATTATAGAGGTAAATTGTTGCCATTTAGGATAATGCTTCCCTTTCAGTATATTATTTCAAAAAACCTAGTTTGAGGTGCTATAATTGCGTTAAGTAGACTAATTTATATCTCTACTTAGTAGTATATTTCCATAAAATGTATAAGTGTGGTTTCTAGATCGAATTTGTATACACACTACCATATTCTGTTTTGAAAATTATTGATGCCCAGTAGAATTAATTTTAAAGAACGAAGAAGCTGATAATTCAGGAATATTTTTTTTGATTCTCAAACAATGGTAGAGGACATGAAAATGCCGGAATTGTAAGCGTAATTGATTCTCAATTACAACAAACACGCTGGCCAAAACTTCTGACCGGATGGTCAAACTTCGGACAACAACCTCGCCAAATTTATGCAATTACAACAAACACAAATAGATATTTCAATAGACAATCTTAATCCCTTCTACAAACTGATCGTGGCCGAGATGGAAGCTGTCGTTCCCCATCTAATAGTGGCATGATCGAGGATCGCTGGGCCTCGATCATTCAGCTAAAACAGCAAAAACAACCAACAAAGCAAATGCTGGTACCACTTTAAATTTTGTATGGCTGCACGGAAATTTACGGCATCTTGCACCTTCCGAATATCACAACCAACTACGTCCACCTACAACAATGCAATGGATGCCTCAAAATCAAAAAACGAGTTAACCACCGAGTTTCACCAATCGTGTCACACACCCTTCAAACGACACGCATATACATATACGACAAAATTAATACCTACACATTTTTAACACTGGCGCTGACCTTTCGGTTATTTCAGCTAACAATTACAAACAATAATTCATGTTGTTTAAAATAAATCCAGATCTACTATTATCGGCTGCCAATGGAACAACCATCCACAGTTACGGCAAAAAGTTGCTCCAGGTGGATCTCGAACTCAAGCAAAACTTCACGCGCGCTTTTATATTACCTGTGGCAAACTACACCTAGAACAAGGTTTTCATAGGTTAATACAGTTTGGTGTTCACACTAAGAGTTCAAAATGCGTCTTTGGCGTGTTTACTATAAATTTCCTAAGCCACAAGATTACACCTGATGCAAACAAAGAATTCCCAGCTCCTACTTCAATCAAAAGTATTCAGCGATTTGTCGGTATGGTAAATTACTACAACCGATTTATACTAAACACTCGCACCAATTCACAGAAACTGGGCAACAGTACTCAAAAATCCCAAGACAGCTAAGAACTTCTCTTGGCCCAACGAATGTTAACACGCATTCACTTCACTTAAAACCGGATTGGCCCCGATAACACTTCGGGCGCACCCACTGAGCGACTCAAAGCTCAGCTTAACCATTGACGCATCAAACACTGCTGTCGGTGTGGTACTACAACAGTACAATTACGAGTATTGGGAGGCCCTGGGATTATTTTCAAAAAAAGCTCTAGGAAGCCGAAGCGAAGTACTCCGAATTTGACCGGGAATTACTCACAGTATATCTGGCAGTCAAACATTTCAGATATTTTTTAGGAGTCACGATTTCACAATCTACGCCGATCATAAACCTCTGACATGAGCGATTTAGTAAATAACTGAACGTAATCCAAGGCAATCTCGCCACTTGGATTATATAACTCAATTTACGTCGAACATACAACATGCCTCCGGACATGACAACGTTGTCGTGGATACATGATCCCCACACTACCGACAAGGAAATGGCCACATTCGAGACTCACATCGACTCTTCGACACACTACATAACATTTCGCATCCTGGTGTCCGTAAAACTCGTAAATTAATTCGGTATTTTTAGCCTAACATAAACAAAGAGCTATAGGCAATTGAGCTCAATCTTGTTTATCTTGCCAACGCTCGAAAATACAACGACACACAAAATACAACGACACACAAAATCCACCGGGTCGTTTCGAACATCCATCTAGACATCGTAGGACCACTTCCTCTATCTAACGAATATTCTTACTTATTCACCTGTGTCGATCGCTTCACTCGCTGGCCTGAAGCTTACTGTATGTAACACGATTTGGCGTGCCCCTTACCATCACTACTGTTCAAGCAACGCAATTTGAGTACAAGGTTTTTCCGAGTTAACAAAACTCATTGGCTCCCATCGGATAAGTACAACTGCTTACCATCCCCAAGTCAATGGCATGGTCGAACGCTTCCACCGGCAACTTAAAGCAACACAACTAATTGGAGCTCGGAAATTCCAATAATTTTACTTGGTATCCAAACAACAGTGAAGGAGGACCTAAATTGCTCACCGGCAGAATTAGTTTACAAATAAACCATCAAATTACCCGGTGAGTTGTTTATCGAAAATTGTTTTTCATCCATTCGAACCAATGATACAGTTGACGACCAGCTACGGCAGGGACAATGCGTAACTTTGTACCAAAATCCACTCGTCACCAATATCACTCAAAACACTTGCGATTTTGTGCTCGTAAGAAAAAAAAAGGTCCCGAACCGGTTTATCTCCTCCCAACGAGGGTCCGTATCAAGCTATACGTCGGCCCCGCAAACATTAATGGAAAAAACCAAAACATTTCAATCGAACGACTCAAACCAGAATACGGAATTCTTAGTTCGCCTGATCATATATTAAGTCATCGACCACGCAAAACCGCCCGTATCGCAACTAAGCGCACAATCATTCTCTAGGAGTGATAATCACTTGCGGGGGAGTCCTGTATCGATTTACTCTTTTAATCGCTCAATAATTCGTTTCATCACCACAATTTAATTTCAAATAAAATTTCAGGTGTACATCTCTATTTCTACTTTTTTTACAACTTTTAAAATATATTTCAAGGCGTACAGCTGCTTTCAGCTCAGAAGCGACACCCGGCAAATAGTTTGACTCACTCAACGTATTCCGGGTTTGAATTTCAGCTTTTGTACTAACGAAATTTTCAATATGTATACAAATTATTAACGTCTTTGCTGTGCTCTCAAAATTGCAACACACATATCACAAAACAAACTCTCGTTTTATATTCCAAACATGACGCGTCATCGTTATTTTTCGAATAAATAAAATTAAAAACGATTGTAGCGATTCACTCATTCATTTAAACTTTTCAAATAAATTCATATCCAAATTCAAATGTCCCTACATTATCGGCCTCCTACCTTATTGATCTATTTTCAGTTCGGTGCTTCGTCCGCGCAGTTTTTTGATACATACCCTTTTTGAAGAACTGTCATTATTATTATTATCTCTACTGTGGTACAGGAAGTAAGACGCGCGGAGTAATTATTTTCCTTTTTGGTTTTCTGGTGAAATTAAAATATTATTACATAGTTTAGCAATGGTGAAGAATAGTAATAATTAAATTCACTAATATATAAATTCAGTGTTAAACAAACCTTTGTGAACTTGTTAATTACAAAAATTATAAAATAAAACTGAACATACAAGTGTACAAGTAAATTTAACATTTTTTTGGTATATCTATAATAACAACATATAAAACTAACTATACGATAAAGCAATTAACTATCACTGAATAATAAATTCCGTGTGGCGCGACAATTTGAAGTCGCGATTAATAATAATAAGCCGCGTTTCTAATTAATGGTGGTGGTAGATTTATCGCCACATATATAATTTCATTTTGGTGTGTTAAATAAACTACGGCAACACAAAATTATTATCGCGGCTTTCCGACCGATACCTCAAATCTATCCTTATGTTGCGACCAAAATCGCTGCCCAGATGGTATCTAGGAGGCATCAGAAATTTTGAATTCTAGCTGCACCTTACTTATTGAGCTATTTATTAAAAGCTGGCAAATTGAAACCAATTTTCACGGTATGCCCAGATACGACAAAACGTTGCATAACGGTTAACCGTTGTCCCGTCGTTCGATTTCCATGTGGCATGGTGAATACGCTTATGCGGGAAGTATGTGCTGGCCACCACTAAGTATTAGAGAAAATATAGGTTAATGGTGCGTGTTCCGTTGTTGTAGGGTACAAGGAGGTTGGGCCGATCCACAACAATTTTAATTTCATTCACATCTCGAGCTATTTGTAAAAATCGTCTTTGATTTGATCAGGCTTTTCCTCAGTGGTGGTTTGAACCTTCACAAATATGATGTTTAAGTGATGTTCTTAAAACCTTACTGTACAAATCCGATTGCTGACAGGAATGAAGTCAGTAACAAGTTAAAGACATCGGCTGCTAATCAAGAAACGGACGCTCAATTCATGTTTATCTCTTTGTTATTGCTGTGACAGAGAGTTAGTCCGTAGCGACTGTAATTAATGATATAGGTCTTGTTTATCCGTAGATTCTTATTCTAAGAATTAATAGAGGCTTTCCAGGAAATTTAGACTGAGTACGTTCTATGTTCCAACTTTAAATTCATTGTCCGAAGTCGTAGTTGTGAATCCGAAGCTCATGTTGAGGTGTAAATTATAATATGGGATGGGCTGTTAACTCAACGCTAACCTCCGGTAGAAGGAATACAGGCCACCTACGAGTTATCAGTTGCCTATCTGAGCCTAAAATACAACACGCAGGTGTTGGTTCCCCAAGGCAGCATTATCCCAAATCTAGATATATGATGACATGTTATTTTTAACCGATCACATCAGATTTTTGAGGTATTCTAACCCAAAATATTTTGTTCAAGATTAAGAAGGCCTGAAACAGTTGATTGGTGCAAAAAGGTGACTTAAGAATTGCGATTAAAATAAAATGAAAAAAGTAGTTAATATAGTGTCGTATATTTAGTACAAACCTGACACGAAAATCGCAACCCATGCCAAAAAATTCTCTTCACGAACAAAATCAATACATTGGATATTTGTCGTGACGATATAGTAATATGGGCCCACTTCTTGAGAAAAATGATTATGTTCGCATTGTACGCCAATGTATCGAATTAGACGTTGAAAAAAAGGTACGTTTCCTCTTACCAAGGTAACAGGAGACCTTTCAAAATATGGACATTTACGATTTTTGGTGCGATATTTTAATTACCTTAATAAACTATGTAAAATAAATCTGTAAGGGATTTTTACTCGCGCCTTGTTAGAGGTCATTTCTTATTTTCCTGGGATACAAGCCTGCACAGTTGAAAATCTTGCAACTATTTATAATCTGCGAATTTCCTTTGAAAAATATTGAGGATGATATGGAAAAAATTGTGAATGAACCGAGTCCTATTTTCACCAGTTTCTATTTTCATACTTTCACTATTTTTAGTACCAGATTTATCAAATAAAGTTCTCGCTGTCATGCCAACTAACGTGAGACCGTTATTGTTGCTAATTCTCAATTGATGCAGGTGGAGCAAAGGTCATGAAGTCAACTGTTTCTTACTTCTTTGAGATATTTAAATGCCTCTACCCAACTTGGTAAACCAAACTAATTAGAAATATCTCTACTTTGCACGTAATTTCATTTGTTATCAATTTTGTTAATAAACAGCGATGCCCATAAAACAACAAATGTCAGTGTCAGTCGCGTTTTTGCCACTCAACACTGAGCATATGGCGTTTGACTTTACCGAATATCTGGGAATAACTTGATAACTTTCTTCATCTTTAAATGGAATACCCTGGAATTTATGTCATGACGATCAAATGAGCGGTGGCCATGTAATAGCTCTTCTTAATTCTCTGGCCATTCCTGGTTGCAAGAAAATGTGACAAATAAAACGGATCTCCCATAGTGTCAGACGTACGTTATACCATCCTGAGTTTTTTCGTGCATACAACGCAGGGCTCCCGTGAAAGTTAAAGGTAAGATGACGTGTTGTCTGATTTAAAGCATATAGTAAATGTATGTAGTCGTCAGCTCTCAGTTGTTGTTGATTTTAACATATGTGATTTAGTCTTTCTGATATCATTTTAGCCATCATGGCGACACAGTATTTACTGAACAAATCTCTGTAATAATGTAAGGGATTAAAACAGTCATCTCTGATCATGATCCTGTATACATGAAACAGTTTTATTTCTCGCTGAATTTTGTTGAGGGATTGTCAAATAATAACCATCTTTGCATTTTAAAAACATTAAAGAGTATTGCAAACGATCGTATGCACGATGTAATTCAGATACTCCTTTTAGGTGGGCATCTTGACAATAAATCACTATTTCCCTAGGTCCTTTGTATTTGTCGACTAATAAGACTGAAACTTCTTTAAATGTATGTGAATTGTACCTTCCATGACGTTCATGTTGATGTTAGGGGGTACGGTCGGCGTGAATTATTAATTTTAATTGTCGGACGAAAAGTTATGCTGTAAGTTGCACTTAAAATTACGAATTTATATATTATAGCTGCTTAATGCAGGTTGCAACTCGTTGATCGGCATCAGATATGAAATAAATCTGTGGAAACTGCGAACTTTGACGCGGATGTGGGAGGAGACTATCAATCAAATCAGGGGATTACTCTCTCGCTCGGCGTATTTTAGCTGGTTTTATCTGAGATGTATGCCGTGAAGGTTATGATTTTCTTTTAGGCTTGGTGTTATAAATTATTACTGCATTTTGTTCATGCTCAATGTCTTGCAGCAAATTTCAATTTTCTTCCAGTTTCGACGGTTTTCCTTGGATGAATGATGATTTTTGATTATTTCTATTATATTCATCTGTTATTTATAACAATAAATTCACTTAATAAAATAATAATCAAAAAAGGTCGACAATTTTAAAAATGTTCATACACTTACCACAGAATGAAATTTTTATTGTTCCAATAATTTTCTTCAAATTATTAAACATACAATCAAACATACAATTTCCTTGTTGGTAATTCGAGCTCCAAAAAAATCAATAAACCTTTCGTTCATCTGCTTCATTATCTCGAAACTTTACAGTATCTGAAGAGAAATTGTTTTGCTACTTAGTAATACACATAAATAGGCAGGTACGAAAGAGTCAAAAGTGAAAATAAATGTTTCGATCAAAGACTTCTAAATAATATTGAAAATAACAATTTTCATATTTGTTAGCCTTATAACCGTGTTGTTATTTTACAAAATTGGTCTCTACGAAAAGCCCTTCTTCCACCCTGAAGGTCCATTCTAAATATTGGATGAGTAGTTTCGGAGATTACCTCCTACATCTAGACTTTTTACCTCTTTATAATATTAGTATAGATTAGTAATGATGCTTATATCTCAACATAATTTAATACTTTTAGCCTTGAACATTTCTTTTTAATACTATTTAGCCTTGAACATAAATTGTAACAGTTTAACCTGGGTCTAGGAATTTAGTTTTTCTCGTTTTTATAATTTTCTAATAATTCCGTTTTGGAAGTTTTTTCCTAATTTACTTACCACCTTCTATATTTCATTATTTTTAGTGTTTTGGAAAACCAAAAAAATGTAAATCAAAAGCCGAAAAAAGGTTTTGATCCTTACATTTTGTAATAAGAATAATTTCTAAAACTGAAACTTTTACCATAATTATGTAAATATTTAATTAGATTCATAATCGCATCTATACACATCAACATTGTAGCGAATAATTTAGTGACAACTTTTTTTTTTTTGGTATCCTAAAAAACATACACACATACAAACACATGGAACATCCAACATCGACAATTAATATGTTCTTATTTATAAAAGGCCTGATAATAAATTTAAACATAAATGGGACTTTCATGCATATTTCACAATTAGAAGATATTCACAATTAGAAAATAAGTGTAAATCGTGTCAAATATTTCTCTATAGAATTACTTAAATGATTTTCCGTAAATATAAATGGATGCGAGACATTTATTGCAATACGATTCACAACAAGTACGCTAATTACAGTCTATATTAAAACCAACTTAACGATTAACGCGAACAATAAAGCTTAATATACTTAATTTTCGTTATGTCTTCACCCTATTTAATCTTAAATTATTATTTAATTATGTTTTATATTTATAACCAACCATCTTCATAAATTTGTACCATCTGGTAACTATAAGAATGCAATAAAAGAACAAAATATTCAAATTTTTTTTTAATAATGTTTATAATGAAATACTAAGAGAAAACGTTTTTTACATAAAAATGATTTGGTTTGGTTTGAAAACTATGTATTGGAGAGTCTATGATTAATACCATAATGAGAAGAAAAAATAGCTTTTAAGAATTTGTTTAGTAAATATTTGAAGAACGGACGTTAATTAACTAAAGTGTATTGAACAAATAGTAATTTGAACCAAGACTTGTAATTAACCTACCGGTTAAAGGGCAAAGTATGAAAGTTATGGCATTCAGGTTTTAATATTGAGTAAGCACGAAAGCAAATTGTGCAATATTTGAAAATGACTCTAGCCACAAAAGAACTTTTGACCTTTCTGAACGTTCAGCATTACTTGTGCTTGTGCGGCTACGTTTAAATTTATTTACTCAATAATAAACGGTTGTATTATAAGGTGAATGTCCACTTAACTTTCTTTTGGTTTTAAACCTGTAACGGTTTAAACCAAAAAGAAAATGATAAATGAAAATGATTCCATTAGTAAAATACGAAATCAGAGGTCCGGTGCGATATCACCGGCGGGCTAAGCTTTGGGTTAGGCATTATTTGATTGCATTTAAGACAAACACTAAAAGGCAGATAAAAGTATTGCATCCACGTATTTCAAGTAGAAACCTTGAAATCATAACTCAACCTCACGATACGAGCACACAATAGCGTAAACAACCATCCCTAAACAGACAACACATTTTCCATGCCGATCTCCGGACGTAGTCTTGTCTGAGACCGACATCACCAGAGAAAAAGGGAAAATTATAATAATAAATAATAATGACTGTGCTTCCATAGCGCCCACCTCGTCAGACGAAAATATTTCAACGCTCATGGCACATGGAACTAGGAGGAGGAACGATACCACAAGATAAACGTCGCAAACACCAGAATATGCAATGAAGCCCTTCCCCCTTCCCCTCCGAAGTATCCGGGCACAAAATTTTAATAGAAGAACTGTGTAACCAAATACAATAGTATGCAGTAGAAAGGAGACTAAAGGAAATATTTGTCGAAAAGGGCTCAACTCAGGACAACCACATCTAACGCTAAGCTCTGAGATATGGGGTTCAATAGCCATTTCGGACTGCAATTTAATATTTCGCAGGCAAACAAATTTACGATGAATTATAAACTCACATATTTCTCGCATGCAACTATAATTACTGCAAAAATTATCGCATACAAATGTTTCAACGTTAATTGAATCGCTTTACGTTTTAAGCAATAATTTGACTTGTATTTAAGATACAACAGGATAAATTTTATAAATTCTGCAAAAGCAGGGGTTTGGGGCGGCAGCCCCGATCCTCTTAGAAGGTAAATAACGAACTAAAAACGCATTACAAAAATTGTTATATTTACAAAAGTTGCTTCTTTAACATTTGTGGTACTTCCATCTATATCCGCAGCAGCTGATTCACGCCGTAAAATTTCAATGACTACACATAAGTGCCAAGGAATTATTCCTTGTGAAGTTGGCTAGCTTCCCCCTCGGGCGCCTTCCTATGTGGCGGATAGGGGACAGCCTGCCAGATATTACAGGTACCGGGGATATTAAATACCAGGGCTGCATGGCTAAGGGGATGCTTAGTCGCTAATATGTGAACTCCGGTTTTGGCGACTATCGGTTTAAATCATAGCCTTACTATGATAATGCAGAGCTCTGTCATAGGTGACTATTTTTTCCCGTGCTACTCGTGGGAACAGAAATGAATAAAACCGATAAATTAATTAACGGAAAGGATAATGATGCTTCCCTAATAGCGTCACAATAGCCAAGTGGCTCCGTGTATATGCATGGAGAAACGGTAGAAATGGTAGATCTTACCAGTGTTGAGGAAAACATTGAAAACATTTTTAAAAAAAAGCAAGAATACAGGGGACCTCTCTATAAAAAAAACGAGGAGAACCTCAGTTAACATGGTGAGCGGGAACGACACGCCACCAGCCAGTGTCAAAGGAAGCGAAGAGGGTAATGAGAATGGAAGCCAGAGGGCGGAGATTCTAATGATTGGAAGAAATCTCTTTACAGAGCGAACATGTACCCCGGTAAATAGAACAGAGCAGGAAGAGTTACTGCAGAAGTGCAAATACATCATAAACAAGATGAAAAAAATATCTCTAACGTTAATAAGGTAGGTCTGTTGAAATTAGAGGAAGTTTTTAGCGTTATTGCGTACGGTATATCACCGCAGAGGAGATCCGAAACAATTTTATCTAAAGGCATAGAGCCGCAGGTATATACTAGAACCCCCAATACATCAGGGAGTCAGAAAAGACCTGCAGCGTACCCTGCAGAGGATCAGAATCAGCAAGAAAAGAAGGTTAGGGACGAGACATCACTCAGCGCAGATGAAGCTGCCTGGGAAATACAGTTGCCCAGAAGGGAGAGGAGACCGGGAAACCCAGAAGCCAAGAAGTTGGATATTAGGAAACCAGAAAGGACAAAGCATACGGCTGGGCCCGGGGAAATCTCTACCACAAAAACGAAGAATGGAAGAAAGAGTGGTAAGCGGCGTAGGTTCCGGCCTGAAGCGCTGATCATAAGACCAGCGGAGGAAAAATTGTATGCAGAGGTTTTAGGTGCAATCCGCAGTAAGGTCAGACCTGAGGAATCCGGGACAGAAATTCAAGTAATCCGACAGACTAAAACAGGGAACGTCCTCCTGGAACTGGGGCCAAACAGCAAGGTTAAAGGTGGCTTTTGCGGCGCGATGAGAGGTGCCTTAGGGTGGTGCATACACCACGGAGTCAGAAGTAGCAACGGCACTAAAGGGGGAATTGCCGGACTGGGAGAAAATGAGAATTAACCTTTTCCCTTGCTCCAAGGCGCAGCAAGTGGCCACCATACAGATGAGCAGCAACTGGGCAGCCAAGCTCCTAAAAGAAGAGAGGATTAAAATTGGATTGGTGTACTGCAGGGTGCGGGAAAGGGCAGTTGCTACACGGAGTTTTAGATGTTTAGGGTATGGCCATATGGCCAAGGACAATAAAGGCCCAGATCGAAGTAATCTGTGCTACAAGTGTTTTGGTTTCGGGCACAAATCAATAGGGTGTATCGCCGAAATAAATTGTATGCTATGCACGGAAAAGGGGTTTGCTCAGGCGGTGCTCAAACATTTCCGGGGATCTGGCAAGTGCCAAGTGTACCGCGAGGCGCTGCAGGTGACTAAGAACCGGCTATGACCAGAATCTTACAAGGAAATATGAATAGGAGCTGGACTGCTGACCACCTCTTGCAACAGTTGGCAGTAGAGAAAGGGGGCGAGCTGCTCATCTTAAGAGAGCAGTATCGGAATAAGGAGGCGACTGGGTGGTACTCAGATTTACTGGCCACAGCGGCCATATGGTTATCTAAGGGAGGTGTGCATGCTGAACATAATGGTGCAGGGAGGGACTTCGTATGGGTGAAAACAGCAAGCAAAACCTATTTTAGCTGTTACTTTACCCCTAATGAAAGTATCGCGGAGTTTGTAGCAAAGTTGAAAGCATTGGAAGATAGGATCTCCAGGATGATGGGACATCTGGTGATAGCTGGTGATTGCAAGGCAAGAGCACTTGAATGAGGAATGCCAACGCAGATACGAGAGGAAGATTGATCCTGGAGATGGCTGCCAGAACAGGACTCAGGCCTAGTGGAGGGCCTAGTGCTACACATCCTCAACTGGAGGGTCATGGAAGATCACTGCGGCAGTGACCAACAGTACATTGCGTTTGAATTTGGCAGGAGACAACGAAACAACTCGCGGAATAAACCTGGTAGATAGAACCTGCAAAAAATGGACGTTGAGCGGTTCAAGCCAGAGCTAAAGAATGGCAAGCAGCAAATGGCGAGCAATATAATAGGAGCGGACGGAAGAGCTGTGACTGAGGCTCGGATTTCGTCCAGTATGGGTCTTATTGTCTCGGCCTGTGAAGTATCCACGCCAAGGAAGAGACCAAGGCAAAACAAACTGTCTATGTATTGGTGGACAGCGGAAATTTCGGATGTACGAAGGAGATGCTTCGCACTCCGAAGAGAGGCCCAGCGAATAAAAGATCGTGCTGAAGCTAGCCGCGTTTTCGAAGAGGGCTCTTTAAAAGGTTAATGCGCAGAAAAATAAATGAGAGCAAAAATCGGTGTTGGAAGAAGCTTATAGAGTACATTGACGAGGAACCATGGGGACTTGGCTACAAAATAGTTAAGCAGAAACTAGGAGCCCAGATACCAACACGAGTAATGGATGCTCGCACCACTGAAAACATTGTCAGAACTCTCTTCCCCAGTCATCCAGAGAGAGAACTGGTAACAGGAAGGCAAGATATAGAAGTTCTACTTTTCACAGAGATAGGGCTACGTAACGCAATTTCGTCATTAAAAAGCATGAAGGCTCCTGGCCCGGATGAAATTCCAAATTAAGTCTTGAAAATCGTTGCCCAGCAGGATCCTAAAATAATGCTGGAGATGTACAACGCTTGCCTGCTGGAAGGAGTTTTTAGCTTCAGATGGAAGAGGGCACGGTTGGTGTTAATTAGAAAGAAAGATGGTGACCCTGAGCTACCCTCATCCTTTCGACCCTTATGCATGCTAGATACGGCTGGCAAAGTTTTAGAGAAGCTAATCCGAGCGAGACTCATATCGGGTGTCCAAGCAGCAGGAAATCTCTCGCCTAGGCAATATGGCTTTAGAGCTGGGCGTTCCACGATCGGCGCAGTCAGAGAGGTTGCGGAAGCAGTAAAGAGAGCGGTGGATTACAACCACTTATCGCGGCGCATTGTTTTACTGGTGACCCTGGACGTGAAAAACGCCTTTAATACAGTGAGATGGAGGGATATAATCATCGCGATGGAGCGCCAATTCCATATTCCAGCTTATCTAGCGCGCATCTTGGGTGACTATATGAGGAATCGCATACTCATATATGACACGGAGGAAGGGCAGCGAAGAATGGCGGTCACAGCGGGAGCAGCCCAGGGATCAAACCTGGGACCCGACCTCTGGAATATATCTTACGATGGCCTGCTAAGAATAGAGACACCCGACGAGACTCGCTTGGTGGGGTACGCGGATGACGTAGCGGTGCTTATTGCTGCGCGCGATACAAAGCAGGCGCAACTGAAGTTGAACTAGGTAATGCGAACCATAAATGGATGGATGGAAGAGCACGGTCTAGCCCCAGCACTCAGTAAAACCGAGATAGCTATTTTGACGAAGAGGAGAATCCAGCCATCTCTCTTGATGTGGGTTTGTAGCAACGTCATAAACGCTAAGCCAATAGTCAAATACTTGATCAGGCGGACAGCAGACAAGGCTGCGAGGGGGGTTACAGCTCTAAGTCGTCTAATGGCTAATGTTGGTGGCCCGAAAGCTAGCAAACGCCGGATTTTAATGTCAGCCGTTCAATCTGTCCATCTTAACGGGCCGGAAGTATGGGCGGACTCCCTGGTAAAGGAAACACACCGGAAGAGGCTATCCCAAGTGCAAAGACAGAGCACGTTACGGGTGGCATCGGCCTATTGCACAGCTTCCGAGGCAGCTATTCTCGTAATAGCTGGGTGCATCCCTATACATCTTCTGCCTAAGGAATATAAATATATATATGAGCGAAAGCCGGAGGTTGGACGAAAAACAGCGAGTCTGGAAGGGAGGTGCCGTACCTTGGAGCAGTGGCAGAGTGCATGAGAGCAAGGAACAACAGGCAGCTGGACAGCGCGGCTTATTGACCACATAAGCCCCTTGGTGGAAAGAACGCACGGAGAGGTCGAGTACTACCTGACCCAATTCCTCAGCGGCCACGGGTACTTCGGGGCATATCTTTTTAAAATGTGGAAAGTAACGTCGGCAGAATGCCTATACTGCCCAGGTATGGAGGATGACGTAGAGCACACTTTCTTCCAGTGCCTAGCATGACAGGACAGAAGAGCAGACCTGGAGCTAGAGGTGTGTATGTGGTTGCCTGAAACGGCAGTGAACATTATGCTACGAGGAGCTGTTTGGTGGGATCTCGTCTCACGATACATAGATGGAATCCTTAGGAGTAAAAAGAGGGATTTGGATAGTTTCCCATAAGGGAGGAGGTAGCTCGGGGAGACCAACAGAGAAACAGACTAGCCCGAAGTAATGACGTAAACGGTCCCAGGCTAGTCTAAAGGAGGAAGGGGAAGGTGGTTTAGTCGGTAGTTCAAATGAGAGTCCGACACACTGTGCGTAAATGCATTTCCACCTTCCTCATAAAAAAAAAAAAATAAAAAAAATTAATTATTAATAATTACGGCGTCAATTAATTTATACAGCGAAATTTTTTGCCAACGATCAATATTCTCATTTAAAACTCTCTCTGTTGGTATAATAGTGAATAAATTCTTAACATCGAACGATGCTAAAATTTCATCAGCACTAAGTTGAATATTTTTAACTTTAGTTTTTAAATCGTACGAATTTTTAATATTTTAAACATTTGATATTTAACCAAGGTTCCAAAAATTAGGGCCACTTCTGAGACGTTAAAATTTTGTTGTTTTCGCTTTAAGCTAAGTAACTAAATGCTTCGAGCTGCCGTTAAATTATTGTGCTCCCACTCTTTTGAAGATTGGGCACAATTAATTGTACATAAGGTACACCATTCCCCATTGTTTTCTATTTTTTCTATTTAACGGATGGTCAATTTTAGACCTTTAATTTTTATTTGGTCAAGATTAGGAAGCGCCATTGGACGACTTTTTCGATACCATTTTTGACATTACTCTACATATTGCAAAGAATTAGGCTTAAAATTTAAAACCATTACAAAACGTAAAATAATTAAAAATTTAAGGAAAAAATGTATTATGAAAAATTTAATTTTAATTAGATTGCAAAGACTATACCATAATCCTAAGGAATGTTTAATGGGTGAATGGCCTCTATCTTTCTTATCAGACACAAAAAAAACCACTCATACAACAATTACATTGTGCCATTAACTTCTATTACACAACGGCATTATTTTTTATGTCTTATCTTAATTAAAAGCATCCGCATAAGCTTTTAGCTTTATGGATAAATCCAAAACGACACTCAATACAAAGTTAATTTATCGGTTGAGTGATTTTTTTTGTTTTATCTGTGATGCTGTACATTCTATTCGTAACTCTTATTTCAATGTTTTCCCTCATTATGTGTTCCGCCTAGTCCATTCAGTTGTTTTATTGATTTCTTAATGGTTAGCAGCATAACGAAGAGATTAACTCAATTATAAGATGTTGTTCTTCTTTAATATTATTGTATAATAAAACAAAAATATTTTGCTTGTGCTTTTGAGAATTATTTTAGTGCTTCACTACACCAGATTACATCTTTTAAGAGAAAATTAGATTACACAATTGTGTTTTAATAATATTATCCCACTGATTTACTTAAAATGTTTATTTATATAAGATAAATTATTTTATTTAACTCAGTCGTTCAGGGTATAAATTAAACGGTTTTTTATAGATACAAAACTGTTCAAAAGTCGAATTTCTTATTACCTTGTCACCAAGTACCTCTCGATGCTGCTGTTCAATGTCGATTACAAAAGTCAACATTAACAAATTCAAAACAATACAAATACTCATCGAAGAGACCTCCACTCATTAAGTAGACGATGTAAATTATAAATAATGAAAACACTCTTGTTCATAAGATAAACAATTCTCATTACTCATAAAAACTAAAAGGCATAAAGCTTCACGAAATTTTTCAGTATCAAGGGATATTGTATAGAACGTAGACAATTTTTCTCTAAAAATTAAAATGAAATCTGTCTGTAATAACACCTCTATTGTACGGTTGAACAATTTACCTTTTCCTGTTTGGCAAAACAAATAAATTATTCGTTGTTCATATTGTTATATTTTCAGCGTTCGTTTAGAATTATCTTGTCCCTCAAGGTGAATAAACATTTTTTTTATTTTTTCGTGTGTACTACAAAATATAATAGAGGAAAATAAAAATACGGGTACATCAATTACTTTGTAATTTAAAAGCAGTTTAATAAAAGGTTTCCAGCACATAAAGTATTTAGCGTATTTTTAAAGCATATTTAAAAAAAAAACTTAGAGAAATATATTTGCGTGTTGAAACTAAAATTATACTGAAGAATTTTTAACATGTGACATTTGTTGTAATCACCCCTCTCAAGTGGCAAAATTTGGAAGAACTATTTTTTTTTTGTTTCTCACGGTTTATAATCGTATCTTGAACGGATGGACGGCCATTAAAGTAACAAAACCGGTTTGCTTTTTTTTACTAATAACCTTGAAAAAGGGTATAGCGATGTAATTCGAAAAAATGGGGTCAATGAAACCAGAATTCAAAAGTCAAAAGTAATATTTTGTAATCATCTGGCTTCCTCGTCTCTCCCTTTTGAAACTTAGTTATCTGTTAACCCAGATACATGCATCTCCACGAGCACTTTCAAAACATTTTTATTTGTGAAAGTCTAGACGTTAAAGTGGAGAAGAATGGAAAAATAAAAAAGATTTTTCTTTTTAAGGTTCCAGAGTTGTCTAAAAAGTTTCTGAATATTCCAAAATTTTCAAGAATGTTCCAAAATTCCTTAGAATGTTTCACAATTTTCAAAAATTTTAAAACTAGTATTGTAAAATTTTCTAGAATATTCCAGAATTTTGTAGAACTTTCCGGAATTTCCAAATTTTTCTCGAAGGTTCCAGGACATTCCAGAAATCCCTAGGATTTTCTAGAAAATGTCAGAATGTTTCAAAATGTTCTAAATGGTTAAAAAAATTTCAAGATAGTAATAGAATTTTCTAGAAAAAATTCAGAATTCTAGAAAGCTTGACAATGTTCTAAAATCGGGTGTGAATTACATGTGAATATTCTTGAATATTCGGAAACCGGATATCAAATGTTTCCCAGTACACGATGTAAATCCAGCGGTTTTCCATTTGACTGTCCACCTAGAAAATGGTAAACATGTGTAGGTCAAAAGAAAACCGGCAGAAATCGTTGTGCCGGGACAAATCCGTGATTCAGAATGTTAAAGAATAACAATCACTAGGGATTTGTGATGAGAGAGGTTGTGCAAATAATCAACCTGTATCCTTAATAACAACAATCCACAATAAAAGTTTAATTTATTCTGTTGAAATCCAACTAAAGTAATGAGAAGTTACTAAGTTAGTACTATTAGTCGCTATGTACAGATTCTATGAATATAGTGCGATGGCATATTACGCTGTTTAGTTTTATTTTATTTTTTATTACGACTAAGTTATTATAACTCATTCAGCAATTTTTATTTCTTATTTTAATTCTCTGTTAGTTGGTCTATAACACAGTAGTTATTCCCAGTGGGCCCAGATCTTCCGGTTACATCAGCAACTTTCAGTACTGAGGAACTAAATCAAGCTGCTTCGTTCTCTTTAGCCGTCTTGTCACTGCGCTGTCGACATCGTTGACAATATGTTGAATATCCGTGTTTTCATGGAGTTCTAAACGCTGGATACCATATGTTTTTAGGCATTTTTTGTGATTTGTAGATTATCGTTTGTAATATACCAAGGTGCATTGACAATGTATCGCAGTACTTTGTTCTGGAACGGTTGTATAATTTTAACGTTCGTTTTCTTTGTGCATCCCGAGAGCTGGACGCCGTAGGTCCACATAGGCTTAAGTATTTGCCTGTATAAAAGCAGATTATTGTGAATGGTAAGCTCACTATTTCTTTCAATGAGCCAATACATTTCTTGCCTTTTTTTTCTTGACATGCTCTTTCTACTTTAACTTGGCGTGGAGCGTCATACCTCGGTATTTTTCCGTGTTCGCATGTGGCATTTATGTAAATAGGTAAGTGATCAACGTTTAGATAGGTGAATGTTTTGGGAATGATTTTAGCTCATTTAATTTTAATATCCATTTTTTTGTCAAGTGGACAATCTCATTCACAGTGTGCTGTAATTTGCTGATTGTTTGTTCGATTGTACTTCCAACCGCCAAGATTGCTGTTTCATCCGCAAAGGTTGCAATATCTGTTTTTCCAGTAATAGGTATGTCTCTCATATAAAGCAAATACAAGACTGGTCCGAGCACGCTCCCTTGTGGTATGCCTGCTTTAATTCTCTTGAGTGATGAGAGCTGTCCTTCATATTTCACTCTGAAATATCTCCCTTCATTGTATGATCTTAATATCTCATAGAACTGCTTATGAAGATCGCGATGTAATTTATATTCCAGTCGTCGATGCCAGACTCGGTCAAAGGCCTGGGCAACATCAAGGAAAACTCCAGAACATACCTTTTTGTTTTCAAGCGTCTTCCAAATCAAGTTAGTGACTCTGTGTACCTTTTCTATGGTGGAGGGTTTCTTTCTGAAACCCAATTGATGCGACTATAACAGGTGTCTTTCTTTAATCAGAGGTCACATCCTTTTAACGAGTAGTTTTTCGAAGAGTTTGGACAATGATGATAATGCACATATAGGTTTGTATGACGTTTTCTCATTAGGTGGCTTATTAGATTTAGGTATCAGAATAACTTCTGCGATTTTCCACTGCTGAGGAACATATTTCATTTTAAAAGCTGCGTTAATTATGTAGCAACTTCTTAAGACATTTTCCTTGAAAATATTTAATAACTTTTCCTGTAATGAGATCGTATCCAGGAGCCTGTTTTGCATTTAGGTTATGTTTGATTTCATTTTTGATTCTTTCATTGTAACTGGTTGTAAGAACATATTTCATCTTCTTTTTGCATTAGAAAGGTATTTTCATCTGCTGTTTATCTAGTCAAAGATTTGATCGCCTCTTCAAGATGTTCAGCAAAAAGATCACTTTTTTCTTTGGGGCTCTTGGCCCAGGTACCATCTGCTTTTTTTAATTAGCGGCACCTGCTCTTTTGGTCTCTGTAGTCCCTTTGTAGCTTTCCATAAAGAGTAATCGCTTTCTTTGTGGCTAGAAAGATTTATTACATATTTGTTAAAGCTTACCGCTTTGGTTTATTATATTAACTTCTGCAGCTTGTTTTTGAGCTGATTAAAGATAGTTTTGCTCTACGGTGCTCGATTTCTATGCCAGATTTTGCGAGCTTTCTTCTTTTCTCTGACCAGATTTCTTATTTCCTGTGTATATGTTTCATTCTTGTGAGGTTTATAGGGGGAGTGCTTTCTCATACTGCGGTCTATAAATTGCTTATGAGCAGCTCAACTTCTCTTTCAAGTTGTGTTCGGTTTTTGATTGGGACTTAAAGATCAATACTTTCCTCAATTAACATTACGAATTTTCCCCAATTGGTCTTTCCGATTGTTAAACTTGGTGGCTTTTCTTTTTCACTTATTGCCTCACTGATCATAAGTATGATTGGAGAATGATCCGAGGATAAACCTTCATTTTTTTCGATGTGGATATAGATTTCTGAAATACTTTTGGCTATGAAAAAGTCAATCGCGTCTGGTATTTTGTTTGTACCCGTTGGCCAGTAAGTAGGAATACCACTTGAATAAAATTCGCAGTTTATTTGATGTCCAGCTTCTAATAGTTCTCTACCTTTAGGTGATATTAGGCTCGAACCCCCTTGGTTAGAAACTCTATATTTTCTTCTATTTTAGAAAGGCGATTGACAATAGCATTCAAGGTGTTTTGCATTGTTGTCATAGCTTGCTGAATTCCAACATTTTAATTTGTAGGCCCAGGTAGTCCTTGTCTTGCTACTTGTGAGTACGAGAATCCCTCTGACACTTTTGCACTATGGAACATAGTGACAGTTTTTTGTCGGGATTCCTTTTTCTTTCGTTGCTCTCTTTGGCTGGTTTTTGTTTGTCCTATTTCGCATGTTTTGCAGTATTTTGGCTACTTCACACTCTCTATAGCTAGCAGGATGGGCTCCTTGGCAGTTACCACATTTTGCTGGAGTGTTCTTATCTATCACGTAATCTTTAGTGTCATGCTTTCCCGCACATCATCTGATTTCACGATTGCACTATTTTTGCCTGTGGTTGTATGCCTGACACTTTTTGCATTGTGGTATGATCCCTGTTCCCAAGATGTTCCTAATGTTGAATATGTTCTCAATTTTCTCTAATTTGCAAAGGTCAGAGTGAATAGTGGCAACTTTAAATAATTAACAATACTCCCTCCTTTGCCGGTAGACAGTTTTACACATATTAACTGCATCTAAGATCGTTAGTTTTTTTTCTTTTGAGGTCTTCAATTATCTCATCTGATGTGCATGTTTGATGTAGACCCCTAGCAACTACTCTAATGGGTCTGGTATTTTTGTCTTCATATGTATACCATTGAAGACCTTTATCATTCAATACAGTTGAAAGTTTTCTATAACCGTCTGGATCAGGCATATTTACCCTCTAGACGTTGTTGTTTAGCGACATAAGCTTACACTCCTTTTCTGTCACTCCTTTTATTAGCGCTTGAATAACGCTAAATTTACCGACATGTGTGATATTGATTGGTGGTGGTGGTTTTTCTTTCTTGGTCTTCCTGATAGTTGGTAATTGGTTTACTTTTGCTCACGATATGTTCACCCTAGTGTTCATTTCTGGGGACGACTCAACTTTCCTTTTACCGGAAGAATTTACTTCCTGTGTTTTTTGCTTTTTTAGAGCCCTTTTTGAATTTTTCATTATCCAACTGGTCTCTCTTTCTAAATCTTCCTCGTCGGTTTGGTACTCAATTAAGTTAGCACATTCCGTTTCTTTGTTGTTGTTTTCCTCGTTTAGGGCTTCTACTTCAACCGAAACTTCATGACCCGTTTGGTAGTCCATCTTCAGATTATGTTTGAGGTTTTTAACTTCTTCTTCAAGAAGTTGTATGTGGTGCTGCATCCATTGAATTACTTTATTTAATTCTTTATTTTCTTGTCTAGACTCGGCAAGAGCTTTGATTACATCCTCACATTGAGGGTTATTATTAGTTACTTGGGACGCAGTCGCAACTGTCGCAGCTGTCTTGAGTTGTAGTGTATAACTACTTACATTTGGAACCTTTAGAATTGGTGATCTCAACATTTTCGTATTCTTAGAAAAGTTGTTCCCTTTATTTTGCAATAGTTGGTCCCCCTCAGGATCCATGGTATCGGCATCCAACGATGATGATTGATTTAATGCTGTTAGAGACACATCCGTATCGTTTTCTAATTTCGTTAGGTTATTATTATTATTTCCTATCATTTTTATTCCCACGAGTAAGGATAGCCAAATTCGGAGTTCACATACTAACGACTAAGCACCCTCTTAGCCACGCAGCCATCGGCGTAGGTAGTGCCATCTTAACTTGGGTGTGCTAGTTTCTGGTCCACACCGAGTATTCGATTTCCCCGGTATCTGCCATATCTTGCAAGCTTTCCCCTATCCGCCACCTGGGGAGGCGCCTGATAGGGGAACTCAGAAACCTCACGCTGTTTAGTGGTTCGGTTTTGTAAACAAAGTACATCCCTGCCCAAGCCATCTTAACCTTGCAGATTTTATGAACCCAATGATGTCAACTTTATCGAGATCGTTTCTGATCTCGTCATTTATGAATTAACGAAAAGATGTAGTTCAAAAACTGTATAAAATCGTACAGGGCTTTTTATTCACTGACTATCATGATTATTCATTATTATTTTCACGTATATCGCACAAATTACCTTTGACCCCGCAGAATTCCAATAAATATTTGCAACATAATATATCAATTCACCCTCACGTCATTCAGTTCCCAGACCCTTCTCACCATTACTACTGGATAGAATGCCTTGGTAACTTAATATATTTACCCAACCTTGAACCACTAATTCTTCAGCTCGTACTCACCATGACTTCTGAAGGGTATCATTTCATCATGACCCGAGTTGTCCAAAAAAAACATTCATTAAATTGCATTGCCACCGACCCTGAGTAATGTGTACAAAGTTTATCTGTAAGTTAATCTAATAAAGACAGGAAATTTGAGCGCTCCAATCGCACAAAATGAAAGTTAAATAAAATCTTTTATCAGGAAAATTCGTTTTAACCTTAAATCATTTTAATCACCACTCACATCTTCACAAATAATTTTAGTTAGTTGTAACAGTAAGATAAAAAAAAAAAATTGATAATAAAATACCAAAAAGAAATATTCAACTTAGCTCAAACCATTTTTCAACAAACAAACTGTTTTATTGCTCCTTATAACATGAACTTATCATATATACGAATAAATCTCAAGTTAGATATAAAACAATTTTTCTTAAAATTACTTTAAAAATTTTTACGAGGACAAGAAGTTTTTCAATTTGTTTGATTGCGTCCTAAATATACATTTATGATTAGTTTCTATTTGTAAAACATAGTTTATTACTAAATGATTTAAATTGAATTGTTTTGACCTACATTTGCTAACAAGGACACAATTTTCGAATTATAATTTAATATGTCCGAATTAGATTTCCAAATTATATGGACTCTTGGTCAATTTTTTTCTGAATTGACGTCAACGAATTCAAAAGGAATATCTAATAACTAGAGAAGTCATTCTTTAAGTAAGAGTTTTATTTTAATTCTATCTGTGTTGGAAAACAGTTTTAAGTTTTATGTTTTTTGTGTAATATTTCTATGAAATATTTAAAAAAAAAAACTGTAGGGAAGTGATATTTAGTAGTAAAATATTCATGGTTTTGAATCATTTTGTTTATCTAGATGTCTTCCTCCTTTTGAACAATATAAAATTAAAAACTGTTGATGATATTTTGTCTAAAGCTTATTGTTTGATAGTAAAAATAGGTTAATACATTAGAATTATTTCGGAAATAACCGATTCACAATAAATTTGGACAGTAAGTAGGGAATGGATCAACGAATAAAAGCTATATAGCACTGATGTGTGCTTTTACAATGGGGGTGCAGGCCACCCGTTCTAGGTGGGTAAAAATTAAAACAATCAGAGTAAACGCAGAAATCGATAGTGGGATGAATTATAAGCAAAAAAATGTTCTCGAGTTTTTTTCCGATTGAAAAGGTTGATTTTTCATCTAAAAACTGCATGTTTTATGTAGAGCAATACAAAATTTCGAAGGAAAAGGCGATTGGTTCTTTAACGACAACTTCCTTATTTTTTAACATATCTAATCGCTACAAAAACCAACCAATTTCACGGGCTAGGAGGCCCGTATAGTTGAACTTCCTTGAATTATTCGTTTTTGATATTTTTGAGTTTAAAATGCTCCAGGCTCACACTCATATGCGAACTTAAGACGTTGATAACTCAATTAATTTTGATCCCAGAGAAATAAAAAAAATAAACAAATTTCAAATTTCTAAACCTCTCAAACTTCAAGAACATATTGTTAGTACCTAAATAGAGTACATTGTAAATTGATTACATTAAATTTTATCTTTTGTCGTTAAGCCATTGGTTTCATTGCTGATTTTTTCACCAAAAAAAAAACCGAGAACCTATGTAACAGCAAGCAGCAATGTGATACATAAAATTAACCATTTATTTACCAGGTAATGAAGTGGAACAGTTTAAAAGTTTGACAATTTGACATAAAGTATGCTACTGCTACGAAGTTTTGACTTACACCCATTAGTTTCGGAAACATAAGCATCACATGTGATGAAACATTGCTTGTGGCGTGATTATTGCACTTGTGTCGAAAATAATTTTCTTTGTGTTGTTTAACTTTGTTTAAAGAGGAAAATATTCAAAATAATTGCTACCTCCAAGCGGCAAAATTTTGATCATTTGCTTTTGTCTCAATAATTATGACTTTCTCGATAAATTGTAAATTTTGCTCAACGATAATTAGATCACGCGCGCAACATTCTGCAATAATTAAAACAATGATTAAAAATAAGTAATATATTTTGATTTTCATCTTTAAAGTAAAGAAAATGTAGTATTTATTTTTTTATTATCGTTAATTTCGCTTTATAACAGAAGAGGCTTTACAACAGATAAGAAACTTAATTACGAAAAACTAGTACTTTAATATACTATATTGTTATTAATTAAATATTTATAAGTTAAAAGGAAAAAACGAGGTAGTATAGTACAACAAAAAGAAATTGTATCCATAACAAAAGTCTATCTGATTGAAATAATAATTACGCTTACAAAGGAATTAATTTCCAGTCTCGTTTTCGTTGATAAAAACGATATTTGTACATTGTAACTCGTCTGTCTTTTATAAAATCAATAATTTTTTTATAATAAAAAGCTGGGAAAAATAAGGTGGGAAATTCCAAATAAAGTGGAATTTATACATACTAAAGCCGAAAAACTGGCATATTGAAAGAAATACGTAACCAAATAAACATTAAGCTAGTTTTTGTACTCCGCCCTAATGCTGAACGTTAACATTTACTGTACCCGGATTCCCTAAAAATCACGTTAAATTATAAAGTGTTAACGTGTTAAGTTTAACATAAAAACAGTTTAATACATAAATGTATCTTACTACTCTTAATTCAGATTCTCTAAAAAATGTAAAACGCAAGATATAGTTATTGTTAGCAATCATAGAATTTATTCAGCAGAAGTGACATTTAGCGTTGTGTGGAAAAATAAAATAAAATTACAATCATTTATTTAATTAATTTAAATATTGTGTATATTGTGCAATATAATATGACTATATGACTAAATAATATAAAATGATTTGTCTTTTGCTAGAAGAAGCCAAAGAAAATATTAGAGTGCGTCGTGTTAGGATTACTCGATTATGAGGTTACGTGATAAACAAAATCCATTAAATTTGCCATCATGGATGTTTCTTAGTTTTTATCGACTACCAACACATTTTCTTCAAAGTATAATTGAGCAATTAGGACCATCTTTACGATTGGCTCGACGAGGTACATCAATTCCACATCACTTACAAGTTCTGTCAATCTTGAGTGTTGTTGCTAACGGTAATTTTTAATTGTTAGATTTATTTTGTAGTGTGAAAATTAATCAAACTTTTGTGTATTTGAAGGTGGATATCAAAAGAATGTGGGCCATGATTTTTTATTGACTTTATCGCTCACGACTATACCGCGGTATTTTGATCAGTTAGGCGATCGATAAATCAAATTTCCACAGACGGAAGTGGAAGTTAATGGAGTAAAATCTGTGTAATGTTATCCTTTTTTTTTTTTAGATTTTACGAAAATTTTGGATTTCCAGAAATTTAAAAACCTAATGCTGATATTTCAAACAGGAAGATTTAAAAGAACGGGAAAGGACAGAATCCTACGGTATATGCCATAAAAAAGTGGAACAATTATTACTGCTTAAGCGGTTCTCCACAACATAATGTTATCAGCAAATATTCCTATAACTGATTCCATCTTTGAAGACGAAGATGATGACGATGTCTTGGACGAGATACAACTAACCGAAGCAAATATATCTTTTTTGGAGAGAGGTGTCTGGACCCGAAATCGAATTATATCCGAATATTTTTTATAAATATTGTAAAACTAAATTCATTTTATTTTCAAAATTATAAAAAAAAAATTATCACAATTCATGTGTTTCATTTCAGTTTATTCGGTCTCTTCATGTATACTTAAAATTAATTTTTCTGTGCTATCAACTGCAGCAACATTCTTTCATTTCCTTCCAAAACTATGACCATCCTCTTCTTCACTTCAATCTTTTCTAATTCCATTTTTTTCGGTTATTCAAACTGAACCTAAACAGTTTTTCTTTTCCAATAGCCATAATGCAATCAATGTCCTAGATTCCCCTGGGCCGCTTTATTCGTCTCTTCGACGTATTCATTTTCTGTGCTGGTACTGTAAATATTTCGATTGGGAGTGTGGTCACTTCTATTATAGACGTATATTCTATTACATATGTAACTGCCCCCCAAAAAATAATAAATTAAATGATGTAAACTACCGCGATCAATCAGAATATTCGATATTTCTGATTTCTATGTGGGTAAGAACAATTTTGTTTACATTTAGAAACTAATAAAAATAATAATGATTTACAATTCAATATTTTTTAGTAAAACCCAAATGAAAAAAATTAAATATAATGGATATAATTCAGCTAATAATAAAAAAGATTAAATGTTGCGTTTTTCTTACTCGAATATTTTTCCGATGATTAATCTGGAACCGTGCTAAAGTTGGCATCATCTATTGGCAATGGGATTAATTTTACAGATGGCCTTTTCATAACACCTCTAGTTGTTATGACAGTTGCAACTCGAACTTGGCCATCTTTACCGTAGTGAAGATGTTGGATTCTCCCAATAATCCAGTGTGATTGTGGAATGTTATCATCTTGTATTACCACTAATTGATCAGTGCATAAATTTTTGGTTTTGTGTTTCCATTTTTGACGCTGATTGAGTGTGCTTAAATAATCTCTCTACCACAATCTCCAGAATGATTGAACCCTGTTTTGAATATTCTGCCATTTTAATAGTCGACTAGAATGGATGTGACTTAGATCTGGTTCAGGGATGCTGATCAACGGTTCTACAATCAAGAAATGTGCCGGTGTTAGTAAATGGTGTCGATCCGGCTACTCTGTAAAAATGCGATTTGACCGACTTTATGTTTGACTCCCACAAACCACCGAAGTGTGGCGCATTTGGAGGGTTGAATTTAAATCGTATTTTCTGTGGAGATAAAAATTCGGATATTAGTTTTGTGTGATTATCGGATTTGAATAACTCATAGAGGACATGTAATTCATTGCGAGCTCCAACGAAATTACTACCATTGTCACAGTGTATTTGACAAACACTCCGCGACGTGATATAAACCACTTCAGAGCGGCAATAAATGCTTCTGTCGTCATGTCAGTTACGACCTCTATATGCACAGCTTTTACAGACAAGCAAATGAACAATGCTATGTATGCTTTGGTGGTTCTAAATTTGCCTCTTCCTTGTCGATCTCTTAAATATAAAGGACCCGCATAGTCGACACCAGTATTTAGGAATGGTCGTCCAGTACTAACACGTTCTTTCGGTAGGTCAGCCATAAGTTGTTGGTTCTTAATTTTTCTTTTCATGAAACATAAGATGCATTTTTGCACGTACCATCTTGTGACTTTACGACATCCAATTACCCAAAATCTTTGACGGATAAGACTGGTAAGTAATGACGGTCCTGGATGGAAATTTTCCCGATGATATTTTTCTATTAAAAGCTTCGTATAGTTATGGTTCTGTGGCAAAATAATTGGGTGCTTTGTATCAAAACTGCAACTTGCATTGGAAATTCTCCCTCCTACTCGCATTATTCCTTTATCATCAAGAAATGGCGTTAATGACGATAGCTTGCTTTCTTGTTTAATCTCACCATGCCGTATGATATATTGAATGTCGTCTGGAAACGCTTCTGCTTGGACCCATTTGAGGCAATAGTTTTCAGCTAGTATGAATTCATCGACTGTTTGCGGCAGGATACCAATTTTAGATTCTTGTTCTTCTCCATATAATCGTCTCGTTTTTAAAGTAAATCTGAAAATATAACTTAGTATTCTGTAGATTTTATTTAATGAAGAAAATTTCGTGAAAAGTTGTTGACAAATATGATCAAGATTTACTGTGACGTGGTAACTTTTGATAAACTCCTTTCGGACTTCGAGTTCATCAGTTGCATTGGTTCGATCGTGAAGTATTACATCTTTGGGCCAATATTTGCTATTTTGAGCTAGCCACTCAGGTCCATTCCACCAAAGTTTGTTTGTGACAAGAGATGGTGGGGTTAGTCCTCTAGATGCTGAATCGGCTGGGTTTTGTTTCGATGGTACGTACATCCATTTATCACTTGTAATTTGTTCTAAAATATACGACGTTCTATTCCCTACAAAGCAGTTCCATTTTCTTGGTATATCTGATAACCAAGTTAGTACAATTTGTGAATCGGTCCATGCGAACAATTAGTTTACTTAATCGATTTTTGAACATATTTTAGTAAACGGTACAGAAGTACAGCAGCACGTAGCTCGAGACGTGGTATGGAAATTTGTCTAATTGGTGCGACCTTTGTTTTTGCGGCAAGTAGATTGACAAATATGTTTTCTTTGCTGTCTTCAACGCGTAAGTATACTGCTACACCATAGGCAAGCTCTGATGGGTCTGAAAACCCATGGAGTTGTATGTTCATGTTTTGATGCTTGTATGTACGTATAAATCGTGGAATTTCAATATTCTGCAGATGATGTAGTGACGCTCTCATTTTGCTCCATTTTTCTTTAATATCTGATGGTAGTTCATCATCCCAGTTTAATTTACGCAGCCAGAGCTGTGGAAATAAAATTTTAATTAGTACTGTGCTGGGTGACAAAAAACCAAGAGGATCGAAAATTCGAGATGCTTCTGATAATAAAGATCTTTTTGGTAATTTTTCGGTGTCTTCTATCGTGACCCTGAACATAAAATTGTCATCTTTTGGATTCCATAACAAACCAAGAGTTTTTACCATTGTAACATCTTCGAACTCCAAGAAACTTGAAATTTCATCGGATATTTGTAAGTGCTGGGTCAAGTTTTGATCATTTGGCATCCATTTTCGTAATTTGAATCCGCCGTTAGATAATAGTGATGTCATATCTTGATATATACTCGTAGTACTCGCCGTTTTTATTTCATCACAACCTGTCAACATGTCGTCAACATAAAAATTGGATTTCAACCGATTAGCAGCATCTGGGTACGTCTCGCGATAATCATTAGCCAATTTATGTAACGTGCGGCGAGCCAAAAACGGAGCGCTAGAAGTTCCGTATGTTACTATTGTTAGACGGCCGCAGCAATGGCAATTGCTGATGTCCGCAGCAATGGCAATTTTGTGTGTACGGAATCGTAGCAATATCGTCATGAGGTCATCTTGAATTTTTGGTCCAACTAAAAGCATATCATTTATAGAATGGCCAGTTATTGATTTACATGAACCATCGAAAACAACTCTCAATTTGGTAGTACTGCTAGTTTCCTTTATTACACAATGGTGAGGCAGGTGGTAGCTCTGCTGAAGCTGATTTGTTGAATTCTCTGCGCATTCGATTTTCTCCATGTGGCCAAGCGTCTCATACTTCTTCATGAATTCCTTATACTCGGTTTGTATTTCGCGACAAATCTTCTGTTCGCCTGATTATAAGAGGAACCCAACTCTGCTGGTTGCAGCTTAAATGGAAGTCTTACTACATATCTCCGATCCTCAGCTCTTGTAGTGTTTTGACGATAATGTTCTTCACATTCATCTTCTGCTGATGTCTGACTTGAAGTAATATTAAACTCCTCAATTTCCCAAAACCGCTGAATTAAATCATTCTCATTTTTATTGTACGAAGCTGTTGTGTGGAGATTTGTTGAATTTGTGCTACCGTTAATAATTTGACCACCAAGTACCCAACCAAATATCGTCGATTGAGCAAATAAATGATCCGCAACTGTGATTTCCTGCGGTAGCAAAATTTCATAAAACACATCATTGCCTAGTATAACGTCAATGATTCCTGGAATTTTATACGATGGATCAGCTAAATTTAGATTTTTCACAACAGGCCAATTGGAGTCGTTTAATTGGTTGGTAGGTAACTTGGAAGTTAAATGGCTGAGTAAAATTGCTCGTACACTAACGTAATTTTCGGGGTTTAATCTGGATACTATATTTAGTCTTACTTCTCCTTTCGTTATCCCAGCCTTTTGCGAAGCTAAACCATTGATAATAACGTATGATCGGGTTCTATGAAGTCCAACTCGTTTGACACAGCTATCACTAATTAGGGTGGTTTGAGAGCCCGAATCAAGCAGCCCTCTAGCAGTATGTATTATTCCAAAATCATCTTCAATGTGAAATATTACGGTGGACAGCAATGTATCGATCGTATTGCCAGTAGAAACCTTGTTTTGCGAACTCGAATTTATAGTAGAAGTATGATAACTGAACAAATTTTGTGGATTGGAAATTGCTGGACTAGTCTTTAAATCTCGGGTTGTTGATGGCGCGTAAAATGTTGTTGATGTTTCTGGTGATGTTGCTTTGTTAATTGAAGTCGGATGGTTAATTGATGACTTGATGTTTTTGTTGGTTGGAGCGAAATTGCTGTCCTCGTTGATTGTAGATTCAACACAGGTTGTGAAGTTGGATAATGTCTGATTCTGCTTGGAAAATTGGTTTGATTTATGAGGCTGATTGTTGCTCTGGCTATTGCTTGGGTGAAGTAAGGTATGATGTTTATTTCCACAGATGAAACATCGATTTAAGCTTTGGCAGTTGTTAAAGTCATGACTTGAACTTAAGCAGTTCTGGCATAAATTGTGAGTTTCAGTGAATTTCGTTTTTCTGATTGATTTAGTTTTTTGAACCTGAAACACTTAAAAAGCGGATGGTTATTTAAATTGCACATTACACAGTTCACGAAAGTTGTAGCTGCATGGACTCTAGTAAGTGTGTTTTGTCGAGTTGAAGATGGACGCTTTAACAACGTACATGCTTCTAATGCATCACAGCGTTCCGTCAGAAAATCCAATAAACAAGTTATTGTAGGAACCTCATTGTCGCTTGAATGTTTTGCCCAAGCTTGTTGTGTCTCCAAATCGAGTTTCTTCATTAAAATATGGATTAACAATGGATCTCGCGATTGCCAATCTGGTCCAAGAGCCTGAAGACCTCTTAATACTTCATCGGAAGTATCACAGATTGCTCTCAATTGTTTGAGACCGTCGGCACTCACAGTAGGTTGATTCAGAAACAATTCAATTAGTTCCCTCACTGAATATTTCTTTTTGCTATACCGTTTCTTTAATTTTTCCCAAGCTAGTGTGTAGTTTCCATCTGTCAGTGACATGTGCCTAATTAAAGAAGCTGCATCGTTCTTCAGTAAGCTCTTTAAGTATTGAAACTTATGAATATTTGATAAATTTTCCTTTGAGTGTATAGAAGTTTCAAATTGGTCTTGGAAGGACTGCCATTTGGCATAGTCTCCGCTAAACTGCTCTATCATTACACGTGGTAAACGAAGTTCTGACGCTTGATGCAGCGACCGATCACACGGATTTTCTACCATGGATTTGTCTTGAGACTTATCTGGAGCGAAAACAATGCTATAAGCGCGAGTACTGAGTAGACGCTTTAGCAATGCCTTAATATCATAGAATCTTTCTTCAAATTCATCGGCTTCAGATGCTTGATCATCATGAAGAAGAATTTGATATTCAACGTCGTGGAATTCCTTCCATGCTTCATTTAATTTGTCAATCCTGGTATCTAATTGTTCCACGTTGACAGCCTGAGCAGACTCCCAACCAAATTTATCGGTGAACTTTTTATATTGGTCAACGTAGCTTTTATAATACCGCGTTTTTTAATTAGAGCTTGTAATTCAGACATTTTATAAATTAATATGGATAATTGTGATTTGAGATAATAGTGTAGGAACAATACCAATCTGCTCAAACTAGTACACGTAGAAGACGTAACAAATAGCGATTTATGAATCGAAATTACGCAAACGTATGCTTTAATGAAGTATATAACACTTTGCAAAATACTTAGAGTTACACTTATATGGAATATAGATTATTCCCGGGTTTCGGCACCAAAATGTTGTAGCAGGCAAACGGAATTCAAAAAAAATTATAAATTTGCATAACATTTAAATATTAATTGTCCACTTTATGAATCACTTTTCACTCACAAAAAAATTGTTTTAAACGCAATTGTTTGTTTTATTTGTAAATTCATTAATAATAAGATATAATAAAAAAGTAATAGAAGAAATTTATTTTTCAATTGTATTTTGTATGTATATAATTTTCAATTTTTGATACAAAAACAAAATGGCTTAATTTTATAGAAATATATATAATAATTTGTTTTACCAGTAAAATTATCCTTGTTGTTACCCGTGCAGATGACTCGAACAAAAGAGAACGAATCTTTGTTTTTTGACGTACAAGAAAACTCATTTTCATTATGTAAAGCGCATACAATGTGAGCTCAATTATTATTATTCTATCGATAATGTTGACAGGTACAATTATACTAACAATAACATTGCAAAGTGCAGTGTTAAGTTTTCCATGTAAGTATATAAATTTTAATTATTTAATTTATGTTTTTTAAAAATGAATTAACAACAAATTGTTTAGGTTTTTAGGCGTAAACACATGGTGTGGCCCCAGTTAAATCATTGTATTGCAATCACCAATAGAATTCAGTTAGTTGCAGAGCTCTACCCATTTTTGCTGGTTCTGCCTTGCCCCATGATCACCTTCAAATCTATAATAATTATTGCAAACTTTTAAAACAACTCGTATTTAATATCACTAATAGTGAATCAAACCTTTCATGAGCTACGTCAATATTTTCTTCCGGTAAAGAAATTAAAATAAATTTTTGCTCCCGGCTTTCCACGTTTTCCTCTAGTATGTTTTTTTTTTTGTATTATATTAAAATTAAATTCAACAAACCTAATGGGAATTGTTTAATAATTAATTTTAATGTTATTACTTACATAGATTCCATATTTATGGAATAATGTATTATTAACTATAAATAAAATATATTTACTTTGTATTATTTTAGTAAAGTAGGTTTATCACCGTACTTATCCACAGTAAAATTGTTGTAAATTTCGACGTTTATTTAACATTATAGTTAACAGTTTACCATCACAAATAATTAGAGAATAAGAAAAAATAAAAACAGCACGCAAACTTAACGTTTACTCGTTAACACATTAACATAATGCTTAGGAAATCAGGGTACTGAAGTGTTAAACATTAAATAATTTATCGGAAACATATCGGTTAGTTTATGATTAATGTAGGTCAATAAAAACAAGACATGCGATGATACTCTTGCTCGAATTTAAAAAAATGTGACTTTCAAAACTGGGTATTTGAAAAACTTATATAGATAATAATAATTACAATAACTGATATACTCTAAATATTTTTTATAATTTTAATTTATTTGAATTGTAAAGATGAAAAAAATTAATAAAAAAAAATATTTTAAAAATTTTCTTCTACCCAAGAACATTGGATTTTTTTATGACTAAAAATAAAAGCATGGGGCGTTAGAAGATATTTTACTTTTAAAGATTGTTGGTTTTAAAATTTCGCCAAAATTTTCGATTGAAGGTATACTTAAATCTTGTAGACACTATATATTCATGGGGCGCAGAAAAACTTAACTTATTTTTACAATTTTTTTTTTTTTTAAGTATTTTTATTTTTATGTTTTGTGAATTTTTGAATTTTCGAATTTTTGCATTTTCGAATTTTTTGAATTTTATATTTTATTTTCATATTCTTATATTTTTAAATTTTTATATTCTAATTTTATATTTTAATATTTCATTTTTATATTTTGCTTTCTTAAATTTTTATTTTTTATTTTTATATTTTGTAACATTCTCTTTTAAAAGGGTGACAATAAATGAAAAAAAATTAATTAGTTGCTGTTTACATAAAAAAAAAACTGTGAATTGTTTTGTTTAAAAAAAAAATCCCACTCCCGGTTCAGTCGTAAGAGGTACCAGTTTGGTCGTAGGTTTTTATTCACCTTTAAAGGGAATGGCTTAACTGTAGCGTGACTGTCAACTCACCTCATCTCACTCATGGTCCAAACTATTCTCTTAAACACATACTTTTAAATAAATGTAACTACCATAACCTTCGTATACTTCATGGTTATTTTAAATAATCATTTTATTATTTAATTTAAATAAAATAAAAATAAACAATGATTTTATAAAGAGAGAAGAAAAAAAATATAATTTTATAATTGAAACAAAATTCATTCATTGAAACTCAAGTTGACTAATTGAACCGGAGATTTAAAACATCAATCTAAAAAAAAATAAACGGGAAATTAAAATTATATAATGTTAAATAAATAAATCTTACCTGCAAAATCGAAGACGATAGAAGCGCTTCCAAGCCTTGATCCTGTAGGAATCTTATGTATTTTATATATTAAAAATAAATGTTATAAGAAAAATTCACCAAAATTACCGAACTTAACTAATTAATCAACTTTTACAAAACAAAAAGGAAAAAAGAAAACCAAAATAAAATAATAATAGTTAAACTAAAAAAAATAGGAAATAAAAACTATTAATTAATAATAATAATAATAAAAATCTTATCTAAAATCAATATTTTGCCGACTGGATCCATGTATAGTAAATGTATTGCTTTGATTTTATTTTTAATTTGTTTTAATCAACAAACATGGAGAGTAAAGTTGACCCAGTATTAATTTTAATGGTTAATGATAATATGATTAATTTTACTTATAAATTTCCATAGGTTTATTTATTAGAAATTTATTTATTATAACTGATCATTTTAATAATAACAAGGTATTTCAATAGAATTGTCAAATTACTAAAATTGCCTTCATGGTCTCTGAAATCTAGTCCTACACGCTAATTATTAACTTTATATTTACGTAGTATTGTTTTATTGTCTTTTTATTTATTGATTGATGGTTTTATTTATTCGCATTTTTTTTTTTTTTTTTACAAGATGTAGTGTTTTGGGTTATTTTATTATGGTCACATTTCACGTCACATTGAACCCTTCTAGCCAAATTTGCTAGTCTAACCACAGCAGATTAATCACTTATATGAAATTACTTAAAATTGACTATGATTATATACAATTAACCATTTATTTATTATTGAAAAACTATTTATCATCAATTTTCAATTTTTAATTTAGGTTTCCGAATCAAAATATTTGAACACACTATGCACAGTAAACGGTTTTAGTAAAAAACATTAAAACCGTTCTCGTGAATTACACTATAGTCAATCATTTAAATTTAATAATTAATACAATTCTCGTTATATTGTTCAATAACCTATAAATAAATTTCACGCACTATATTATTAGTTAAAACTAATATGACTTAGCAACTATATTCATGAATAATTATAACTTGCCCGATTTCACTAACCGCGCACCAACAAGAATTGCGATAATGCTCTTAAATATTTGTTATTTTATTTTCAAGATAGTCTATTCGACCAGAGCTACTCAAAAAAACAACCGCCCAAAGAAATATTGTTGTTTCTCATTCTTTATTTTCAATTTTATTATATCGAATCATCGCCAAAACTCATAATAAAAAAACTCCATTGTACCATTTTCCGGTTACCCATATACTAATATAAAAAAAACAAATTTTACAAAAGAAAATGCATACCGTTAAAACAATTCACGAGATAACCCATGAATAGAACGGTAAGATGTCTGACCACCATTGTATATACAATAATTTTTATTATCACCTTATCAACCAAGGAGTAAGATAACAATCAAAACAAATTTGTGCAATTAAAGCTAATACAGTCGCAATCCAGTAACATTTATACGTCTGCATCGAAGCAAATGTTAAAATTTTAATATTTTATTTTTATATTTTTATGTATCTCAATATTTTCATATTTTAAGAATAATAAAAATTTTTATATTTTTAATTTTTTTTTTTAAATTTTTATTTAAATTATATTTTTAAATTTTAATTTTATATTTTACTTTTATATTTTCACATTTTATTTTTTTATTTGCATTTATTTTCATATTTTTTAAATTTTTAAATCATTGTATTTTTATATTTTTTGAATTTGTTTGTTTTTGATTTTATATTTTATTTATATAATTTTATATTTTGTTTTTATATTTTTATATTTTCATTCCTGTATTTTTAAATTCTTATTTTTTTATATTTTATGTTAGATATTTCTATTTTTAGATTTTGTTTTTATTTCTTTTGTATTATGATATTTTATTTGTATATTTAGTTTTCATATTTTTATATTTTGTTTTATCAAAACATTTTTTGAATTTTTATATTTTTAAATTTTAATAGTTAGCTATATATTTTATTTTTATATTTGCATATTTTTTGAATTGTTGTTTTTTATATTTTTATATTTTATTTTTATATTTTTTATTTTATTATATTTTATATTTAACTTTTCAAGTATTTTTAATTTTTATGATTTAATTTGATATTTTGTTTGTATGTTTTCATATTTTATATTTTTATTTTTTATTTTTTTATTTTATATTTTTATGTAATTTTGCTATATTTTTATATTCACAAATTTTTTAATTTCTAGAATTTTTGTATTTTATATTTTTAAATTTTTATATATCTATAGTTTATTTTTAATATTTCTTATTTTTGCATTTTTGAATTTTTACATTTTTTGAATGTTTTTGTTCTTTTAGTTTTATATTTTATTTCTATTTTTTATATTTTGTTATTATAGTATTTAATTAATTTTTTGTATTTTTAATTTTTCATGTTTTAATTTGATATTTTTATAATTTTTTTATATTTTTTTTTTGTATTTTTACTTTTATATTTGGGTTTTATATGTTTATATTTTATTATTTTTTTTTAAATTTTTTATTTTAATTTGATATTTTATTTATATTTGATATTTTATTAAAAAATTATTATTTATTTTTTAGTAAATATTTATATATTTACATATTTTTTTAATTTTTGTATTTTTATGTTTTTAAATTTGTATTTTTTTTTAAATTTTTTATTTTAATTTGATATTTTATTTATATTTGATATTTTATTAAAAAATTATTATTTATTTTTTAGTAAATATTTATATATTTACATATTTTTTTAATTTTTGTATTTTTATGTTTTTAAATTTGTATATTTCAATATTTTATTTTTAAATTTTAATTTTATATTTTTTATTTTTATATTTTATTTCTATATTTTATATTTTGTTATTATATTTTTATATTTTATTTTAAAATTTTTATGTTTTAATTTTATATTTTGTTTTTATATTTTAATATTTAAATTGTATGTTTTTATTTTTATATTTATATATTTTTAAAATTTTTTTAATTTTTAAATTTTTGCATTTTTGAATTTTTATATTTTTTAATTTTTTCGTTTTTTTACTTTTATATTTAATTTCTGTATTTTTATATTTTGTTATTATATTTTATATATATCTTAATGTTGTATTTTTATATTTTTATAATTTTTTCTTATATTTTTATATGTATGTATATATTTTCATATTTTTTGAATTTTTATATTTTAGTTTAATATTTTTATTGATTTTATTTTTATATTTTAATGTTTTTACATTTTTCTATATTTTTAAGTTATTTGAATTTTGAAATTTTTGAATTTATTTATGATTGATTCACGAATTGTCATCAAAAATAGTTGACTATACGACATTTCAATACAATTAAACATCGGGAAGCGGGCGAAAAATCGATTAGAATATTTGACTCACACGGACCGGGACCGGAAAATTATGCAAATGTTACATAAATAAGAATTTTTGCTGAAATTTTTAAACAGAGTCTTTTATTAGTTTAATTGCATTTTATTTTTTTTGTTTCGGTATAATTTTCTGATTTTGTGCTTTTAGGAAGTTTGATTGTAAGCCTAAATAATTATTTAAATTGTAAGAGTAATAGATGTAAGATTTTTAAAATGAGCGAAAGCTTTAACAAGAGGATCGTGAGTTTCTGTTCAAAAGCATAAAAGGAACTTATCATCTGGTAAATCAATTTAACTTTACCTTGCAATTCAAAGTGCAATTTAATAGACTTGGATGGGATATCTATTCCTCCCATGTATGATACCCCTACAAACAATAAACTATGATACTTAATTTCATTAATCAAATTTCTGAGTCGGTGAAATTTGCCTCTACTTAACCATAACACATCATTTGCCTCATTTGTTCAACAGATCCAACGTATTTAACTTTTTATATCACTTATATTTTAAAATGTCGCCTCTGTAAACTTCTTGCTCGAATTGAGTTTGCAATCTTAAATGTTGCATCTATAATATCTTTCTTACGAGGGTTTTTCACTCAGGGGAATAATTGTTAGTAATCCCTCTTTTTTAGTAAAATCTTTATAAACAATCCGAACGACCAGATTAACTGAGATAGATCAACTGCCTCAGTAGATTCATCTAACTGCAAAGAAAATTATGAGCAACCTGCAATGTTTTTCATTATATGACCTTTTAAATACAAATCTATTTTTCTACTCGACGTGTATCCCTATTTCGCAATAGCTACATTCATTAATGGCATGTACTACTTCATTCTTTGTGTAAAAGCTGCAAAACAAAGAATCGGCTACCGACGGATACTATACGGTTTTTAAATTAATCGATCGCAGAATAACTTAATATTCTTTATATGGAAATGACTCACACAAATAGATGCAACCGCTGTTACTGATTTTGCCTTTCAAATTGGTTCTGTAAAAATGGGCTGCTGAGTAAAAAGATCCGTTTTAGTTGTTTCTTTTTTTTTTTGGCAATCCCTTTCGTGGATAACTACATTCATACTTATTGTGTTCGTTTTGAACCGCCTTCCCACACTTTCTTTATTCTGAATTAAATTGCTGGAATAACACTTGTCTTTACTAATTATTAATAATTATTCAGTCATTTTAATTGCAAACTACTAAAAGAAAATACCTAATAATATACTATATTAACATTGGCACAATGCATGACTCTCGATGCCGAAATACCACATATATTTTGGGCTGAAGCAGTTGTTACTGCAAATGGACGATCAATTTTAAGTAAACCATTTGAAACTAAACCATTTACAATTCGCCGTATAACTTTATGGTACGAATTATATAACTCAAGATATCGGATCCAATATGACTACTGCAATCTTGAGTTAAGAGCAGTTACGTAATTATAAAATTTGTTTTAGGAAAAAAGTGATTTTCCAAATGTTTTATGTGTTTTACTATGAAATTTTTTGATTTTTTCCTCGTTCCTTCTTCCCTCGTTTCCTTCCCGAGCTACATAGTGATAAATTCCCGAGTTAATTTAAGGCCATAATTAAGGTCCCACTGCCTTTTAAAAAACGATTTTCGTAGTTGATTTTCATAGTTCACAAACGATAGCACTAATTGTGGATGGGCATAAACCAGACATAAAAATCGTATATTGAATTTAGTGAGCTTCGTAACTTTAATTCAAAACCAGACGATCTGAAACGAAGACGAAGACTAAAAAGAAGTATTTCAATCGTAAGCTTCGAGTAAAATGATTATACCTTTAAATTGTAAACAATGTTAATACTTGTTACTGGTGATCACAATTTAAAATATATGGATTATACTTTTATACATAACCTTAATATTTAATAAATGTATCCTAAGTCCAAATGGATTAGCTTTAAGTTGTACAATTCTAGAGCGTCCGAAATTACAAAACATTTCATCAAATTGGAAGCATATTAATCCAATTTCTATAATCAATACAACTTTTATAACAGGATAAATATTTTATTTGAGATCTTAAGGATAAATTAGAAGAAGTACGTACAATATTTAAATTTACTTAAATATCCCCTTTAAAGGAAATAATTCGAATTATTATTTCAATCAGATAAAGATTCTTCGTAAACAATTATTTTATAAACCTACTTTACCATTTCGTCTCTCCTCAATTATTTAATTAATTATACAACATAATAAATTAAGGAAGAAACGTATAATTCCTACAAACCATTTTCCGTAATTAAATTTCTTTCATTTTGTGTTTTAAGCAATGACAATAGGAGAAATAAAGTTGGAAATTTAAAGATCTTATCTTAATGTATTACGCTGTTTGAATCATTATTTTAATTTATAGTTTGGAAACTTTATTTGTAAAAATGTTTTGTACAAAGAAACGCTTTTCTGCGAAATGTTGGATGAATAGTATAAATTAAGGAAGCAGCACTAAACGATTATGTTTTAGGCGTCTAAAAACAAGTAAAATTACATTTGTGGGAAAATTAAGTAATATGTCATTTTATGGGAATGGGAGAACGGTAATGTCAAAAATACAAGGGTACTTGTTTAATGGTATAATAGAAACAATTCTTCGGATAATCAATTGGTACGGTAAAAGTCGACTTTAGAAAACATTTACTGATTGTTTTTATTCCGTTTATTCTACTCTTGGATAAGGTAAACGTATTTACTGAATTTTGGGGAATTACTTCGACTATTACGCCTTGGAACGACTTTATTGTCTATTAAAAACACTTTCCACTGACATACATAATATTGTAATTTTGGGAATAGATCATAAAGTTGTTTGTTTGTTTCGACTAGTTTTATTTTTGTTAATAATATATAGCATTTTATTTTGTTAGAAATTATTTCCTCATGAGCTTACCGACAGTCACGACAATAAAAATATATCCTCAATGTTATAGTTATTTTATCGCCAATTTTATCTATTCATGTACATACATATATGTTTATTAAATTAGTAAATACATAGTTTATTGCTTTAAACGGTATTTTATCAAAACCTGTCGTCCAGGCCGCATGCACGATTTATTTATACATATAATGTTAAATTGGAAGCAAATAAAATATTTTTGATATCCCTAAAGTACATAAAGTCATTAATCAAATAACTTCACACGTTTTATCTATTATTTTCCAATGAAAACCAATTTTTCAAATATTAATTAATTTTGGTTCAATTGCGCACATAAGAAACGTCAACCCTTTTCAAAAATATTTATTATTCTGTTTATTCGTCTTTCGCACAGTTTGTAGAATCAATACGGCAAAATATGACTTGTATGTATTTTTGTTTATTTTATGGGAAATTTGATCTTGAAGACCAACACATAATTCAAATTTTCATTTTACTTTAGTTTTGCCAGTAAATAACAGTATTTTTGAAACATAACATTGGATATAATGTGTTTTCTTGATATTTAGTAGATAAATTATTGTTATTGAGGGAAAAGTCGCCAGTTTAGGCATTGTTTAGATATTAATAAGTGAAATAAATCAAATCGAGCTACAAAAATTGAATGGTTATTATAGAAACTAATAAATCATCAGGTTTGTTCGTTGTAAAAATTCATATTTAAGTTCAGGCCCAACTTAACGATTGTGCATTGTTAAAAAAAAAAAAAAATAGATGTGATAACTCTTAAATATTACGAAAAGAAATGTTTCGTAAATTTAAATAGGTAAAGTCATAACAACCAAAATAAATCTTCCACTCTTAATCCGCCTAATCAGAAAATCATATAAAAGTTAGATTATTTCGAATTGAAACGTTTTGAAATGCAATTAAAATCGCATTCGCCATTTTTCTTTTTCGATCTTTTACAATTAGATCCAGTTAGCATAACTTCAGGGAGTATCCACAATGTTCAAAATTTATTTTCTCAAAAGTTGTACTGTTTATTCAGATCAAAACATTATGTGAGCAATGTGTGAATTGGCTATAATGCTTTACTCAGTGCTTCAGTCTGGGCGGAGCCTCGTTGTGAACCATTTCAAAAGGCAAAAAAAAAAAATTAAACACAAGCAATAATACAAAATCAGTATTAACGTCGATTATATTTTGTTATCGCCATCCCACCTCCTTGTCACACAGAATTACATTTTCTAATCTCCTACCGCCTATCTCTTTTATCTCCTCCATCCTACAGCAGCATGAATAAGCATGATATTATTTTAAAGGCTGTAATTTGCCATTACGATTTATTTAGTCATATGAAATTATGTGAATGAAATTATCCTCTAATTGGGTCTGTATAATACTAGGGAGTACAGTTAACTTCAACGAAAAAAAGACTAATTATATTTTAAATTACGTGTATTTTTAATATTTTGTTGAATAGCCTTTATTATTTATTACTGCCAAACAACGCCGTGGCTTAGAATCGACCAATTTCTGGAAAGTCTTGATCGGAATAGCCTCTCATGCATCCTTCACAAATTTTTTTTATTTTTTATTTTATTTATTTATTTATTTCTTTATTTCAACTTATAACTTAATAATAATACAAACAAATTATAAACTAATTAACATATTATAGTTGAACAAAGTAAAGCGCCGTTTAGATGAAAATCTGTGGTGGAGCAAATAAACAATTTAAACATGCTATTCTATAAAATCTTTGGACACATTGAGTTAAATATATATTAAACAATAGTTTTCTTATTTATATATGTATATATGGAAAAAAATAATAATTACACTTAGTTGCCTTTAAATTTACAATTGTTTAATGTTTACGATAACAGCTTTAATTGGTGAAATTACCCGAAGCTATATAATGTTAATTTCAGAAAAATCTTTCAACATTTTCTATGTTGAGCAGCCAATTTCGAACGTCCCTCTCAAATTTATGTTTACGTCCAATCGTTAGAATTTTTATATCTTTAGGTAAAATATGAAAAAAATACGGTGCCATATAAAGATAAAATCTTCTAAACTTCTCACAATTGCAACGGAAATCAGCATTATAGTAATTTGGGTTTCTTGTATTATACACCTGTGTAATCCGATTGTGAAAACTGTTACTACGGATAAAAAATATTTTCAAGACTTTGTATACCTATGTAAAGATATCTAAGTGGTAGCAAATTTAGTTGTCGAAACATAGGAATTGATGGTGTTGTTTGAGGAAGGTGGTATATTAATTTAACAATCCTTTTCTGGGACATATATAGACCTTCAATGTTACTAAAATAAGTGCCACCCCAACTGGATATTCCATACATTATTATTGATTCAACTATGGCGTGATATAGTTTCCGCAGAGTACTGTTTGGGCATAATTTCTTAAGATTATAGAATTTATGTATAGCACCAAGTACGTTTTTCCTAGTGACATTGAGATGAGACTTCCAATTTAGTTGAGCATCCACTGTTAAACCCAAATATCTAAACTCGTTAACAAATTCAAGTGCAAAACACTGAGATGAGCAAATGATTGTATCACAGGGATGGACATGGTATTTTAAATGGTATACCGAAGAATTAGTGATACTCTTTCCAAATAGCATAACTTTTGATTTAACGCTTATAGCGAGCCGATGATGATAAAACCATTTACTTAGTTTGATTAAGTCGTTTTCAAGCATTAATTTAGTGTCGACATCGCTATTCGTACCATAGCTCAAAGCCAGATCATCAGCAAAGGCTGTGGCGTGTCCTAATAGATCAATACCGAAGATCGAATTAAAGTAGATTAAAAATAATAAAGGCCCCAGAACTGATCCTTGAGGAACGCCACAACTTATTAAACCTTCGCAGCTAGTTGCCTCACCTATTTTTACCACCTGACGACGATTTTCAATATAACTTGCAAACCAATCAAAAATGTTACCTCTAATACCAATTTTAGCTAACTTCAATAAAAGCATTCCATGGTCAACAGTGTCAAACGCCTTTGCGATATCGACCAAAAAAGCTATGGGTCTCCGAGTATCATTAATATGTTTATAAATCTCACTCAAGCAGTGCAAAAGAGCTTCTTCAGTTGATTTACCGGCAGTAAACCCAAATTGATTTTTATTTAAAAATTTAATCTTATCCAAATAACAAATTAACCGATGCTTAACTAGTTTCTCAAAAATCTTGGAGAAAGTGCTTAGAAGCGAAATCGGCCTGTAATTATTTGGTTGTAATTCATCACCCTTCTTAAAAATCGGGATCACAACAGCTATTTTTAAATCATCTGGAAATTGACCGCTGTTCAAGCTAAGATTATATAGGTATTGCAGAACATCCACCAAATACCATGCACATGTTTTAACTAAAAAATTATTAATGCCGTCAAAGCCCTTTGACGCTTTGTTATCTAATTGTTTTATCTCAGATAGGATTTCTGAAGAAGATATAGGCTCAAAGAAACAAGATGAACTGTAGTTTCTATCAGCTCCATAAATATACCTTTTAAATTCAATTGAAGTAACATCACTAGTAATTACATTAAAATTGGAGGTTGATCCTTGCGAAACTTTTACGAAATATTTGCAGAATTCATCAGAGATCGATTTTGGGGACGTGAGAATGCTATTAGTATCGGCTTGATAAATTTGTTGTATTTGTTTATACATCCGATTACGTCCTAAAACTTCATCAATTATTTTCCATGTGTGCTTTGAATTCTTACTAGCCCAATCAAATTTGCTTTTGTAATAGTTATTTTTGACGATTTTTACATCCGCTTTAATATTTCCCGAAAGTTTTTTAACAAATTTTGCTAATTTAATATTATTTGGATGACATCTTAGTTTACGAGAAAATTTTTTTTAATTTGTTAATTTTAAATAATAGATTAGGACTCATCCATGGCTTTAACTTATTTATTTTAGGAGGAGCAATAATGAATTTTGATGCGGCAATATGCGAGTTAAGTATAAACAAAAATTTTGCAAAAGCTAAACTGCAAATCCTTTCGCTATAAACAGAATCCCAACATTCAAACTTTAGAAAATTATTGAGTTTATCGTAACAAATTCTTGATTGATTCGAAGTATTAACAGAAACTGGTTGCCTGATGGATGAGGAAGAAATATTAACTTTGATCAAATTGTGGTCAGAAAAATGCATGGGCAGGTTACAAATATCAAATTTGAATAAATTTTTATTTTTAACAAAAACGTGACCCAAACATGTCTTCAACCTTGTTGGCTCATTTACAAGACTGACAAAACCATAGAATGCAAGCATTGTTTGGTAGTTGAAGGATTCACTAGTATTTAAAAGGTTGATATTAATATCCCCTAAGATAACAATACTTTTGTTATTAAGTGTACACAGCAACCTTTCCAAATCATCACAAAATGAAATGATGTTACCATTATGAAAACGATATAAACAAATAAAGGTAAAGTTTCGTTTAGCTAGTTGAATATTTAAAACAAGAAGATCCGCTGAATTCCAATTGCAATGTTGATACGTGAAATTTATAAATTTTTTACTTATAAAAACACCCACACCACCCGACCGATAATTATCATTACAGCACGCTCGAAAATTATACCCTGGCAAATTAAACTCTGAACATTCATTTGAATAAATCCAAATTTCGGATACAAAGATCAAATCAGGACAATTAGTAAGACTCGCTACAAACAAGCTGAACGCATCAAAATTTTCCCTTAAGCTACGAATATTTTGAATCAAAACTCTGAAAGAACTATCCATGATATACTTGAACACAAATCAATTTCAATAAATTACAAAAGAAAATTTTAATAAATAAATCAGAAAATGTATAGTAGCGAGTCGTTTTAATATTACGTTTAGAAATAAAAATAAAAATAAATGCGCGTACGATTACTCAAAAATTACAAAAATGTTGCGGTGAGATAGGTATTAAAATAAAACCCGAAACCAGCTTGACTATACAGGGTGGCTGAGACCAAATGTTACTAACTTCACTCTGCTGTCATTTGTGTAGTTGTCATTTTCGCGCATTAATTTTTTGACAGATTGAAGTTTGGTTAGTTGTTTATATGTGGTCAATAAATAATTGTTCTAAATTAATATCTTAATAAAAAAATCGTAATGGAATTCAAACGTAATAGTGTAATTGCACTGTATTTGGGTGGAAATTCACAAACAGCAATAGTTCGTCAGCTCCAGCATTTGAATGTGAATAAAATGTTTGTGTATCGAACCATAACTCGATACAACGAAACTGGTAGCATCGCTAAACGCAACAGAGGCGGTCCTAAAAAGACAGCAACATCAAAAGAAATGATACGAAAGGTGAAGAAACGAATCCAACGAAATCCTCGTCAAAGTGCCAATCAATTAGCCGCACGTCTACATGTTTCACGATACAGCATTCAAACCATATTGAAAAATGAACTACACTTGAAGCCCTACAAGATACAAAAAGTTCAAGATCTTACGGAGGCACAAAAAAAAGTTAGGCTTGAAAGAACACGAGCATTGAAGGCCTTGGCCGAACGTGATGAGATTCCAAAAATTGTCTTTTCTGATGAGAAAATTTTCACCATTCAACAGCATGTGAATAAACAAAATGATCGTGTTTGGTTAGAGGACAAGTCCAACGATAATTTGGACACAAGAGTTGCCATGCGCAAGCAATCACCAGCTTATGTTATGGTTTGGGCTGCAGTTACTGCAGATGGACGCACTCCTCTGGTTTTCATCGAACATGGAGTCAAGGTTAACCAAGAGATGTACCGCCAAAAGATCCTAAACGATGCTTTGCTACCTTGGGCACGTAAACACTTTGGTACGAACCGTTGGACACTCCAACAGGACTCGGCACCGTCACACAAAGCTCGAGCGACACAGCAATTTTTACAAAATTGCGTTCCGCGGCTGATTTCGTCGAAAGAATGGCCACCATATTCACCAGACTTGAATCCCATGGATTTCTCCATATGGTCCATTTTGGAGAGTAAGGTGTCCACTAAAAAATACGAAAGTGTTGATGCATTGAAGTCAGCTCTTGTTCGAGAATGGAATAAAATTCCGCAAGCCCACGTTCGGTCAGCATGCAATGCTTTCTATGGAAGACTGAATCAAATAATCAAAGCCAAAGGAGGTCATATCGAGCAGTAACATGTTTTTCATAAAATGTAATATGTTTTCAACATATTCCACGAAATTTCAATAAAAAATAATCAAAATTAAAAAAATTACAGCGTTTTCATTTGGTAACACTTGGTCTCAGCCACCCTGTAAACACAAGCGAAAATACAAATAATTGAAAATTAAACTTGAGAGAGAAATTCATATTTGTCGAACTAACGTAAATTTCCAAAAAATTAAAATTATACAGAACAGAGCAACACACAATCACACGCAGATGAAACGGTTTTATTTGTTTTTGTTGACAACGTCTACCGAACAACTTCAAAACGATCAAAATGTTATGTATATGTAGCGAAATATCATTAATATAATCAATACGAATAGATAATGTACTGATATTTAACACATACACACAACACTGAACGGTACTCAACATAAACAATGTTGTCAACACAAATAAAGTTTGATCTGTCAAACTAATGTAAACAAAAACACATAATATAAAGTGATTTAAAAATAATAAAGATAAAAACTGAATGTAAAAAGGTAAGAAAACTATTTTACTTAACCTATTATTATATAATTTAAGAGCCCTGATCATCATCTGGGCAAGACGTGTTGTCCTCATCTGGATCTTCAAGATGTTTGAGCCGAAAAATATCGCTCAGAGAACTTATCCGATGCGCATCTGATTCCGCAGATTTTCGCAGGTAAATTTGTCCATTTTTGCACCATAGATATCTGTACTTATGTTGTATTTTGATAATTTTAGCTTCACGATACAATTTGGATTGGTAAGCTGTCAAGTGCATGATGAAAATTCGCTGGTGTGGATGATTTTGCGGAAGAAAGATGTCCAAATCCTTCGTCGATAAATTTTTGTGTTTAATAGTTTGTGACAAAATGTTGTTTTTAACATCAACTGAATTTAGTTGAACAATAAAAAAATCTAATGTTGAATTCAGTGTTTTATTCAATGGAGTTGTGTTTTTGGTTGTAGTTTTTTGAATAGCTTTAATTGAGACAATATCCTCTGTTTGAATTGCTACTTCAATTTTGCTTAACGTAGCAACTATCATGCCACAAGTATCATCGTGTTTCAATGGTAAACCTCTGATGACAATGTTGTTTAAGTTTCGCAGTTGATTTGGCTTATCAATGCTGGCTTCAATTTGATTCAGTTTAGAGCTGTGAAGGTTAACCAGTTCTTCTAACTTATGCACTCTTGCTTTTAAAGCTTTGTTCTCAGATACTAGAACCTCAAAATTTTGTTTCAACTGATCAAGAGCAGATAATTTGTTATCTATTCGTTTGAGCTGGATCATTATATCGGATAAATTGATGTTTTCGGCGGATTCAATAATGCCTTCATCGCCATCCACAATCGATTTGTTAGCAGTTACACGGCAGTCTCCGCAAAGCCAGCTCACAGAACGTTTTCTAATATCATTAAAAAGGTTTCTGGAAATTTGTGCACAGCTTATGTGGAAACAATTTTCGCATGGACCACCACATTTAACACCAGGAAAACGTTCATTGGTGATTTTGCTTAAACAAAGATGGCAGGTGGAAGACATGTTATCACGAATAATTAATACAGGACACAGTTTATTTACTAAATTTGACTAAATAAATAATTTGATTATTGCACCAAGATATTAGGCAAAAATTTGACGATATAAAATTATTTATTTTTTTATACAGACAATTAGTTAAACACAATCAAAAGAAATGATTTTGTTGTTTTAGTAGCACACAAAATGTCCGAAATATTTGACAATTAAATCAAAATAATTCACTTATTTAAATAATATATATAATATTTTATTTGTTAACATATGCAATTAATATTTAATAATTACTTTATTATAATTATTAGATTTTTATTATATTATATTTTATTATTTTTATTTAAATACTAATTTCAACAACTCAACTCAATGGCGATCAAAGAACGAATGAAATAACCGAACAAATAACCGTAGTTGATTACCATTTGGTGTGTTTTTCCTCTAAAAGCCACTTTGACCCCCCGCTACAAGTTCGCCAAGAAGGCCAACTTAAAACGTTTATGTGATTAGCGTATAGCGTGGTATGTGTGTATCCCTACATAGTCCTGTCCTTTTATTATGTCCTCAATTCGATGGATGGCACCTACACTATCAAATATCATAGGCTGTCAATAAATGTAACTACTTGCTATAGCTATTGACATCGTAGTATCACTAATTATGTACGCATTGTTACAGTTGTTGTCGCTAAAAAATTAAATGAAACAATGATTAGCTGATCTTCGGAATTTATTGATGTAGACTGAAGAATAACCCCATTTAAATACAATACACCTAGAAGAGGATAGTTTAACAGCTGTTTAAAACGTAATCCGAATGTGGCAATTAGTGTTCCAGATCCAGTGACAACAGCAAGTGCCAGAGTAAGTGCTAGCGATACTAGATATTTAAACGACAGCAATAATTTAAATATAATGGAATCACCAGAACGAGTATAGAACGGTGACGAAACAAAATTTCTACTGTGACCGAAAAATCGATCTGGGCTGGCTGCGAAAGGAGTGCGAAATATCTATGAAATTAATCGAGAACCCCCGAAATCAAATTTAACCGTCATGTGCACATTTAGTGCGAATGGTGCAACTGTTCCACCCATGATGTAGAAAAGGGTGCAAGAAGAAATCCGGGAATCCGTACCCGAAAGTTGGGGTCCCTAACAATTTCAGAAAATAGTTGGATGACCAGAGAGGTATTTTATGAATACATATCAAGTAAGTCATAAAATAAAATTTCCGGTTATTTATTTCGTCGATGGCCATAGCACACACATGACACTTAAATGAAATATGTGGCATTATAATTATCGCCTTGTACCCAAATGCCATTTGAATTTTACAACAGTGTGACTATGCAGCTTTCAAACCGTTGAAAAATTCCTGGACCCAAATGATTCATAAATGGTGCAAAGAAAATCCCGATGTTTCATTTACACGAGACAAGTGTGCACCTTTGTTACTCAAAGCTTTTAATAACTGCATTGGTTTAAAATTTGGTCGTGAGATATACCACTATGGATATGATATTGGAGCATCCGAAAGTCCAGATTACATGTTTGAAATGAAATTGATATACCGACTCGAGTAAAGAAATTAAGAGATTTTGCAAGAATATAAGCAACTGTAAAGAAAAATCTAGAAAAGGCGACTTTAAAAGAATTGATTGAGCTTAATTCTTAATTATTTGTTTGGGTTAACTTAATTTATTATTAATTTTCACGTTTAATTTTGTTTTATAGAGAATTTAAATATTAGTGTAAGCTTATGGTAGTGTTGCATAGCTATCGGTTGATCTTAATAAAAAAATATATCAGTCAAGTTTAGATCCGGTGACTAAATTTCAAATTCTTTTGTTTCAGAATATGCTTCGTATTGATTTTTTTTGGTTCTATTTTTATATCGCTAATTCAGTAAATCCTCTGAGTTACGTAGTGTTCCCGTGGCATACTGCAGCCAGTACTACAATGGGGGGTCACAGGTGGTGGATAGTGGACGGCCTATTCACAGGTAGGTTAGCGGTGAATTAAATAAGCCGCCCCCAACCGCAGTCCAGCTGGTGGGAGAGTCTCAGGGAACAGGGAAGTAGTTAACCTCAGTTAATTAGATTCTGAGTGCCTATGATGCCCAGCATGAAAAGGCGAACGGATGGCGCCAGAAAACCATCGACCAATAACCACGGCGGACTATGCGTTACGTCCTCTCTGCACCTTCGGAGTCTCCGCGGGTGATGAGTGGGGTACGCACCCTATAAACGGGTGACCCTGGGAAGGAAATGGATCCCATTGGATAGGGCTCTCTATGTGAATAGGTGAATGAGAGAGAGAATGTGGAGCGGAGGGAAGGGGGTGCTGGGAGACCGGGGTGCTAGCGAGCCGAATGGGCTGGATTAAGGTGTTAGGCAACCCGTTCTGATGATCAACTAGGCTAAGGGCCCATTTAACAAACCCCAGTCGCTAACGGAGCCCTCTGGATACCTGCAGACCACCAGTTGTATTAAGCCTTATCTGTCAATACGGATCTCTGCACATGGTGACCCATGTTTCTCCGATACTCGTGGGAATAGCATAAACGATACAAAAATAAAAGAAATAGGGGCCTTTACCCTTCAAAAACAGGAAAGCAACAAGGCAGGGAGTAGCTTGAACCTTAAATGTGGGGCTCCCTCCTTAGCGGCGGGGGAAGCTATACCGGGACATTAAAGCCAGGTAGAAGCGGAACCGGAGCCAAACAAAAAAGCAGGAGTTAAGAAAATGTCCCTCCGGCGAAGCGACGGTATCGTGAAAAACGGTCGGCGCACAGAATTTTGGAAAAGCAGACTGCGACCCCAGAGGGGCAGTTAACAGCACAACAAAAGGAATCTGTGGCATGGGCGAGGAAAGTTGTCGGCAGCGGCATTTTGAATAAGGATATTGGTTCGAAAAGAATGAGGTTACTTGATGAGGAAATACCGGGCGACGCTTAACGAGCCAAGGTTCCTAAATAGATGCAGAAGGTTTTTTAAATCGCATCAAGTTCTCCAGATATATAAAACCTTCATTCGACTATGTATAGAGTATTGCTGTCAAGTTTGGGGAGGTGCGTCTGGTACCACCCTCCAGTTATTGGACAGGGTCCAACGCCGCGCTATTTGAATAATACGGAATCCCAGACTTACCCAAGAACTAGACAGCTTACAGCATCGCAGAGATGTTGCAGAACTCTGCGTCTTCTACAGATGCTTACATGGTAAATGTTCTGCAGAACTATAGGAGAAAATACCACCATTCGTTACAACAACAAGAGTAACAAGAGGAACAACCAATGCACATAGGTTTACGGTGAAGCTCCCGAAACCTCTAACTGAAGATATTAAGCGCGAATTTGTATATCGAACATCAAAAAAGTGGAATTCGCTAATACACTTCAAATTTCCGGAGGAATACAAAATGAATAAATTTAAGGTAGCTATTAATCTTTACTTGAAGGATCGCGCATTGGGTGCAGAAGCTCTGACAGTTACAAGGTGCTAGGACCGTTAATAAGTCCGCTCTGCACCCAATTAAAATATGTATATAAAAAAAAAAAAAAAAAGGTGACCACAGATCCCAAACTGACCAAAAGATGAAGCTGTTCAGCGAAATCTTGAAGGAGCATGCCTTGATGTTAGCCGTCATTGACAGGGGTCAGGAAGACGGGAGCATTACGGCTGAAAAATGGAAGTTGGTTTACAGCGAACTGAACTCCGTATTTTTGGAAGTCCTGAGAGATAATCCGGGACCCCCACCGTCCTGTAGAGATGCGGGGTGGTATCAGAGGCGCGTTAAGTTGACTGCGTGCGCAGATAAAAGATCGGTGGATCTGTACAGAATGGCAGTGGCCAAAGTATACGAGGTATGGCAGGGCGAGAAGCTGGTGGCGGTCAGTAAGGAGGAAATTTCGAGCAGACTGAGGGCACACGTCTGGTTGCCAACCAAGCGAGAGAAGCCTGAATAGGTCATTGAGGTCATCCAGGCCAGTAACCCACATCTTCCGGTAAAAAACTGGAAAATAGTGAAACAAGAGGAGGCCAAAGGGGGCTATAGGTTGACTGTTATGCTGTTAAACAGGGAGTCTCTAACTCTCCTCACGGAAACAAAGGTTGTGATCAGCTTCGGATTCGGGTCGATCACTCTCAATGTGTATAAGAAGGATGAGGTGGACACGCAAGTGGGAAACCAGCCTGGGGTTAACGTCGGGAAGGAAGGTGTTGATCTTCTGGAGACGGATACGGATGCCGAAATGATGGTTGTTCAAGCCTGCTCCCTTTCTCTGGACTCTGATAGGGAAAACCTGTTGAAGTCTCCGCGAGAGGGGCATGGCAACGACCACATAAATGGATCACAAGAGAAGACGGGCGGCGAAACGACGGAAAGCGGCGGTTGTCCTGGGGTTACTTTTCCGATACGGGAAGTAGAGGAAGAGATGAATAAGGTAGGTCACAATGGTTTAAATTGTACAAATAAACCTGCATCACACGAATGCTACCTCGGTAGCTCTCGTTATCAGACTGACTAAGTCAGGCGAGGACTTGGTGCTAATCCAAGAACCTTGGATTAACAATGACAGAATCTGTAGCACAGGCCGAAAGGGTATAAATTATTATACTCAGGCAACTCTGTGAAGATCAGATCGTGTATTTTGGCGAAAAATAATTTAAATATTTTTCTTCTTCCTCAATTTAGTAGTGGGGACGTTACCGCGGCTAGCGTTAAGGTTTACTGTTTAAAATTATGGCTAGCCTCAGCTTATATTGATCGGGAGAAGGAGGTTCCACCGGATGCAAACGCGCATCACACAATCTGGGTAAGCACATATATTTATGAAAGGGGTGAGTTATTTTTTGAATACTTATTAAATACTAACCTTCTAGTTTGCAATATTGGGCGAGAACCAACATTTATTGTCAGGAATCGACAGGAGGTCTTGGATGTGACATTTACGTCAGATACTATTTTTCATATGATCAGGGGATGGAGAGTGGAAAATGAGCACTCATTCTCTGATCACCGGTATGTAATATATAACCTCAACGTCAACCCTGTTACCCGGAAAGCCTTCAGGAATCCTAGAAGGACAAACTGGAACAAATATGGGAAGGTATTAGGCAATACCTCCCCGCTGGAGGTTCCAGAACTTTCGAGGACAGTAAAAGAACTGGATTGCATGGTTGATATTGTCACAAAGGCATGCAATCTTTCATTTAATGCTGCGTGCCCCCTGATTAAACCTAGGGGCAAACAAAAGCCGACATGGTGGTCCACTGGGTTTGAGACCTATCGGAAGGCTTGTAGGGTAGCCTTTAATAGGGCCAAGAAAACCAGGGAAGTTCGGCATTGGGACTCGTATAAGGAGGCCCTTAGGAATTATTAAAGAGAGTTTAGGAAGGCATAAAGGGGGTCCTAAAGACTCTTTTGTGGTAAAATGGAAGAGGTATCTGAGACTTTCCACCTTAGGAGGATTCTTTCTACCAATCCAACCAGTCCTAGTTATTTTATTAGGAGGGGGGGGGGGACATGGACAGCTTGTAGTGTGGAATTTCTGGAGCTTATAATAAATACGCACTTTCTGGGAAGCCTTGATGACTCGACGGTGCCGGGGGCTCGTCGAGAAATACCTTCAATAGCAATGGAGGGCATTGTAGCTAGGCAACGAATCGCGTGGACAATGAACGAGTTTAAGCCTTATAAATCGGCTGGCCCAGATAGGATTATACCAGCAGAGATCCAAAGGAACTGACAGTCATCCTTCCCTGTGACCTGTACTTATGTACCGGGTAGGTATGTGGTGGCCAGCTCTGGACAAGTTAACATACAGGAGTAGAATGGAAAGGGTGCAAAGAACTACCGGCATGCTTATAAGCAGGGCGCTTAGGACAACACCTACTCGCGCTTTGGAGGTTATGTTCCACCTTATTCCAGTAGAGGTTTTTGGTAAACAGAAGGCAGTTGAGGTGGCTATGCGACTTACGACTGTCTCTCAGTGGAAGTGTCTGCAGATGGGGCACTCGACGATAGTTGGATCAAGAAGGGATGATCTGGTGAATCTAGATTATGTTATACCAACCTTGTGCTTCGATAAAGGGATCCGGACCGACTGTCCTTCAAGGAAATCCTAGAGGGACGGATCAATACTGGAAAACGAGGCAGTGCCATTTTTCACGGACGGCTCTAAGCTAGATGGTAAGGTAGGAGCCGGAGGTTTCTGTGAGAAGCTTATTGTTAATATTTCTGTTCGTCTTCCTGACTACTGCAGCGTGTACCAAGCTGAAGTGGTGGCGATCGGGGAAGTCGTGTCATGGTTGAAGCATAATGTGGTATTAGTAAGGGATATCGCAATTTATGTGGACAGTCAGGCGGCGGTCAGGTCACTAGAAGCGGTTTATCTGAGGTCATGGGTGGCGCTGGATTGCCGATCATCTCTTAATGAGATTTGCGAGTATTTCAGTATCATGATAATCTGGGTCCCTGGTCACTCGGACATCACGGGGAACTGCAGGGCGAACAACCTAGCTAGCTACGGTACCACTCTCCAAATGCAGACGGAAAAGGTAGGTCTGGGGAGGCAATCACCTTGACAAATGAAAGATGGACTAACACTCTCATGTGCTGGGTACCAAAACAGGTTTGTCCAACACTGGACTTGCGGCGCTCCAAGGCACTGATATCCCTGGGAAGACGAGTGTTAGGATTGGTCTTAGGGATACTGACAAGACACTGCCTTTTTGGGGAACACGCGAGAAAGCTGGGTCTACAGACAAATGACTTTTGTAGAAGTTTCATGGACGAGGAGGAGGAAGAGACTTTAGATCAATTCCTATGCTCGTGTCTGGCACTATCATACAGAAGACATAAATACTTGGGTGTGTACGGTATGAACAGCCTTTCGGAACTCGCGAACTGTGGAGTGCGAGATATTTTAGCTACATTAGTAGCACTGGATGGTTTCAGGGGTAAAGGGGAGATAAGATCCTTGGGTATCACAATGGGCCACTATTAGCCTAAGTGTGCGATAGCAGCCACTCAAACCTAACCTAACCTAACCTACGTAATAATAGAGGGAAAGGGTGTTCAACAATTTTTTTAATTCCGAGAGTAAGAGGAACTTTCTCCTTTATTTTTTTTATAATTATTGTGGACCTAATTTTTGTATTCCAAAAAATTAGTTCTGAGTCGATATCAGCTGTACCAGACAGTGAAGGAGTGGAAAAAGGTCTCAAATTTTATTTTTATTTTTTTAGTTTTTCAACGATTTTTATGAAGTGCCGATAGCCATCTCTTAAAGTTGGGAAATTTTGAACGATATTTTGAAAGGAATTTAAATTTCAGAAAAGCTGGTAGCGCAAAGGTTAGGTATTAAGCTTAAGTAGTCTTTCGGTGAAGGTTGTTTAGAAAATTTAGATCTTAGTATTTGGTATATGTATTTGTTTTGGGAAAATGAAGATCATTTGTTTTTTGTTGAATCTTTCTTAGTGGATTCATTAAATTTATTATTTGCTTGCATTTATATTTCCTAATTTAAAGTTTTCATTTTTTCCATTAAATTTGTTAGTTAAGAATACAAATTAAGCAAAAAAAAAAAAAAAAAATTAATAAATTTTTTTTTTACTGGCGAATTTGAATAGGTGTCGTTGGTCCGACCAAGCTCAGTCCGAGTTTACAACCTTATTGCAAGCTTAGCAAGCTTATTTTTTTGGTTAATTCGATAATTATTTCGAAAAAAATATGTACTGAATGTACCAGTACAGATTAAGAAGATATTCTTCAATGGATTCTTTGATGGAATAGCCATAGAATTTAGACAAGGATATGTACATCCGGCATGTTAAATTGAATGCCTACATAAACCGGAGCCATTACAAACACGAAGAGGAGTTTTTTGAATTCATGCCGAGTGGTTAATTTTAAGATATTAAGGTTAGGGTGGCTGTCCTAAGGGACCGTCATATAAACAAAAATGATCCCTAGCCATACCACATACAATTCTCTCGGATCTTCCTGCTGAAGAGAGGAGGTCAATGAGGAGAGGAGCTAGTAAAAATATCTATCTGCTTAACGCTAGAAGGAGACAAGTGCAGAGTAGCTGGAGTACAGTCTCTTAATTGGAACTGTAATATGACCAATTATTTGCTCTAAATTGGCGTTAGCGGTCTTAACTGAAGAAGTAAAATGCCTAAAATGAACATTCGGATCTTTAAGGACATCTTCACAATTCTTTCCAAGTAAAGAAATATTAGCACCCGAATCCAACAATCCTCGCACTTTTCTACCTAATATTTCTATTTCGGCGTAAGGCCGACCATCCGTGGAATCTGATATGAGAGAGTCTATTAATTGGGTTTTGATAGATTTTCTCCTTCGAAAATATGCGATTGACGGGGAAATGCGATTTGTTCTATTACAATATTTTTGGTACATGGATTTGGAGCTAGAAAATTTTATGAGACTGTATTTATTATTTAAGGATGCTTCAGGATTGAACGATACCCGGCGTTTCTTTGCTGGGTGGAGGTCCGGGGGGAATCATCTTTGAGATGTTCACCCTCTCCTTCAAGTTTCCCCAAATTACTTTACAATGTGGACAATGGGGCTTAATCACTTCGGGAGTACCACACCCAAAACAGAATATGTGCAAGATTTTGTAGGTACAATTTTTAAAATAATGGCCGGTCTGTCCATAGTTCCAACGGTGCCTAATAATTTGTGTTTCACTTGACGAAGGTGTCGGATTAAAAGTCTGAGTATTCGTATTTGAGGAAACAGCGTTAAGCGTTGGTTGATATGACATCGGATTATGATTAGTACTAGATTGTTGCGGTGAATATTGCAAACTATGGTGAAAATCTGAATTATGACCGGGATAGTTAAAAGGTTGTACGGGCTGCAAGTAATTAAATGATAGGTTCTGATGATTTGGTAGATTTTGACTGATTACTTGAGGATTGGAGCCCTGATGAAGTGTCGAATTGAGTTGAGGGTCATTTGTATTCTTGGGGTATCTATCAAAAGTGCCTTGCGAATCTGGTGGTATTTCAACTTCATTAATTTGTCTGCGAGACTCACAAAACATTTCCGGAACGATCCGATTTCGGCTCCATGTATCCTCATATGCAACGCATATCAGAACCATGTCAGAACCAGTTCATACAGTGTATTAAATCGGGCAACCGCTAATCGATCTTGCAACCCTAGGCGCATGTTTTGAGTTAATATGAATATGAGGTCTGAGTATCCGTTTTTTCATTTGTAGGGACATCGATAATATTGCGTTGTAAAAATCAATAAACTTTTCGTGAGGACGTTGCTTTTTAGACTCGATCACACGACGTATCTCTAAATCAGTTCGTCTGTCAAAAAATCTTTTTATAAACTCGGATTTAAGCAACACCCATTCTACATTGCCATTCCGTTGGATAAAATCCCAATACCAATCAGCTGCAACGCCTTTTAAAAAGTAGCTCATGTCGTTTGCAATTTGCTGCAAATGGATACAGTTGGTCATTGCTTGGTGCTCTACCATGCGAATGAACTTTTTGACTGGCGTACCCTGAGGTGTGCCATCGAATGAGATACATCATTTTGTTGGATCGTAAAATAAAAGTTGGAATTGCGGCGGATGGTAACTAGGATTTTGGTTTGGAACAAAGTAGTTATGAGGATAAACGTTTGGTGCAAGATTAACTATTGGTGCATTCTGTGGTGGATTAATTATCGGAGGGTTTACCGTAACCGAGTTCAATCTTGGAAAATTGCCCTGTACGATACTTGGTTTCGTAGACACATGTGAGGCTTGAGCCGGGCCTTCAACGTTAGGCGTAGGCTAGCCAAATCCCACGTTCGAAGGACCAGGTAGATGATTTGGTTGTCTCTTCATTTGTTCTCCAACGATTTTCGGACTTTGGATCTGTGTTCCAGAGGAAGAAACACCAGGTTGATTCACCTTTTGCAATGTCTTCTGTGTTCCCTCTTGATATATCTGAGAAATCTGCAAAGATTGGGAATCGTCTGATGACTCTTCTTCATAAGATTTACCCGACTCAACACCCGATAAGCCTTCCTCCGGGTCTAGGTGAAAAGCTTCCAACTTTGAGGATGATTCGTTAGGGTCAGCTGATTCATCGTCAACATCCTTGACAAACTCGATTAATTGTTCACACTTTTCGTTGAGCGCAGTCACTTCTGATGCTACCGCTGTGGAATATTTAAGTCTATATAAACGACCGCTAATATGTAAAAGTCTGGAATGTAATGGATCAAACTTTATGCTGACCTTAGACTTTTTTAATTCGATACCGTGCTGAATTTCAGCATAAATTTGCCTTAATTTTAGAGAAATTTTATTAACTTCGACTCGTGGATTTTTTCGTGCCGAGCGCAGAGGCCGGTTTGGAAATAATACTGGATGAGCTTTCTCATCCTCTAAATGCTTTAAAAGTTCATTTAAATTTGAAAGTGGGTTATCACTGTTAATATCACGTACCACACATTCCAATTCAAACTCGTCGTTAGCCAAGTGATCAGGATTCATTTTTGTTTAATTGTAATATTATATTATTTATGCTTGTTTAATTGTAATATTTATATGCTAAGAGTAATGATCGTAATTATTGCAAATTCGTAACAATACGACGCGAAAACCAATTTAAGTAATTACTAGTAACATATGAATAAATATTTTATATAGGAAAAAAAAAAATATGAAACAAATAATAATCTAAAGGTAAAATAAATTCAAATGTATATATAATAAGTTTTAAAACTCATCAGTCAACGATAATCAAAATTAATTATGCTAATTTAATTTAAATTCCAATGTACTGGTAAATAAGGCAAATACCATTAATTTAAAAAAAAAAAAAATGTAAATATGGATATTTTCCAATAAATATAATCGACTGCACCAAAAAAAAACCAGGAATGAAACCAGAGAAATCATACCACTAGGCAAGCCGCGCCGCCTCTTGTCGTTCAAGGAGGTGATTAAATTAGAAGCTAATATCAACAATAATTGTGTCAAATACCAAAACCCATACAACAAATCAAACAACAATGCTGGATATATTTCGGGCGCACTGACAAAATTATTATTAACAAAAATTGGCAATAATCTACCGAACATTTAAGTGACACATTGAATTCGAAACCCTAAAACGGGGATGCAATATTTCCAAATGAACGGTAAAAGAAAGAAAAAAAAATATGATCAAATTGCAATGCAACAACAAAATCGAAAACGTAAAACCCAATCAATTTCACGGAAACTTAGAGCAAAAACAATTTTCTCGTATCTTCACGTAAAAAAAAATGAAAAGAAAATAAAAATTAAGTAAGATTGTACACTAATATCTGACTCAAAACCATTATATAAAATTAGATGCAGACGAAAATATAACAACTTCACCAAATCATTACTTTAATAAAATTATGAAAACTTGAAATCTAGTTGGGAAAAAAAATTCACTATTGTACCGATGTTTGAGCGCCACTGTAACGTTACCGCTACAGAATTGATGAGCATTCAGAGGCTTTCAGGCGGTCATCTTGGCCGGCTAGAGCTCAGGAGGAGGGGTGTGGGGTTTCTGAAAGCTTGAATATTTCGTGAAAGACCGCTAAAGGAAAATAGAAAAGGAAAATAGGACGAAAAAAACAATAATGAAAGTTGAACGACAATGACAATGCAACTTACCCAATGACAAGACTCACCCTAGTTCCATCCCACTATTTCACTGCGTCTATCTCAAAGTCAACATTTCAACAGGCAGAAATTTAATTATTGAATTACAATTGGCTCTATAATTCATCATTTATTAATGGAAATTATGGAATTAAACAAATATAGTATATAAGGTAAATAAGAAAAAAAAAATTAAATAAATTTGGTTTACAACAGTAAAACTAATGTGGATTTCGATTTCTGGTTACTTTACCTAAACCCTACTACCCTAATCCTAGTTATTGAAATATTTGTAAATTGTTAATTTCAACAAAAAAAAAAAAAAAATTAAATAACACTAAAATGTAATTTAGAATACAAAAAAAAACTTATCTTAAATTAGAACCAAAAAAAAATGTTGGTTTCCCCTGGTGTAAGCATCCAGTGATTCTGCAGGTTGTGACGTACTTGTTTAAACGTTAGTATTATTAACTGATTGTAAATTACACAATAATATTTAAGCACTGCAATTTAATTTCGGTAGGTCACCGTTTTTTTTTATTTGGTTTTGTTGGATTTATAATTTATAGCTATAAATTCAATATCAAAGTTTTTACTGTTTCATTGATTTCGTATAATGATATCTATTGTTCACACCCAAAACTCAACGTAACCCAAAAACACTAAAACATAAATAGTCTTTGCTTAAACTATGTATTATCAGCACCAATGATTTCAGTATTAAATTAGCACTAATATTAATAACCTATTAGTTGCGATTCATTAAATTAGGTCATCGTAGTTTTAATTATTATTAACTTTATTATAGATATTAGTATAATTATTAGAAACAATTAGTTTATTTAATTAATGTATCACTAAACACAATATCATTCCCACGCGCATGCGTATTCACGGTTTTTCACAACTTACAGTTAGAGGAAACGCTATAAGCTCGTGTGTTTTTTTTATTTGGTTTTGGTATTATAATTTTATGTTCTATTTTGCATTAATTAACATTAGACTTATCCTTACTTATGACTAGTTTTTTAGCACTTAACTATTTACAAAAAAAAAATGAAATGGTTTTTATTCCACTTTTATTTTATTCTTTTTTATAATTTTTCCCAAAGATAAAACGTTTAAAAAAAAAAGTTTGTTTTTTTATGTAACAACTTCAATAATTAAATCTTCCGTTTTTTTTTACTTTAATTCTTAATTTTGAATTTATTGTTTTTTTTTGTGTTCCGACTATCTTTAATTTAATTTCTCAACTGCCTAATTTTATTTTTTTTCGATCACATCCAAACTCAAATTCATTCCCTCCTATCATTTTTTCTTGTCTTCCCCACGCAGTGTGACCCAACGTTACATGCAAAAAAAAAAAAAAAAATTAACCCTACGCCGGTGATGATTTATTGTGACTTTCGTCACAGTATCATACTACAGACGAGCGCCTTGCTGTAATTATTGCAATTGATAATGCTTATACATATATGGTACAAAATTCACCGTAATCATTGATCATACGCCATTAATCTGGCTAAATCACATATGGGATCCTAGTGGATGATTAGAGAGGTGGTCACTTAAACTTCAACGGTATCAGCTTGAGCTTAAGCATGTGCCTGGAACGGACTTATGGTATGAAAAAGTGTAATCGGGAATCAAAAATTCGCCACAGGATTTTCCATCATTTAAAGTTATCGTTTAACGGAAATGTTTACAAAAGCTACCGAAATGATGTTGTAAAACTAGTTGTTCAGATCAAACCAAGGTTCTGCATGTTAAAGAGTACGTGCGTAAATGCATGTATAGTATGCAAGGCTTCAAAATACTTTCCAACAATAAGATCTCCCATGGGTACAGCAAAGATTCCCCACGAACCCTGGTCAGTCATTCCAGTGAAATTTCTTGGACACTTTACGATACCCAAGCAGGGAAATATATATACATTTATTTGTGATTTACAAAGTTTGTGTAACTGTCCCTTTAAGAAATTCCAAAACAATTAAAATCTTAGAACTAAATGTATTTTTGCTATTTGGTACCCCGAAAACTCTTATTTCTGATAATCGATCACAGTTCATTTCACATCAATTTTAATCCTTTCTACAAGAAAGCAGAGTGTGGCATTATCGTAATACGTGCTATCATCCGCAAGATAACCCAGCAGAAAAGGTTAATCGTGTTGTTATCGCCTCCATTCGTGCCTATCTTGGTTGTTGTGTTGATGTGTTAATGTTTTATCGTCAATCGATAACGCGTTTTTTCATACAAACTTTATGAAAGTAAATTATGTTTTAGTGTTTCTATGTCCCTTATTTGAAGTTCATTTTTCACATTTCAGCTCTATTTACATCAAGATGGTTCTGGTATCACTAAACTATAATTTGGGTGATAAAGAATCATGAATATAAGTAGAAATAAAATGTTATTTTATTCGAGCAAGCTAAGCAAAAAGGCTTAATTGAAAAACGGAATAGTGCACATTTGTTCTTCTTGAAACAAGAGACATAAACTCTATTGAATTCGATTGAACGTGATGTAACAAAATTCCACCCCTTGGATTTTGTCTCAACATAAGCAATTAGACTCAAGATAAAAGAGGCCGCCACGATCCATCTAGTAATTTAAGTGCATCGAAGTTAAACGAAGTGAAGGAGCACCGACCATCTTTACCAAAATATTAGAGCCACTACTGTCGCAAAGAAACAAATATAATGTATTCATAATGTATTTACGGCCTTATAATACAATCACCAAAATATACCAAATGTATTACAAACAATCGGATCCTCCGGATAGTTTTTCAATATATTCAAAAATATTTCGCGAATCAAATTATTCTACAAAAAATCCAAAAATGGACTGTTGGATTTAATTTCAAAATAAAACCACTTCACTTTACTTTTGTTTTAAAATTATTTTTAACTTTAATTTTCAGTTGTTATCTGTGTGTCCTGGCTAAGCTTGTGACAAATTAAAAATTAGGCCAAAATCACCTACGCAGAGAAAAAGGGCAATAGCGAAAAATTCGAACAACTGAAAAATCATCACAGTGAAGCCGAACTGGCGTATGAGAAGAAGAGCAGACAAAATCAGAGCAAAAGCGGATGCGAATATAATGGTGTTATCGTTTGAACTTCAACTATGTCTTCCGACTCCAAGGCTACAAACATCCGTCGCCTTTTATGAAAGACAATTATGGACGTTTAATCCGTGAATTGGACATCTTCTGTTTTTTGCTGTGAAAAAATTATATGACTTTGAAAATAATTTTCCAATTTAGCTAAAGAATATTTATAAATATTTACTGCATGTGATTCATGATTGTTAATTAATAATTGGTTATTACAAACCTGTAACGATGACTCTGTGCTATGAATGTAATGCAAAAGTGTCTGAAAACATTTTTACTCGTGCTTATTCATTTTGGATGTGTAGGTATTAAAAATCCTGTGTTTGATGCCATTTCGACAATTCCCAATTTTTCTTGGCGAAGCGGTGTGTGGTGTGTGATGTTTATAAAATTCTCAAGGAATTGTCAGTGTCATTGTCCTTGCTAAATAAAACATAAGCTACTATTAATAATATCGTGGCAAGTTTATTAAAACCATGAGAACAGTCGTCTTCCGCAAAATTAAGAAAAAAAACAACACAATCTAATATGGAATTTACTTCACCAATACTTACAAGATCTTACGAGAAATGATAATAGCTAATACCATAACAACGGTTACTGCTCAACCGTTAGGCAAAAATATAGAATCGCCCAAAACTATTATCGGTAACGATGGATTGAACTCTACTCTACGTACTATTGAGCCACTACGGTGAATTTTTATTTCTCGACCATGCTATGACGTTAATGCTTTTGAAAAACCAATTTGAAGCCGACAAAGTAACTAGTGATGATCGCGATTATGTATCATTTAAAATCACAATTCCCTATGCAAATTTAACCAAATGCTGGATACATCGGCGTGGCCTCCTGGAATTTTGATTAAAGAATTTTTGAAAGAGAAAGTTTGTCTATATTAAATAAATAAGATTCTTTCGGCTTTTTATACACAAAATATGTTAAAAAAAAAATGGCATTCACATCATTTTCGACTTATTAATCAGAAAAAATGAAAAGGCCAAACATTTATAATATATCTACCAAAAAAAGTAGAAATATCAAAATCCTCCCCGTACTTTAACCCGAGGTCAATACAAAGTGAATCGACTCCAAAAAATGAAAACCCTCCTTGAGCTTTCTCTGTGGTTGTTTGGTTTTGTACTGACAAGCTTGTACAAACAAAAAGTTCGGTCTACTCATCAGGTAGCTACGACTAAACTACAAAAATACAATTCTAACTTCATACATTACGTATGGGGCACGAACGCGTTGACTTAGCGAATTATATAATTGGAAAGGAAAACTCTCATTTCTGTGTCTCAGTTTGATACACTTTGTATTGACTTCGGGTTAAAGTACGCGGTTGATTTTGAGATTTCTACTTTTTTGGTAGATATATTTATAAATGATTGGCCTCTGCATTTTTTTTTTTTTGACTAACAAGTCGAAAATGTTGTGAATGCCATTATTTTTAATATATTTTGTCTATAAAAAGCCGGAGAAATCTTATTGATTTAAAAAAATTTTAAATTGACGTCGGAAAATAATGAATAATAGTTTTTTAGTCCCGCGCTCATCTCTAATGGGGTGAATGTGTATGTTAAAGACTTCGGCACAATTTATTATCAAATTTTCTAAATTTTTATCGTCGCGTCGTCTTGTTTTCCTATAGACGTGTTATCTGAGACTTGGTTTCATTCAGGAGTTTTAAGCTAAGAATTTTTTACGGATAATTTTGTACTACACAGTTGTGACTGATCAACTCAAAATAGTGCTAAATCTGGTAGTGGTGGTGTGCTGGTGACTGTGCATAACTCAATTTTCAACTGTGGGGTAATATGTCCGAATTATAACATTGAATTTGTTGCGCTGAAGTTGTCATGGATTATTAAATCATTATATTTATATGTGGCATACATTCCGCACCTCATAGTGCTAACGAGATTTATAATTTACACAGTGATAACATTCACCATTTTGTTGCGGATTGTAATATGATTGACACAGTTTGTATTTTAGGAGTTTTTAATACTCTTGCCATAATATGGCGCACCGATGTTGATAATCCGATTCACGTCATCTCGACCAATATTTTTAATTCATCGCTTGATTTGCATCAAATTTGTAATTTCACTAATTTAAATGGCCGGGTACTAGATGTAGTACTTGTGAGTGACCCTAATTATTGTTCGATTACAAAGTCATTGGCGCCATTTGTTTCTGAGAGATTACACCATTATGGATGGGAAATTGATTTTGAATTTTTGGAACTATTACGAATTATAACTTTAAAAAAGCGGATATTTCTGGAATGAAATTTTTAATTTTAAATGGAGCGATGTTGATGCTTTAGTTAATGAATTTTACTGTGCTCTGTTTAAGGCTTTTGATAAATTTGTGCCTAGAAGTTATAATCAAAACCATCCACCGTGGTTTAATAATAACTTGATCAATTTAAGAAACAGGAAGAATAAAGCTCAAAAGCTTGTTAAGTTAAATGGGGATAATATACTTTATATTAATTCATTCCGGCAGTTACGTCGAGAATTCGATAATCAGGTGGATCCTAAGTTATTTTGGACATTCGTTGATGCTAAATAGAAATGTTCCGGCTATCTTCAGACGATGTCTCTGAATAATGCTAAGGCTAACAATGTAAACGATATTTGTGAACTATTTGTGGTTTTTTCCAAGCAGTAAATCATTATCATTGCCTTTAACTTTGGTTTTCATTGCTTCTCTGAAGAATGGCATTTTTCCTGCGAAATGGAAGAAGTCAATAATTATCACAATCTTCAAATCTGGTAAACGTTATGATATCAAAAATTATCGGGGAATATCCATACTACCTTCCATTTATAATTTTTTTGCAATGATTTTAACTAATTATCTGTATTTTAATTTAAGTTAAGCTTTTAACATCGAAAGTATTTGAAGCGTTTGAGTCTATAAGTCAGCTAGATGTCAATTTTACTGATTTTTCGAAGGCATCTGATATACCGCAGTTTGATATTCTTCTTGGAAAATGAGACAAATTTGGAGTACGCAAATTATTTTTGGATTGGGTTGGCGTTCCTCCGGGTTCTCACCTTAGACCTGTGTTGTTTATTATATACATTGATGAAATTGCACCTTTGTTCGAAGATTGTGGCTGTGAACTTTATGCGAATGACCTGAAAATATCAAAAATCGTAACTACTTCGCAATAATGTACGGAACTGCAGAGTGATCTAGATTTATTATATAAATGGACCATTACGAATAAATTATACTCAAATCTAGAAATATGTAATGTGATGAGATTTTTCAGGAGAGGAAAGATGATTACTCGTCTGTATCACATTAATAATCAGCTAAGCGAAGGACCGCCGACATTTAATGGTTTTTGAGTCATCTTAGCCATCAGTTGAATTTCCGGGTTCATATTAACTTAATTGTAGCTAAGTCTAATATTGTGCTGGGCTTCGTTCGTCTTCACACCAAGGATTCTAGTAGTTCACTTTCCGTTAAGAGTTTGTAATGTTCTCTTGTACTATCTTAACTGAACTAAACGAAGGCAAAAACAATTATTTCTGTACTTGCTGCACAAAATATGAAGTGGCCGTTTGATCCAAACTTCCATTTTGGCTGAATAAAAGAAATTACCCTATGAAGAGCACTGTAAAACTGTAAATTTGGAATCACTGGTTGACAAGCTTAAGGTTTCGGCTTCTATGTTCATCGCTGATGTTTTAAATGGTGCAGCTGATTTTACTCAATTTCTTTCCAATATTGATATTCATGTGCCCTGTAAATTAGTTCGGGTCAAACATTTTATTTATTAACCGATTTTCAAGTTCAATTATGCGCATAATGTACCTATTTCAACAATGTGCAGATTAAATGCAAATTTTATTGTAGATATTTGGTGTCCATAGTTACTTAATAAATAGATATGGAAAATGACAGAGTGACTGACAAAATTGTATGAACTGTTTTGTTTTCCTAAAGTTAAGGTAACATTAAACTTAACTTAAGGTAACATTAATTTTTTATTTAACCCAGCATGATATATTGTTGTTGTCAAAATCCAAAATAAAACGTTGTTATTATCAAATCTGTTAACATTTTAATTATTTGACATTTTGATGGAAAACTATGATACTACTAATCTCCAAGCATGCTCATATGCATTGGTAATAAATTTTCCATAAGTAAAAATTCTACAAAAAAAAAATTAAAACCATTTTTACAAAACTTACATCTTATTTCAAAACATTACTCTAACCTGCAGCTGAAATGAATCTACCAAAGTATTAAATTTTTTATGAATAGTAAAATCTGTATTTTATCGTTCACGTTTTTCCCCAAAGATCAATAGAACCGTTCCCGGAACTTTTACGTTTATCCAATATAACTACTGTAGTCACAAACTATTAAATGCGAAAATTGTATGTATGTATGTACCGTAAAATCACTATTGAATTTTCAGTTTTGATGGTATGTGTTCAGTATGTGCTTGCAGTAATTCCTCTCGAAACAGCAATTGTATGCCCGATTTTGTTGCTATTTTCTTTTCTATGCTCCTACAACCTAGTATAAAATTTTAATGTTTTCAATGATTCTTATATTGTTCCTAATAGTCCAAATCTAAACGTTCTTATTTTTATAGTTACCACATCGAAATATTAAATTTTTGCCAACACACTACAGTATATACATATGTACATACAAAAGATAATATTCTTTTGTCTCTAAAACGATTTTCTCTTGAAAGAATTCTATGGAGCACAAAAAAGTCAAAACACTAATGCACTAATATGAGTATCATACCGTCGCTAGTTCGAATAAAATATCCAACAGATTTTTATGAAATGTATTGTTGTAGAGAAAAGTTTAATAGTCGTTATAATATAAAATAAATTTATTGGTTAACACAAAAAAAAACAGAAATATTATTTCATTTTATATGTGGACCAAAACGGGAGAACGAATAGAAATGAAAGGCTCAAACCCAAGTTAATTTTTTTTTTAGTTTTTATATATTTATTCATCCCCATATTACAAAAGAGTATGGATGAAATTATTTAAATTATAATAAAAATAATTCAAAACAAATTTATTTTATTTTATTACTTACAATATGTTCCACATACGTAGATGTATCTCATTTCATCGAATTTCAACAGCGAAATTATTATTTTTCAAAAAATATTTTTGTAATTTTTCCTGATAAAATGTTTGTAAAATTTCTTGTGAGAAAGTTGGAAAACTACAAAAAAAATTGGCATATTTGGCATATATGAAAGTGCTATGCTTTTCTTCAGTTACCAATGGATTAAGTAATTTTTATTTAAATTCGATAAGTTATACCGTTTGGTAATAATAGCCGCCGCACAGTTGTCCATTTTGCGATTTCGTCGCCATTTAATCATAGCGTGAAAACGAAATGAAATTTTTAAGAATTTTATCCGTTCTTTCAAAGAAGACACTTTGGAGTATGGTATATCTACAGGGTGATTCATAAGTCAATGAGTTTTCATATGAGCATTTATTTTTATTTAATTTTTTTTGTGACTTATTACATATTTTTTGACACTACATTCTTAAACTAGTCTTATTAAAATATATTTTCATTAGAACCCCATTTCTATAAAAAATACAATCTTTGGAATTCGTCATCTAAATGTGGTCCAAAATCTAAAAATTCCAGAAGTTCCGGTGAATTCAATTGGCAAAATGACATGAATATGTTGTTTCAACATGATGGTTGTCCTGCACACTATTCGTTGGCAGCACGTGCAGTACTTGATCGTGATTTCAATGGTCGCTATATCTAAAAGGGATGGTCCGGTTAATCGGCCTGCCAGATTACCAGATCTTACTTCGCCAGATTTTTTTTTGTGGGGCTATCTCAAAGACCAAGTTTACAAACAAAAACCAACAACACGAGACAATATGATTGAGTGAATCAGAAATGTTTTTGCTGCAATTCAAGCAGACACACTTCTCAGTTGTGTGCAGTCATTTGAAATGCGGATACATAAGTGCATTGAAGTCGAAGGCCATCATTTAGAGCACCGAATTTATTTGAAAGATGATGAGGCGAGGGGACTCATGTAAATCAAGCACCCTTTTCCCAGTTATTATAAATTTACAAAATGAATACATTTTTGACGACTAATTTCGAGTATTTACAATGAAACCGTGGTATTTTTATTGCAAACGTATTGCAGAATCGTTTGCGTAGGTTTTCTAAAGGAGAAATCGAAAAAAATTGAATATCGTCAATTACAGCGGCGCCATCTGTCATGAATCGAAAGAAAAGTTTCAGTCAAATTCTACATATTTTTAGCCGTAGAATCTGAATCTGCAATAAAAAATAGGGCTTCATAATTTGGTTTAAAAGTTACCCCCGCCCCACCTACAAGGAGGAGGAGGGGGTGTTGTGATGTACCACTCATCTTTGTTATCCACTATACCTCTTTTGGGAATTACGTAATTGTCTTTTATAGATGTTATATGTGTATGTGTTGGTGTTGATGAGCAATAACGAGTTGTTGTAAGTTAGAATAAAATAATAATCTTTCTTTTATGGGATTGCTCTTGGACGTGATAACACGGTAATAATAAATAACAAATATTCCTAGATTTACTTATAATATTTCCTACATTTTAAAACCCTATATTGAATTCCTATATCTAATACAAATACTTAATCATTACCAAATAGTAATGTAAAACCATTGTTTGTAATAAATAAAAATAAATAAAATTCATTAAAATAAATAATCTAATAGATATTTATTATAATATTCCAATAAATTAAATAAACTATAGTGAATTAATGTGTTCATATTTCAATCCACCATATTCGCAACAGGGGTACTAATTTTAACACTAATGTATTTCCTCCACAGAATAATTAAATTTTGATATTACCCATTTTTTTGAGATCAGGTATTTGAGTGTATCAGGCTAAAAAAATCAACCGCGATATATTAATTATTTACTCATACAATTCGTTTCTCCTTGTTTTATCGTTAAGTAGAATTGTATTGTTTCTGTGTTTGTATACTTCTATTTCCTCCAACCTATCTACTGTGTGGCTCTTGTTGCATTTGTATATTGTTGAAAGATTATTATTGCAACCGGTAAATCTATGGGTTTCTGTCTTGATATGTAGTGCGTAATTGGATGTTGTTGTTTGTGTTGGTTATTTTACTTCTCAAACATGTTCGCTGAATCTTTTGTGGAAATTTCTCCCAGTCTGGCCTATGTAAAATTTTTCACAGTCATTACAAATTAGTTTGTATACACCCGCATCGTTTGGATGATCGTTTCTCTCCTGAAATTTCTTTTGAATTTTGTTGTTGGTTTTTATTGCTATTTTGAAAATAAAATGTTTAAAATTTTGTTGTATATTGGTTGGTTGTGATTGAGTGAAATGTATTTTTTTGTTGTTTCATTAGAATTACTAGATAATGTAATTTAACCGTTCCATTTTCTGTTTAAATGTTTTATTCATGTATTTTATCCATTTTTTTACCGCTATATATTTTAATATGTCCAGTTCTTTGGTGTAATTACTTTCGGTCATTGGTGTGTTGTTTAATCTATTTACCACATATTATGTGTGTATGCAGCAAATTTGTGGTTTATTGGATGGTTTGATTGAATGTGAATTGTATGATATCTGTGCGTAGGTTTTTGGTAAATGCTGAAATCGTGTTTGCCGTCAATATTTGTAATTGATAAATCAAGAAAATTTATTCATTTGTCCGGTTCCATTTCTAAGGTGAATTCTAATTGTTGGTGGATGCTATTGATGTGATTGTGTAGTTGTGTTAATTGTCTTCACATATCTGTGCCAGTATATTATTTTATCCCGTTGTTTATTACATAAAGTACTTCAACAATATGGATTCGTAAGACATCGGTCTACCACTACAAATCTCTTAAGTCTAACATCTAAAGTGTTTAGCGCTTTTGGTTCAGCTGGATGTGGTTTTCACAGATTTTGCGAAAGCATTCGACTCGCCTCAGTTTGAGCTACTTCTTGACAAACTGGATGGATTTGGAGTGAGTAAATTGTTTTTGGATTGCATTGGATCGTATCTGCGTGATCGCAAGCAGGTAGTGCAAATTAACGGGGTTACGTCTAAGATGATTGAAGTTCATTCTGGAGTACCTCAGGGCTCACACCTAGGACCAGTGTTGTTTAACGTTTTCATTAATGAAATTGCTTCTTTGTTCCAGTACTGTGACTGTGAGTTATATGCTGATTATTTGAAAATATAAAAAACTGTATGTAGCCCGCAGCAATGTAATGAAATGCAGAGTGATCTTGATTTGCTGTATAATTGGTCAATTGTGAATAAACTGAACTTGAATTTGGAAAAGTGCAAGATTATGAGCTTCTCCGAGTTATGACATCTAAAGATTTGGGTGTTATCTTGGACCATCAATTGAATTTCCGAGACCATATCAATTTAATAATGGCTAAGTCTAACTCTCTACTTGGCTTTATTCGTCGTATCACAAAAGATTTTCGTAATCCACAATCAATTAAAACTTTGTATTGTTCCATTGTTCGATCTAATTTGGAATATGCGTCGAGTATTTGGGATCCTGCTTACCATATTTATATCGATAGAATTGAACGGGTACAGAAGAAATTTCGTATTGACTATCTTCATAAATTGAATTGGCCGTTTGATCCGGACCTTCCAATGTGGCTGAATAAAAACAATTTGCCATCCTATAATGACCGTTGTAAAATTGCTAATTTGGACTCATTGCTTGTAAGATGTAGATGTGCTGCTTCAACAGTCATCGCTGATTTGCTGAACAATTTTATTGACTGTCCGGAACTACTTGCAAAGATTGATATTCATGTGCCCTGTAAACCTACTCGGGTCAGGGATTTTATATATTTGCCGACTTTTAAATCGAACTGTTGTCGCAGCATAAATATGGGTAATAAAAACAAACGCTAGATATTAGTTATTATTATTATTAGTAATTAAGAAATTATTTTAATTATTCAATTACGCCAGCTTATTATTATTAAACATAAAATTTCGTATTGCATTAGTCTGGTGCGCCCTGTAGTTGTAATTTAACTTAAAGAAAAAGAAAGAAAACAAAAATGTATTAACAATTTGATCAATGTAATATTAAGCAAAAAAGATACTTATCTTATTGTAACCAAAGATGACCGGTTCTAAAACTAAAGGAATAATTTAGTATAAATCAATAATTAATTAAAAATCTAAATAAAATGTAATAATTCTCTTACCAAAATTGTTATGTCAAATAATATGTCAACATTAAAATTCACTTTAACGTTCAGCGCTCTAATCTGGCAGAATATTTAAAAACTACTAATTATTTAGCAAATTTGACTAGTATTGTATTCTTGTATGCATGTACTTTAAATTATAGAAAAATTGCTATATTCCTAAAGATTTTGAGAAGATCAGTTTTTGAGTAGCCGCTGTCAAATATAGAACAAAAATATTAAAATAAAATACATAAAGTAAAATTAAAATTAGTATTCTTTTAAGATTAATTAAAAATTATAAGATAAAATAAAGGATAAAATAAAATTGATGTTTCAAAATCCGAAGAGATTTTAATTGCATCCGAAGAAAGAAAATTAAGCAACAGAAGAATTTGAAGACATCAGTTGGTAAAAATATTTGAGATATCGCAACTACACCAATTTTATCCGAAGTTTACATGGTCCTTCGAGCCGGATGGCAGCAGCTACTAAATTACTCAACCTTAGAAGACACAGCTAAGTATAAAAAAAATTATTTTTTTTTTTTACTATTATCGGCCATTTTGAAAAATAAAAATTTCACCACGCGGTTAATATTTATCTAAAATTTATTGAGAAGTGAATCTTAAGTGCTGTGATAGTGTGCAAGCTGTTGTTTAGTGTTAATTAAACTAACATAATAAATTTGAATTCAAGCGAGATTTATCGTCCGGTTGGTATCCTTAGTTGATTTGTAGGTTCTGTCGACATAAACCATTTACGTGGTATTTTTAATCATCATCAATATGGCTGAAGCCAAATCACTACTGAAGACACTGGAAAGCGTGCAGCAGTCAATCGTAAATATTAAGGAATTTGCCGAGAAAAATGCGTCAAAACCTGATATCAATCCTGAAGACGTCTACCAAAGAATTAATCGCTTGGAAAGCATGCTAAGCAAATATTTGGAAATGGAAAATAAATTATTTCAGTATGACGCATCACAACCATCAAAATATCAAGAAATGGAAGAATTGTATTATTTAGCAATGAGTTGTCTCAACAAAATGGTGCCAAAAGGTCGTCAGTCTGTACAATTTCATACCACTAACACGGCATTTGATAGTTCAGATTTACACAATGCTGGCATGTTCCAACGGGGTCAATCGTGTGAAATTAAATTACCAAAAATTATAGTGCCACAATTCTCAGGTAATTACACCGAATGGCAATCATTTATCGAATTATTCAATAAACAAATCCATGAACGGGAAGGTCTATCGGACGCACAAAGGCTCCAATATCTTAAGTGTTATTTAAAGGGTGAGGCACAATCGCTAATCATGCATATGTCAATCTCGGATGCAAATTACCATGAGGCATTGTCAAAATTAAAGGGTCGTACGACAAAAGACGTTATACCATAAACGCATTCATTCAAACATTCATGGATCAACCAGTCATTCAACAATCTAACGTAAGTTCAATAAAGAAACTGTATGACGTTTCAGATGGAGTAATTAGAGGAATGAAGTCATTGGGAACAGAAGCAGAAAGCCGCGATCCCTGGCTGATTTATGTCTTACTAAACAAGCTAGACGTCCAATCCAGAATTCTTTGGGCACAAGAAACCAAAAATATTGAGTGTCCAAAAATAAGCAGATTATTTGAATTTCTTGCAGAAGGAATTGATACGCTCGAAACATTTGGAATGAGCAAAAGGTTGCCAGTTTCATCTAAACCACAAGCAATAAAATCACTTGTCACTGCTGTCGTTCATACAAAATGTTCATTATGCAAAGGAGAAGAAACTCATAAATTGCATGAATGCAAAATATTCAAAGCAATGAAACATAGCGAACGGTTACAATATGTAAAGGAATCGCATAGATGCTTCAATTGTCTTAATAGCAATCACTCGGTCTACGAATGTAGATTTAAATCAAGATGTCAGACGTGCCACCGCAAGCATCACACATTGTTGCATGTAAGTTCACCTGCCACAACCGAGGCGAAACAAGAATCAATCGAGACAATCAAAAATGAAGCCAATAAGTCAAATGTAGCCGTTCCAAATTCTGTTAATATGCATGTGACAACGAGTTCCGAATCAAATCTATATAAATCAAATTGTCTAAGTGTTGCACGTCAAATTCCAAATGCAATATTGCCCACAGCCATTGTAAAACTTCGCGATCGGCATGGCAACTTACATACATTCCGAGCTTTATAAGATTCTGGATCAGAGTCAAACTTCATTACTGAAAAATGTATCAACAAACTGCAGCTATCTAGAACCAAAAATTCAATAATTATTAAAGGTCTTGGACAATCAGATATTGGTAGAACGAAGGGAGCTGTGGAAGTTGAAGTATCGAACTTGGCAGAAACGTATAAAACAAAAGCATGGTCGTATGTGGTACCCAGAATTTCGTCTATTTCAACAAAGAATTATGCAAATCAACATGATATTGATAAGATTAATCAAAAATTATTGGCTGACCCAAGGCTATTTGAATCCGGAGATATTGATATGCTGTTTGGAGTAAATATATTTTTTGATTGTTTAGATTTAGATTGCACAAAGAAGATAGACTTTGAGAATTTATCCGCTTATAACACCAAGTTTGGATGGATAATAATTAGAAAACCCAATGAAGATGACAGAGTAAGTTCGGAGACATTCAACACCATGGTAGATGTAGACACCACATTGAGGCAATTTTGGGAGTTGGAGAACGTGCCTAATGCTAGCGAGTCAACGCCCGAAGAAGATGAATGTGAAAGATTGTTTCAAAATACTACTATTCGAAGTAAGGATGGTAAATTTGTGGTTCGTCTTCCCTTCAAGGAAGGTTTAGAAAACTTGGGTTCATCCTATAATATCGCGTTGCAGCGTCTGAAATCAATGGAACACCGATGCATCAAAGACAAATCTTTCAAGCAACTATATCACAATTTCATGGAGGAGTACGAAGCCCTCGGTCATATGACTTTGATCGGTGAGTCGAATACACAAAATTATTACATGCCACATCACGGAGTAATAAAAGAAAGTACAACAACCAAATTACGTGTGGTGTTCGACGCCAGTGCTAAATCTACATCTAACACGTCATTAAATGAATTGTTAGTGGTTGGACCAAATTTTCAGTCGTCATTAGCAGACATTTTGTTAAGGTTTCGGCAACATAAATATGTTTTAACGGGAGACATCGAGAAAATGTATCCTATGGTGTGGATTCATCCAGAAGATGCGAGAGTTCAACGAATTTTATGGCGAACAGAATCTACAATGATACCAAAGGAATATCGTCTGAATACCGTGACCTATGGAACTGCATCAGCGGCATATCTCGCTACGAGAAGTTTAAAGGAAGTATCCCTAAGGTTTGAGAATCCAAATGGTGACGTGGCTAATGTGCTGTTAAAGGACGTCTATGTAGATGACGTAATGACCGGTTCAACAAGTATTAATCACTTGCTCAAAATGAAGAATGAAATCATCTCAAATTTAAAGATGTACGGCTTCAACCTACGCAAATTACGTTCTAATGTACGTGACATTATCATTTCAAATCATCCAAATTTAGAATCTGTGGTTGAGGGAGCAGAAAAGGAGATATCTGAATCACGTGAAGAAAATAAAGTTCTTGGTATGATGTGGGACTCAGTAACAGATATATTCAGCTATCAGTTTCATCCCAATGATTTGTCGGTGCATACCAAGAGAAGTCTGCTTTCAGAATCCAGCAAAGTCTTCGATCCGTTAGGCTTGCTCACCCCAATAATTATAAAAATCAAGATTTTATTTCAAAAACTTTGGCTTTCACCAATGAAGTGGGATGATTAACTGCAAGACGAGGTTAAATCAGAATGGCTAAAAATCAGAAATAGCTTCAATAATATAAATTCAATTAAGATCCCGAGGTGGCTGAAAACCAACAATGAGTGCACATTACAAGGGTTTAGTGATGCAAGTGAGGCAGCTTATGGCGCGTGTATCTATGCGGTAACAGATGAGGAAGGCATTGCAGTATCAAGATTGATTGTAGCCAAGGCAAGGGTTGCTCCCATTAAACAAGTAAGCTTACCACGATTGGAGCTACAAGCAGCATTGTTACTGGCCAAACTAATGTCATGGGTTCAGCGCACACTAACGATCAATGTAAAGAAAGTTGAATTATGGACAGATAGCAAAATAGTTCTAGACTGGTTATCATCACATCCTCGACGCTGGAAAACTTTCATTGCTAATCGGACATCAGAAATTTTGGACACATATAAATTCAAACGAGAATGTTGGAACCACGTTAGATCCGAGCATAACCCAGCAGATTGCGCATCGAGGGGGATTTTCTTGGAACAACTGGAAAATTATCATTTGTGGTGGTCCGGTCCACATTGGTTAACGTCAGGAGAAATTTATCAGAGGAAAAAAGAATCAACTCTAAAAATCCCACCTCAAGAAGAAGAAGACATAATAAGTTTAACCTGTGCTGCAGTCCCGGATGTTCTTAAATCATTAATCGAAAGGCATTCCAGTTTCTATAGAGCATGCCAAGCATAAGCTAACGCAATTAAATATATCGAAAAATTAAAGGCAAGGATTCATCCAGAACTGAGTAACCAACACAACCCAAAGATTCTACGAAGAGACATTCGAGCGGCTGAAGTAATTTTGTTTAAATATATCCAAAGAATCGAATTTGCTGACGAGTATGAAGCATTGAAGAAAAATCAATTAGTCCCAAGTAAAAGTAGATTACGTATTCTGCATCCTTTTATTCATCAAGACGGGCTCATGAGAGTTGGTGATTATGTTATGTTTGGCAATGGTTAGGCGAAAATTTTGGATTATCAACTGTAAGGATGTAGTACGTGCTGTAATCAGGAAATGTATAAACTGTATAAGAATGTATATAAAATGTGAGCAACAATTGATGGGTACACTACCAACCTCCAGAGTCCAATATGAGTACGCCTTTGCGAATGTGGGAATAGATTACTGCGGTCCATTCAAAATACACTTATTAAGAAAACGAGGTTCATCACCACACAAAGCATATGTTTGCCTCTTCGTACGCATGGCTACTAAGGCCGTTCATATCGAAGTCGTCATCGATCTAACCACAGAAAGTTTCCTGGGCGCTCTACATAGATTTATCGGTCGTCGTGGTTTATGTAAATCAATTTATAGTGATAACGGAACGAATTTCATCGGCGCCAAAAATCACTTAAACGAAGTCTATCAATTTTTGAAAACCAATAATAATCATATCCATGAATTTCTTTTAAGGAATCAAATAAGTTGGCATCTAATTCCAGCAGGAGCACCACACATGGGAGGTCTGTGGGAAGCCTCAGTCAAACTTCTCAAAACAAATTTATTTAAGGTAGCTGGTAGCAATATTCTCACTCTAGAAGAATTTACGACGCTGATGGTACGAATTGAAGCCGCCATCAATTCACGTCCGCTATGCAAGGACCAACAAGAAGAAATCGATGTAATAACACCAGCCCACTTAGTCATTGGACGCTCACTAGTAGATGTTCCAGAACCAATTTTTGTCAACAAAGCATCTCGATGGCACGTAGTGCAACAAATTTATCAACATTTTTGGAAAAAGTGGCATACCAACTACATCACGGCTCTTCAAAATCGCTGCAAATGGCGAGAATCCAAGGAAAATGTTAAAGTCGATGACGTTGTAATTCTAGCTGACGATAAATCGCCATCGCTACATTGGCCGCTGGCACGAATTCTTGAAGTACATCCGGGTTCGGACGGATTAATTCGTGTAGTCACACTTAAGCTAGCTGGTGGAAGTATAGTCAAACGACCAACAAATAAATTATGCATTTTACCAGTCAGAAACTGAAGTGAATTGAGATCATTCAGGGCGGGCGGAATGTTGTCGCAGCATAAATATGGGTAATAAAAACAAACGCTAGATATTAGTTATTATTATTATTAGTAATTAAGAAATTATTTTAATTATTCAATTACGCCAGCTTATTATTATTAAACATAAAATTTCGTATTGCATTAGTCTGGTGCGCCCTGTAGTTGTAATTTAACTTAAAGAAAAAGAAAGAAAACAAAAATGTATTAACAATTTGATCAATGTAATATTAAGCAAAAAAGATACTTATCTTATTGTAACCAAAGATGACCGGTTCTAAAACTAAAGGAATAATTTAGTATAAATCAATAATTAATTAAAAATCTAAATAAAATGTAATAATTCTCTTACCAAAATTGTTATGTCAAATAATATGTCAACATTAAAATTCACTTTAACGTTCAGCGCTCTAATCTGGCAGAATATTTAAAAACTACTAATTATTTAGCAAATTTGACTAGTATTGTATTCTTGTATGCATGTACTTTAAATTATAGAAAAATTGCTATATTCCTAAAGATTTTGAGAAGATCAGTTTTTGAGTAGCCGCTGTCAAATATAGAACAAAAATATTAAAATAAAATACATAAAGTAAAATTAAAATTAGTATTCTTTTAAGATTAATTAAAAATTATAAGATAAAATAAAGGATAAAATAAAATTGATGTTTCAAGATCCGAAGAGATTTTAATTGCATCCGAAGAAAGAAAATTAAGCAACAGAAGAATTTGAAGACATCAGTTGGTAAAAATATTTGAGATATCGCAACTACACCAATTTTATCCGAAGTTTACACGAACTATGCATATAATGCTCCGATCCCATCTATTTGTCGACAATTTAATCATAATTTTGATGTGTTTGATTTTAATATTTCTAAATGTACTTTTAAAAAGCAAATCAAAGCTAAATTATAAAACTATTTATAATTATAATTACTGTAATCAAAAAAGGATTTTTATTCCGTTGTTAGAATAAATAAATAAATAAATAAATAAATAATTTTGTAAATTGTAACTTGTGTTCTGTTTTAAAACTACATGGTGATGACCAGGCAAATGTTCGAAACTAGTAGTATGTAAAATAAAAGTATAAACAATTTCACAATAAAAAAAGTGTTTTAAACTTAAAAAAATTGTTTAAATTAAATAAAGTTCAATTTTTGTGATAGAGCGTGTGTATTTTCGAATCGCAAGCTGTCGAGTTATATAAAATCATATAGTCTTGTCGAAGCTTACGGTGAGCATGCTCTTGAAAAAAACAACGTGGAAGACCACTAAATAAGTTTGGAGAGAGTGAATGGCAAGCATTGTTGGATGAGGATGACGCTGAGAAGCGAAAATAACTCGCGGATCAATTGAATGTGTCACAAGGCTTTCCATCAAATTCTGAAAAAGTTCCAGAGTACTTACTATTGATAGGCCTAGTAAAAAATCATCGGGAGATTTGTGCCAACAATAAAGTACTTGAGAAAATTCTCAGTTGAATTGCAAACAGCAAATTAATAGCGGCTCAAAAGGATTTCCGGCCATATTTGACCATGCTATCCCCATCACAAAATTCTGAAAAAGTCACAGAGTACTCACAATTGATGTGCCATTCACACATATATTACGATTAGTATAAATTTATGTAACACATAAATTTAACTATTATTGATTCGATTGATTAGAGATTTAAAAAAATTAATGTCTAAAGGTATATCTATGACCTATTTGGCAAATTACACATTTTATGACGTTTTAATCTTTTCCTCGTTGTGGTATTTGTTATGTATTAGTCTATAATAATCAATAATGTTAAAGTACTAAAACCTTCAACGTCATTATTTAATATATTTTTTGTAAATCGTAATTGAAGGTCGTAGTACTTGTTTTGTTATTAAATGGTAATAAGCTTCTGCCGATGATATATAATACAACGGTCACGGATAACAAAAAATGTGACGGGAATGATCATTATATCAGAGGACAGCAGTTGTTAAACATTAATAAAGAAACTCAAAATTATTATAAGTTAATTAAGTGTCTTGTATTTCATTCAAATAATATATATTATATTGGCGACGAGAATTTAAAGGAATACGCGTGTTCAATAAATCAAAATTAAAGTGAGAAAAATTAAATTAATTAAGTGCCAAAGCAAGTTTTAGTGTCTGTAGTAGTTGATCGTGTGCCTACAGTACGCCATTGTGATAATCGCATTAGCACGCTTGAATAGATGCTCGTTAAACCAACTCCAATTAAAGTGGAAATAAATAAAACCAACCACATAAATCTAAAAATTTCGTTAATTGGGAGTATAGAGGCAGTTATCCCAGGGGAAGATTTTGAAGCGTACGAAGACCGTCTGATGCAATATTTTCTTATAAATGATGTTCAAAAGGATAAAAAAGTACCGCTTTTCATTACCGTTATGGGCGGTGAAACTTATAAAATTTTGAAAATTTTAGCCTCACCAAAGGCACCTAGCGCACTTAATTTCGGCGAAATCGTCAACATATTGAAGCAGCACTTCAAACCTAAGGTAAATAAAAGAGCGGAGCGTTTCAAATTCTCGAAGTCGAAACAAGAACAAGGAGAATCGATATCCGAATTTATTGTGAAGCTGCCATTAGCTCAATCATGTGAATTTGGAACGTTTCTGGATGACGCTTTAACGGACAAGTTTATTGTGGGATTACGATCCGAAGAAATCCAGTAAGAGCTTTTACAATATCCAGATGTTAAATTCGATAAATGCTGTGAAAAAGCCTTGAACATTGAAATGTCTGTCAATCAAGTTAAATCAATGAATTCATCCGTGTTGTGCCACTATATAAGTCAGACAGATAGAACAAGGTCACGCCATCGGAGCCAATCCCATCAAAGTTATCATAGTCAGGAAAGAAGTGATACTGTTAGAAGTCCAAGTCAAAGGTATCGTCATAATCAAAGTCCAACTCCAAGGTATCGTCAAAGTCAAAATCCCAGTCCACAGAATCAAAACGTTTTGCGCAGTAATTGTAGTCGGTGTGGGAGATATAGTAACCATGAAAGTCAGTGTCAAGCCAAGCATTGGCAATGTTACAGTTGCTATAATTATGGGCATACATCCAAGACTTGCCAGAGTAAAAGTCGTGGCGGAACTGTTAAAATAATCAATAGTATAAACCAACGAAATCAACCGGCGGAGTGTATAATACAAATAGAAAATCAGGAGGTCTCAATGGAGGTGGATACCGGAGCATGCTCCTCAGTCATCAGGTTAGTTAAGTATAGAAATAAGTTTAGTTATATAAGATTAAATCAAATTAATGAGTCTCTCTCTACCGTTACTGGACAGATAATCAAGGTCGTGGGAAAAATAACAGTTGATGTCGTATTTCGAGCGAAATCGTGGAGGTTGAAATTAATTGTTGTGGATTCGGAACGTGAATTTAAGCCATTGTTGGGAAGATCTTGGCTAGATGTTCTTTTGCCCGAATGGAAAGCCATGTTTATGGGATTAACTACGTGTTCGGTAAATAACTTAAGTACTAATGATATTTTAGAGAAAATTAAAATTAAATTTCCGAATGTAATGGACCGTGGGTCGATTAATCAGATGATAGAGGGGTTTAAGGTGGATATACTGATGGAAGAAGGTGCCAAACCCATATTTCATCCGGGATATACAGTAGCATATCAGCTGAGGCCTAAAGTAGAAGCTGAGCTAGCACGTTTGTGTGAGCTAGATATTTTGGAACCCGTAAAGTTTAGCAATTGGGCCAGTACAATTGTTTCCGCCCCCAAAACGAATGGCGAGATACGAATCTGCGTAGACTTCAAAGTCACAATAAAAAATATGGTTAAAACGGAACACTATCCTCTACCTCGGGTAGACGACATATTCGCTAGTTTAGCCAACTGTAACTATTTTTGTGAGATAGACCTTACTGGGGCATTCCAACAGTTGCTCGTCTCTGAAGAGTCCAGAGAATATTTAACCATAAATACCCATAAGGGCTTATTTAGATACAAAAGGCTGCCTTTCGGGTTAAAAAGGCTCCCCGATATTTCAATCTATCATGGATCAGATACTATCGGATCTGGAAGGAGTTGTTTCGTATCTAGACGACATTTTAGTTGGGGGTAAGGACCATCAAGATTGTCGAAATAAATTATGGCTAGTTTTGGGAAAATTAAATAGATATAAAGTACAAATAAATTTAAGTAAATGTAAATTATTATCGCCTAGTGTAGATTATCTAGGTCACAGCTTATCAGCCGAAGGAATTCGTCCTAATAACGAAAAAATTCAGGCAATTGTTAATGCACCAGCTCCAACCAATGTATCCCAGTTGCAATTTTTTTTGGGCTTATTGAACTATTATGGGAAATTCATCCCTAATCTATCAACCAATTTAGTAGATTTATATTATCTTTTAAAGAAAGATGTCAATTTTGAGTGGTCACCTAGCTGTCAGTCGGCGTTCGAAAAATGTAAGGGTTTAATTCTTAAACACAATTTGTTGGAACTTTACGACCCTGATAAACCAATCGTCATTGCTACGGATGCTAGTCCGTATGTTGTGGGTGCCATTTTGTCCCATCTTGTGAATGGTGTGGAGAAACCGGTCTTGTTTGCGTCGAGTACCTTGTCTCCGGCAGAGCTTAACTATTCGCAACTTCATAGAGAAGCCTTAGCGATTGTCTTTGGTCTCAAGAAATTTCATAAATACATTTATGGGCACGAATTTGTTATTGAAACGGATCATCAAGCACTTCGTGAAATATTTAATCCCAACAAATCAACTCCTCCGGTTGCAGCTGCAAGAATGCAACGCTGGGCGGTAATACTGTCGATGTATAATTACCGCATTGAATATCGTCGAGGACCTCAAATGTCTCATGTAGATGCTCTGTCTCGTTTACCTGTGCAGTCAAAAACAAATATTGATAGTAATTTGTGTATTAAAGCTTTTAATTTTACGGATAGTTTACCACTAAAATTAGAAAATATTGTGACAAAAACGGAGAAGGATATATGCTTAAGCCAAGTAATTAATTGTTGTATGTATGGTTGGCCAGATTCTCATAAATTGTCAGAAGAACTAAAAGTTTATTTCAATAAACGAGATTATTTCTCGTGTGAAGATAAATGTCTTTATTACATGAACCGGGTAGTTATCCCAAGAACGTTGTCTTCTAAAGTGTTAGAGTTATTGCATAAAAATCATGCTGTCGGAATAGTTCGCATGAAAATGATGGCACGGTCTTACGTGTGGTGGTTTAAAATAGACAGGGACATTGAACAATATGGTAATAGTTGTATCGTTTGTCAACAAAGTCGAAATGTGCCAAAAGAAATAGTAAAACTAGTTGGCCTGAAGCAAGTTATCCTTTCCAAAGAATACATATAGATTTTTTTAAGTTTGAGAATAACAATTTTTGGATAATTGTCGATGCGTTTACAAAATTTTTGGAAATTATTTTAATGAAAATTACTACAGCTAGTGCTTTAGATAAAACTTTTTCAATATTTGGGCTACCAAATGAAATCGTTTCAGATAACGGACCACCTTTCGGTTCTTTTGAATTTTTTAAAATTTGCAGAAAAATTTAATATTCAGATAACTAAGTCACCACCTTACCATCCTGAGTCTAATGGATTGGCCGAACGCAATGTACAAACGGTAAAATCAGTTTTAAACAAATTTCTCCAATACAACAAAGGTATTCATTTGTATTGGTGAAACATGTATATCTTCGCATTGTAAAGGTAAAATAATTAGATTTAGCATGATTAACTTTAATTCGCCATTTTTCTATCAATGCTGGAATACTGATAATATTCTCCTGCACAACTTTTGTCGTTTTATTGGGGTCTTCATGTAATGAGAGTACTGCCGTGTCGTCTACAAATGTTGCGTTAGTTACTTAATTGCTTGTAGGTATATCGGCGCGGTATAGCAGATATAATATCGGCGCCAGCACGCTGCCCTGTGGTTAACCAAATTTAATTGGGCAGAAGACATTTGTATACGTAACTTGATATTTTATTATACAATAACTGTCAAGTAGATATGATGTTAATATTCTCTAGAAATCATGTGGAAATAATCGCTTAATTTTGTATTGTAATTTCACATGCCAAACCTTGTCAAAAACTTGTGCTACGTCCATGAATAAAGCAGAACAATATCTTTTTCCTCCAGGGCTTCTTCAATTACTTGTTGAGTGTTCAGGCCTAAATCTAAACTGATGATCCGGAATCAGCTTCTTCTCCAACAATATAGGCTTTAGACGTTTAAGTAGTAACTTTTCGAATTATTTAGACACAATTGATAGCAAGCTTATAGGTATGTACGACGTAACATCTTCTGAGGGCCAGCCTGGTTATAGTATTCATATTACTTGTGAAACCTTCGATTGTATTGGGAAAAATGCTGTTCTAAGTATTGCGTTGAAAGGTAAGATCATATCCTTACGCATTTTTAGAATTTAATTCTCTCTGTATCACAACTTCCAACATAGAAAACTACTTGATAGTATGATTCATTTGTAATGGTGCTTCCAGGTAGTTTTGAATGTCGTTATTATCTTTAGCTGTCCTTTCTGACGTATATCCGTGTTATGCGTTTCAGGTAATAGCAAGCGATCTTTTCTTGTTCTACCAAAAATGTTTAACTTCTTGTCCTTCTTGCAAGCCGTTGGCATTCCAGATTGCTAATTTAAGGGTTCTGGACATTGAATGATTTGGAAACAATGGTCGCAGAAGATTAATAATAGTATCCATTTTGGTCATTATTTTTCAATCATAATTTCCAACCGTTGTACCGCATGTTTTTTTCACATTGATTTGTGAGATGTTCACTGATACATTTTACACAACTGGGTTTGTGATTGCAATAAGATTTGGCATGACTGTGTCTTAGACAAGTAGTGCATTGAACCACTTCACGCTTGACATGTGGATTTTCAACTTTACAACTGAATGCATCAGTCTATTTATCAAATTAATTTTTTATTTGATTCACTCATTCGAAGCTCAACTTTAAGGAGTGGGAGTGAAGTTGTCATACCATTTTGCCTCATGTTGCAGATATTAGCACATCGTGGCCAAACTTATTTAACTCACTTTTAAATCTTCGATGTTAATTAATGGATATCATGAGGACATGCTCTCATTACTGGAAAAATAAAATGCATAAAACTAATAACATTTGTATTCAACGCGATCATGCGAACCAGTTATATTCCTCAGAAATGGAAGATATCTTTGATCACAATGATTCATAAACCAGGTAAACATGAAACGCAAATCTCATCATATCGTCCAATAAGCATGCTGCCCACAATCTCAAAGCTATTTGAAAAAATGTTACTAACGAAATTGAAACCAATATTAGAAGAACGGCGCGTTATTTCAGACCATCAATTTGGGTTCCGAAACCAACATGGCACTACAGGGCAAGTACACAGAATTGTAAATGCAATCAAAATTACCTTCGAGGAAAAAAAATATTGTTCTGCTGTTATTTTGGATATCGCTTTTGATAAAGTTTGGCACGATGAACTAATTTACAAAATTAAAGTGCTTCTACCGAAGAAATTTCACTCAGTTATGGGAGACTATCTTCTTCAAAGGCAATACATGATAAAACAAAACAGCGTAACTATTTGCTTAAACGATATTAATGCAGGTGTCCCGCAAGGCAGCGTTCTAGGACCAATATTATACTTGTTGTACACAGCTGATATACCTGTAACCAACAAAGTAATAATATCCACATTTGCCGATGACAAGGCCATCCTGGTATCTCACACTAATCCTGAAATTGCCTCAAATGAATTACAGAATCATTTAACCAAAGTCGCGGACTGGTTTAAGGCATGGCGAATAAAAGTGAACGAAAACAAATCAGCTCATGTCACATTTACGCTGAACAAACGCACCTGCCCACCAGTGAAATTAAACGATAAAAATATTTCTCAACAAACGAAGGTAAAATTACTTAAGTTTGCACCTGGATATAAGATTAACGTAGAAAAATCATATTGAAACAAAGCGCAACCAAATAAAAATTACATTTTCCAAAATGTATTGGCTGATGGAAAGGAAATCTCAGTTGTCATTAGCCAATAAAATTCTACTTTACAAAGCGATAATTAAACCCATATGGACATATGGTATTCAGTTATGGTGATCCACCAGCCATTCAAACAGAGAAATCCTGCAACGAGCCCAAGCGAAAATACTTCGCAGTATTACCAATGCTCCTTGGTACATTCGAAATAGTAATATACATGACGACCTTGGGATTAAAACCGTTAAAGAAACAATCAAAGAATTCAGTTCGAAATATTACTCAAAACTAGAAGCACATCCCAACGAATTGGCCAGGGAGATACTAAAACAGCCGCGATTAAGGCGACTGAGAAGAACAGATCCACTCGGACTGATGAACCTGTGAACCTATAAATTACTAAATGATTATGTTATACTTATAAGTATAATCTAAATTAATTAAATTGTGAGCACGAACAATAAGTATCTTCTTGTGAGTTTCTTATGTAGAAAGATTCAAGAATAAATCTATTGGCGACATTTAAAAAAAAAAAAAAAAAAAAAAAATTGATGTATATAAGTTTCGTATGACCACCTGGTAAGTTTTGTTCACTTTCTGTTGGAACAAATGGAATTCGGTCTTTCGCTCCGTTAGGACTCTGAACACCAATGGGTACACCTTGGCATTGTCTTCAGCTAGTTCCTTTAACAAGATAATTAAAGGATTAAAAAAGGGTATTCACACCTCTCACAAATATTCGTACCGAAATTATTTTGAACTCGTGGTTCTACCCAATGAAGGGTAAACATAATGGACACTATCAACATATTCAACTATATTTTACTTTGTATTCTTTTCTTCTTTATTCTATTGTCAATTGCAGTGCTTGGATTTACTTTCATTAGGGACTGCTGATTTGGGGTTCAGTGAAGTGAACTGAATTTTTAGAAGATATTCTTCATTGAATCAATGATATCTTCTAATTTCTAAAATTAGCATGAAATCCTTTAGAACATTTATCTCCGCAAATATGCATGTGAAGTTTATCCTAAACTTTCCCTAAATAAAAAAAATGGCGTTTAGTATTATTTTAGGAAAAACTTCACACGTCTATATAGAGAAGTGAAGTTTATACTAATTCTTTCAAAATACAAAAAAATGCGAATGTATTGGTGAATTGCAAACATTTAGGCGATTTTAATGTATAATTAGGCCGCTCATAAAGTTGAATGAATTATACACCCTCAAATATGGCCTGGATTGCACCAACCCACTATGATATATAACTAAGGGGTAATTTAAAGCAACCGTGTTTCCAAAAATTCTAAACTACATAAACTTGGTATTTCACTTAGTATTAGGTAATGCTTATCAAACGATTCATGTAAAACCTTAAGGTCAGAATTAACCATATAAATCACATGCGTGGGACATTTATCAATATAAGCTAAGGCTAAATAATCAGCAAACCCATTACTGTTACCATTTAATTTAAGTTTAAAAATAGGATTAGTATACACTAGAAATAGCACCGGACCTAACACCGATCCTTGTGGTACTCCAACATCGACAACTCTAAAATCACTAAAAGTATCATTAATTCTGACTCTCACTTTTTTATTATCTAGGTAGGAAGCAAACCACTTGTTTGACATAACCCTAAAACCAATGTCAAACAGAATAGATAACAAAAGTGTATGATTAACCCAATCGAAGGCCTTAGAAGCGTCAATAAATAAACCTGCACAAATATTAACATTCTTGAAACCGGTATGAATAACATCCAAAAATTCCAACATAGGTGATTCATTCTGATGAACTCTTAGTGTTTTACTTAGTGGTAACTTAATTTTTATTTGCCTTTTCGAGAACTTTGAGAACAACTGGTTAGATTGCAAGTGGTTTTTAGTTTCCCTTATCACTACGATCATCTAACCACTCCATGCTCCAAGAAAAAATTGAAAATATGAGCAAGAGCAGGACCGACAAAATCAGCAACAGCTTTCAAAATTTAATTACTAATTACTTCGTTAATATGTTTGTTCCTCTTAACATCAACATTAATCTGGATGGCTCATTTATTTAGCACTAGAACTACCAACCGATCAAAATAATCGGTTATACATTTATTGAATTCAATTTTTTTAATTATTATGTCATATTTTTGTGGGAATCTGTGGTGAATTTTAAAATCATAACAAAGTAATTATGTTAAAATTTATCATAAACTTCCAAAAAAAAAATTAACATAATAATTAAAAAAATTGAATTCATTAAATGTACAATTCGTCATTTTGACGGGTTGGTAGTTCTAGTGTTAGACGAGATACTTTTTTTTTTTTTGGTATAAAAATCATTTTTTAATGATGGATCATTGATACTAGGAAACTCGTAATATTGTTTAAGTCGCTTGATTGTTCTTGAATATCCCTGATGTCTACCAAGAGGAGTAATGTGGAATTCCTTTATAACTTCATTTATATTTTCTTCGGTTTGGTGCATTGTTGTTCGGGATATAATTTGTAGAATGAGCTTTACCAGCTCATTCTACAAACGGTAACGAACTATCAAAAATAGAACTATTGGGAGTTCGTGTTATAGTATCCTCAGATATATCACCAGTGTCATCTTAAGCATTTCGTTTCGATTGTGCTCTGGTTACAGCTGCAATTGTTTTAGCGAATTCAGATATGTTGAGCCTTTTACAATTTTTTAAACGACTAAGTGCATGATTAAAATTCTTTGGTTTATATTTTAAGACGCCATCGGATTAAACCGAGAAGAAGCTTTCGGGTTTGATTTCAGCCAGATTAAAGGACGATGATTAGTCGTTGAGTAGCCCAAACTAGATCCTTTTTTACCTTATGGTGGTTTCGTTCCGCATCGTTTAACAATCTACTCGCAAATGAGATTGGTAGATCTTTTCCTTCGACATCTTGTGATAGAATCGCCCCAATTGCGTAATCATTCGCATCTTTAGTTAGAATGAAGATGTCATTGAAATTATGACGTTGAAGTATAGGAGATGAAGTAACGACTCAATGAGCATTCCATTAAAATTCTACACTTTTCGGTAACAATCGACTTGAAGGTTCGGAGATCTTGGAATAATCATAAAGATATACAAAACATATTAAACCATTTAATCCCAATTGGAGCCTTCCTTCAGACCAAATGGCATTCGCAAAAAATGGTAACGACCGGCTTCGGTACTAAACGCTGTCTTTTCTTTATCATCAGCGTGCAGTTTAATTTAATGATACCCATTTGGAAAATCGAGTGTTGTGAAATACATTGCTTTGCCCAGTTGGTCTAATATCTCTGTTATGTTCGGCAGAGGGAAAAATTGATCACTAGTAATGTTGTTTAATCTGTGAAATCCTACAACTAAACGCCATTTTCGTTCATCAGCTGATGAAGATTTCTTGGGAACGATCCATAAAGGAAAGTCTCAAGGATTATTAATTGGTTCGACAATTTTTTCGTTTAGCATCTTATAAACTTGTTTATTAACCTCGTATTTAAGTGATTCGGGGAAACGATATTATTTGACGTGAACAGGTTGCGAATTTTGAAATCTTGGAATCTAATGACAACAAGCGTTTGTTGTAGTCAGTCAGAGTATCGCTTTCTAAGGTAGAAATCATCGTTGAAGTCAAGACTAATTTTGAATATGGAAGATTTTTCAATTTCGTTCAAGTGACTGAGATTTAGATTTTCAGTAAGCTTGGTCAATCTTGCTTCTATGTTTGGATTCCATTTCCGATATTTAGTATTATTAAGGAACTTGCTAAAAGCTCAGTTTCATTTTACCGATATTAACTGGATAATTGTTGGTTTTTACTAGTCAGTAGATCAAGTAGGCTCACATCTTGTCACCCAATAAAGGAATCCGATAAGCAATACCTATAAAGGCGTTTAGTATTACGTCAAATTTCCTCAACGGCAAATATGGTGTGTGGTTCCGGTAAAAAAATGCAAATTTCAATATGCAAAATCCATGATAAAATTCTACAAATCGCTGATTAGTTGGCTAATATATACATCTTACTACCCCATTAGGGAAACCGATGAGAACGACCTATAACCCTGTTTAGTATTACGTCAAGTTCGACACCCCTACCAAATATATGGAGTTTTTGCAAAAACATGCAAATTTCAATATGCAAAATCCATGATAAAATTCTACATATCGCTGATTAGTTGGCTAATATATACATCTTACTATTTCATTAAGGAAACCGATGAGAACGACCTATAACCCTGTTTAGTATTACGTCAAGTTCGACACCCCTACCAAATATATGGAGTTTTTGCAAAAAAATGCAAATTTCAATATGCAAAATCCATGATAAAATTCTATAAATCGCTGATTAGTTGGCTAATATATACATCTTACTACCCCATTAAGGAAACCGATAAGAACGACCTATAACCCTGTTTAGTATTACGCCAAGTTCGACACCCCTTCCCAATATGGAATTAGCGCACTTAAAGTCGTATTTCGAAATTATAAGTTATAATTTTGTAAATAATTTGTATCCAATATATTTACATAAATCACATTTTATTCCTTAATTATACGTTTAATAATTTACTTTTATTAATATAAACATTATTAAAAATATTTATAAATTCAATTCTTTATGCAATCGCCTAAATGTATGCATTTAACCAACACAATCATGTTTTTTGGTTGGTGTGGTTGTTTCAGGAAAAGTTTAGGATAAAATTCACAGCGGTCTGCAAATCTAATTTGTCTTTGAGCATTCAGTAGATTCGCTTACACAATGGAATATCAAGATGACATTTGATTGTTTTTCCACATTTTTATGGTCTGCTTTATGGTTTTCTGTTTTTTTTATAAACCACTTTTGGAACTTTAGTCAATAGCTAGTTAATTTAATTTGTCAATATAACATTTTTTTAGTTAATTATTTTTCATTAATCTTTTTTAATTTGTTTGATGATACGTTTGGTTTTTCTACTATTTAATTATAAATTTATTTTTTTATTTTAGTAAAAAGTTATTTACACGGTTAATTTTAATACTGTTAAGTTTTTGTCTTGTCAATCAAGGTTCGTTTTCACTGGATTGTGAATAAAACAAAATTAATTCAATTTTTTGCCAACGAATTTATTTATTTTACAAGTTATAATTCACAAAATCACTTTATTTAAATTATTCACACAATTTCACTGATGACTTTTACTTTTTATTTTGCACTAAAACACTTTCTAAATTACTTTTTAATTCCCTTTTAATATTTACACTACCGAGCAAACGGTGCAGTGGTTAAAGCTGCGGCGTTTGGATCGGAAGGTACCGGGTTCGAATCCCGATAAGGGCGAGGTGCAAAAGGGCTTTTTCATCATCTGATTACGATCGGTGATGACTATGAACACAACTATGACCACTGTTGAGAGTGCAGAATCCAAGGGCCGACCAACCTTTCATGTCAGCACTATAGGTTGGCATGAAACAATGCAATGTGCATGTGGTTTATACAAAGCGGGTCTATACCCGTACGTCCTCAATTTGATTACTACTGCGTATAGTAGGACAGTAAAATTAACTGCGAAAGAATTGGGAGTGCCTTGAGCCCCAGAAAAGATTGCATATATTAAAAAAAGAATAAAAAAACAAAAAAAAAAATATTCACCCTATTCGCTTACCAAATACTTATAATCCTATGATTTTAATATGTTCCAAAGATTGTAAGAGAATTCAATCCAGTTTCGAACTGATGAATGAGCTTATGATTATGAAAAAATCAATCTTCTCATCAGGCCACGGCGACTGGACTGATTATACCACAATTTACATTCTATATATATATACAGAATGTGCTGTGCGTTAAGTACTAGCGAATCGTACTAATACAGATGAAACTGAATTGAATTCTCTTACAATCTTTGGAACATATTAAAATCATATAATTAAATAAATAGAATTCTGTCTATTACTCGGTTTCGTTGAATTACTGTTCGTAAATACTAATATACTTCTCGTGTTAATCGAAACACACTTAAAATGGTCTAATTACCAGTAGCATCTTAGATATTACATGAATTAATTAATATTCAACAAAAAATTAATAAAGTACTAATAATCCAATTCGATCTCATTCGCCTTTTTATATACACAAACCAAATCTCTAGAAAGTTTATGACTTTTCCAGTAAGAATAGTGTAGAAACATTTAGAACAGTTTTATCATGGAAAATTCCATTTTAATACAGTAACACATTGAGCTATTAATTTAACTTATTCTATTACACCCTAGGTGTCACCGTCACAATACATTTTATTCATCGCTATGTTTAATTGAATCACAATTATTTACAGAAAGTCCCTCTATGTTTTTTTAGGATTACGCAAGAGCATAAGGTGTGTGGGAACAAATGTGTTTTTTATGAAATCCGCAGAAATCCACCGACAAATCATATTGATGTGTTCCTATGTGTCTTGTCACTAAGGCACCCACACAAGATTTTTATATTTTTTTTATTACACCTTCATAAAGCGTTGTAACTATTACATTAGGAAACGAGTCGTACTCGAATAAAATCTAAAATCTTAGATCTGTCTCTCGTATAAATTAAAAATATATCTTTTGTTTTTGTTTTAAATAATTTGGTTATTATGTTAGGATGAACCGCAAAACCACAAATTTAATCAAAAGACTGTATACATAATAGTTTCAATTGTCTCGAAATCGATATAAAAAATTTAGTTTGGTAAATTTAAAGTTTTTTTTTTTTAATACTGTACTCGTACATAATGGCTATATACTATGAAACTCTTATATGAAAAAATAAAAATTAAACCTATATAAAAATTTAATTCAATTGAATAGAATCATGTTTACCAAAATTCAATTATTTCGGTATCTCTGGTTCGGTTTAATTTCAATGTATATTATAGATGCAAATAAAATCTTTTCGTATATTTGTATATAGCAAATTTAATGCCCGAAATGATAATTTAATTTAAATATTTTCCGGAGAAATTAAAATACAATTTTGTAGAAATTGTTACCAATAAATTACTTTCAAAAATGCAATCTTTCGGAAGATCAAATATTTCATTAATTTTGGATAAACAAGTGATAATGATACGCAAATACACACACACGGGGTCTGTATTTTTATTCACCTGATGCAGTGCAGTTCATTATTTTTCCTTTTCTGCTTTGATTGTTTTCTATTAGAGAAACAAGGAAAAATTGTACACTACACTGATCGGTGTGAATAAAAAAATATGCCCACAAACATACCTGTTAATTTTTTATAGTGTGCAAGTCGTTTAAAGCGCCCTTAAGTCGATAATACCACGTTGTTAGGGGAAGGAGTTTACAAGAATGGCTTTAGAAAATATTGAAAATGTAACTCAATATAGATCACAAAAGGTAAATCACAAAGGTTTGAATTGTTCATAATGGTCCACAACTTACCACACCAAGAATTCCACCTGCCAATTTTCACATTGCTCATTTATTGTTATTACCTCGTTTTTATAACTTAATTGGTCCGGATCTAGTCACCACATTCTCTCCCCATATGTATATGACTACACGTCTCACTACGGCGTTGTAGATCTAGCACCTCCTTCCTGACTGCATTCACAAAAGTCGCATCGTTCCCTTTGTTAATAATAATTATATTTTTTGTTAAACAAAATTCAAAAAGTTGCTCAAGTCTGATGTTGGTGTCACAGGGGGAAGTCCTTAGACTATGTGGTGTGATTTTGCATCGCAACCGATGATGAATTTTTGGTGATGAGTCGTGCAGTAATCAAAGAATCTCTGTACCGGTTCTGGAGATGGGTCGTCTTTGTCCCGGGAAAAATATGCCGAAGCACAGTTGAGCGTGCTTCGGCCTCCTTTGGGTAAAAGCGTCTCTATCGAGATCGCTGTTATGTCCCTGGAAATAAATTCAATAATGGAGAATATATTAAGTATCGAGCGACAAAGAATTATTGTCCTCGGCCTATCTACTTCCTTGTTGTAAATTAGATTACATGTTCTACTCGGCAAACCTTTGATTTTTCCATTGTTGGCCCACGGCTCCTGAATGAGCGCTATGTCCCCGTTCTCTATTAAGAAAATGCGAAGAAAGATTTATTTGCACATATCTCAAGGATGTGTGGTGTGTTTAATGGTGCATCATCTTCCCGTTTATTTTGATATGGGCTCTGAATAGCCTTGTTCTCCTTTTTTGGGCTGTGATTGTGCCACCCTGCCCCTTGGGCTCAAACCGTGGATTTTCCCCTTCTTACTCTGGTTCGGTCTTGGCTTTGTCACACATGATGTGCCAGGCCTATTCGTCCTGCCATGCTCAGAGGCAGCTCTGGCTCGTTCCACATCTTTCGCCGCCGCCATCTTTGGTTGTTCCGGTCTCCTCCGCACGACCGCTCTTATAGTACACCCATCCTTTGCTCTCTCCTTCTTGGGGCGAAAGTTTACGGCACCAAACATCTAATTTACTATATAATTGGAGCCTTTAAGGATCTTCGTTGTTTTGTGGGAAACCGGTCATCTGGAGGAGGTCGCCCTCCCGCTCCTTCCTCGCTACAAACTTTCAGTCCGCTCCTCTCAACTCTTTGTTCCGGATCGCCAACCGGCGAAGTATCTTCTCATTTGTTTCCTTGCCACAACACAAGTATAAAAAAAAGATTTTGGGGCGAGGAAGCTCGTCCTCCCTGACCACTTTGATGGTTGCCCTGTCTAACATGGGTACCTCTGGTACAATTCTGGACTAGCATGTGTCAAAGAAATCATCCTTCTCGGATCACATGTATACCAGGTTTGGTATTAAAACCCCTTCGAAACAAGAATCGGTAGTAAGAATACCAAAACGTACTAATTGACCAGTCTATAATGATACCGTAACTGGTCTACATGTTACCGAGGCAATTAATAATGCCTACCACTCAAGCTCACCCATGGTTCGTATCAGGGGGACAAGGGACGTTCCTTGGTGGAATCACACCCTGGAAACCAAAAAACGAGAGGTTCGCAAACTTTTCAACAGGGCTAAGAGGACAAACGATTGGACAACCTATCGAATGACTCTTACCCTCTTAGGCTGCCTGCGGCTTGTCGACTCCAGAAGGCACTCTCCTCGGACCACCGAAATCCTTTGGGATCTGTAAGGAAACCGAATGGAGAGACAACTACATCAAGAGAGGAAACTCTCGAATGCCTGGTGAAAGGCCATTTCCCAGAGTGTACTGTCCTTAGAGGCTAGGAAGGCCTCGATGTAGACAGCGAGCATCCCTACCTGATTCCAAGGCAAGCTTACAGGTTCTCAAGAGAGATCTTCACTCCCGGAAAAAAAAAGATGGGCCGTAAATTCCTTTGGTCCCTTTAAATCGCCGGGAGGGGATTTTATATATCCTGCATTTTTACAGCAAGGCCTACAAATACTGTTGCCTTATTTGATTAGACTCTTTAGAGGCAGCTACAGCTTAAAAAATGTTCCAAGAAGCTGGAGGGAGGTGCGGGTGATTTTTATCCCGAAAACGGGAAGAAGATCCGCAGAGGACCAGGTCTTATAGACCCATTCATCTTTTATTCTAAAAACCATGGAGAAGATACTGGGCCTACATATTAGATCCAATGACCTCCTAAGGATCCTCTAGACCCCAGCCAACATGCATATCAGGCTGTGAGATCGACAGAAACAGCGCTTAACGAGCTGACAACAAATATCGAAGATAAACTTCTGAATAAAGAGGTTTTGTTATGCTCCTTCATCGATATTCAAGGGGCTTTTGACAATACCAAGTTCAAATGATTCAAGAAAAAGCTCATGCAAGGGGAATAGACTCCTCCACCATAGGATGGATAATCAATATGCTTAGAAACAGGAGGATAACGGCCTCCTTTGGTGATTAAACAATCACGATTGCGGCTACCAGGGGTTGTTCCCAGGGGGGAGTTCTCTCACCTCTTTTGTGGCTACTCGTGATGGATGGACTACTTGCAAGATTAAAAAACTCTGACTTCTCGAATATCACCTACGCGGACGATCTGGTCTTAATTATCAGCGGGAACGGGCCTTAGGGTAAACCCCACCAAAATTATTTGTACTTTCTTTACAAATCAGAGGAAAACAATTCTTCCACCTCTATCTCTAAATGGGAAAATTCTCCAAATGGCGACGGAGGTTAAGTACCTGGGAGTGATACTTGATCAAAAACTGACATGGAACCCGTTTCTAAAATATATCACAAACAAGGCAAATAGGGCGCATTTCCCCTGCCAAATATTGATTGGCAAAACGTAGGGTCTAAATCCCCAAATGGCACTTTGGTTATACTCTACCATCGTAAGACCAATAATCTCTTATCAGGCGTTTATGTGGTGGCCTAAGACAGAGCAAAGTGGTGCCTGCTCAATATTGGATAGGATCCAAAGGCTAGCTTGTTTGAGTGTAACGGGAGCAATGAAAATCTGCCCTACAGCTGCTCTTGAGAAGCTATTGGGGCGCTCAATACTACACTTGCACCTTAAAAGAGTAGCTGGTTCAAGGGCCGTCACTCTAAAAATAACATCTCAAATTGAAACTATTAGACCAGGACATAATAGCATCCTCGACAAATTGAATCTGGACGAGGAAATAATCCAACTATCAGAAGTGATGGTTAAAACTTTTGATTGCCGAAGGTATTTCACGATTGAAATATCCAACAGGGAACAAGCGGGGAGTATAATCTCCTCCTTACCCCGTAACGCCTCCATATGGTACACTGACGGTTCAGGGATGGGCGCTGGTGCGGGTATAATAAGGCCAGGTCTCGAACTATGTATTCCGTTGGGTAAAACCCCCACAGCTTTCCAAGCGGAGATTTGTGCGATCGAGTTATGTGGGCTTCGATGTCTCACAAAAAAATATTGAAAAACCGAGATTTACGTAATCTCGGACAGCCAGGCGGCATTGCTTGCCTTAGGAGCATCTGTCTTCTATTCCAAAATAATCGGGAGCTGCTATTGCAACTTCCAGAACTCAGCAGGGAAAACGAAGTAACCTTTTTGTGGTCCCCTGGCCATATCGATATACAGGGAAACGAGGCGCTAGACCGCAGTCCAAAAGAGGCAACGGAGTGCCCTTTCCTTGGCCCCGAGCCTAGTATTCGTTATACCAAGAGCCATCTGGCAAATAACATAAGGAATTGGGAATAAAAACATACGAAAATATTCTGGGAGTCCTCTATTGGGATGAGACAGACCAAAAAACTATTAAGCTATGATATTAGACGTTTAGATCAGGCATTCAAGATGGATAGACAGTCTCTAAAATCGCTCACCTGGTACAAAACAGGACACAGACATCTGGAGAAAATGGGTAAGTCCCCTACAGACCGTTTTAGATTTTGCAACCTGGAAAGGGAAACATCCGAACATCTACTATTCACGTGTGATGCTATAATCCATAAAAGATTTAAATTCCTTCATGCAAACACAACACAGTGGCCTAACGTCGGCCCTTTAAATATGCATGAGCTGGTGGCGTTTATCAAGGACTTAAACCTCCACTTTACGTTAAACTTTCTGGGGATGCACAATAGACCTCAATGGTCGCGGTGCACAGGGCTAGTATAGCTCACCCTGTAAAAAAATCGGCGCTGTAGAGCTATTGTATAAAACTACTACGGCTTCAGACCCTATCTTACACCAATGACATTCCTGGAGAAGTACACAGCTATAGTGGCTTTGTTTACTCTACCCCATTTCGTAACAATTGTGAGTGCATTCTGCATTACTATGTCTATGTATTTCCCGGAAACCGCTATCGCTGTCTACTTCGTCTGCATAGGCGATAACTTCTAGACCTCCTCTCTCTCTGGTGAACGTAATAGCCCATTTGCACTATGTTCCAGAGAACATGTTACAAGGCCTCCTCTAGCGGGTTCCCCTAATTACTAGCCTTGTAATGATGGAATCTCCTAGTTTCGCGCTAACCATCCTGCTTAGAAGCATTACCCAATTATAGAGAAATCCACCTCCAGAAAAGACAATCTTTCCGTGATTGCCTCTGTTTTTACATTATTAAAGGCGCACTTCAAATCTAGAAAGTTTACCAAACAAAACTCTTTTAAGTTAATTGATTTATCATTCGAAAGTACCAAGGCGTGCGAAGCTGTATCCGCAGATCTTCGCTTAATGTATACGCATGCGGAGATATTGCCCACCTATCGGGTCTTATTTTCAATCTAAAATATACATCCAACAGCCCTTCCAATGTTTTTCATAGAAAGAATAATAGAGTTATATTTCTTAGGTTCTTAGGACAGACATGTGAACTTTTTCCTGCTTTCGGGAAAAATACCACATTAACCTCCGACCAGTACCTAGGGATATATACAATCTTCAAGCACCCTTTGAATAAAGCTTTCCTGATAAAGAAGAATATTTACTGAGTTGTTTTGAAGTTCCGTTGATATAATCTAATCCAGACCATTCGATGTTTATGGCTTAATAAAAGGTTTTAAACTCAAAGCATCTGTTTCCTACTTACGATATCCTCTGTGCACACTGAGAGTATTTTCTGATGATTACTGTGCACAATCAGGTCGCCAAAGTTTCCGGGGAAGTGGGTTCCGAAGAGAAGCTCCAAATACTCTTCAAAAGAAGTAGTCCACGACCCAACTGGTTTAATCATAAATCTAGGGCTGATTGTACTTTTGGAGAGAATCTTTCGAAGGCGAGAAGTTTCTAAGGTTTCCTCCATTTTTTCACGGAATTGTCCCGTGAACCTCTTTTGCGCTTTCCTTACCTCTCTTTTATAATTTCTTAGTGCCTCCTTATAGGAGTCCCAATCCTGAGCCTCTATTGTACTTTTAATAGGTTCCCAGTTCCATGAACCACCATACTTGTTTTTGCTTGCCTCTATCTTAACCAATGGACAAGCAACACTATAAAAACGGTTACATGCGATTCTTACGCTGACCGGTTACCGTCGTTGGGGTATTCAGGGTTTCTATACGGCACATTGTCGTCATAGTACATATTTATAAGCAAAATTGTTAGTCTGGTTACTAAAATGTACGTTCGAGCCAAACAGTTTTATTGCAAATTAAGTGGTGTACAATAAGTAATAGTGCATATATCATACTTACCTAATTAAAAGGAACGATGTGCACCTCGAATTATTAGAAAAGGCATATGTTGAGTTTAAATATTACGATGAGCAAATAATAGTCAAAGATTCTAACGGAAATCAGTGAATTTGTGCATCTCTACACCCAGGTCAAAGGAATGTTTGTCACATCGTTTCTGGTCGCAATTCGACGCTACAAGCAAAGCAAGTTCAAATAGGCATCCAAGCATCCAGTCAAGCATACCATAAGTTATGAAGCCGATTTGAGAAGTCGTACGCCGTCTTAAGTTATTAGGAAAAAACTCAAACTGGAGATCCCTGATGCAAGTGGGCAGAAAAACCACTAATGACCCTTACCTAAGATTCGACAATTTAAATTCTGGAAATACATTGTACAACATTAGATTCGATGATTAATCGTAATTCAACTCTAAGACGCAAATCTACAAAATCCTCATTATTCCATGGAAAGAGCGGTACCACCCATCAATAAGCTGTTAGACTCGAGTGAGGCTTTTGCACAACGTCTGCAAATTCACAGGAAAAAATTCCCGAAATCCACTTGAAGGTGTTAACTTACAGGCCGTAATGTACGGAGATTAAGCTAATTCCTCATTTCTACTATGATTTTGCTATCGGAAGTGCACGTTGTAATCCTAAGATGTCTTACATCAAAGCTGCCTAGAATAAATGAAACCATCTTGAGTTAATAGACCAACTGCACTCTGCATATAATAATATTATTAGTGTAGAATTTTCTCAACTCATTTTCAACAAGTTATAAAACCGTTTACCTATTTAATTAGGCTTATTCACCTGTTACTGTTAATTATATCAAAAAACATTAAAAACATAGTATTCAGGCAATTATGTTTTTGGCTAGTCTTACAATTATGTATAAGCTGCTAAGAAAATACGTTTTCATATTAAAATCCAAATTACTGTAATATTTAATTACATTCTTAACAACACCAGATATACAATAAAACTAATGTTATACTAAGAATTTTTTCAAGCAAAAACACGCAATTATAAAATACGTCGTTTAATTTAATTTTAATTATTTTTAAATGGAACAATTTTACTGGAGCTTTTTTACATTAAAACTAAAATCCTATTTTAACTACATAGTACCTGTCCACTTGGGCATTATAATACAAATAAGAAATTAACATTAAAACATTCGCACTGTAGCTATTTATAATTAAATAAACTCCAAACAATTAAAAATTACTTTTATAGTTGCAGGAGAAATGGTCCTATTTTAAAATTAGCTTATATGTGATGCGGAAATTCAATCCTCTAAAAAATTTTAATTTCTAAACATACTATGAATTAATATATTTAGGGCTGATAATATTTGAAAAGAAAATGATAACCCAACAATTTGTACTTAGCTAATCTTTGTACCACATATTAAATTGTTGATACAAAAATAAAATGGCTTAAGACTTAACAACAGCAATTATATCTATAAGCTATATTCAAATTATATAGTCAAAATCTACATGAGTGTAATAAAATTAAATTACGTTACCTACATTGTTAACAGATGATAAAGTTATCAAAAGACATTCATATTTTCATAACCGCACTATTCCTAAAATAAAATTAAAACAAAACGTCTAATTAATTTTTTTTAAGTATATAGCCGTACACGATGAATAAACAAAAACAACTATAATTATGAGTTTAATATAACAATTTTGTGGTTTTCACAGAATATAAACCCAGATGTTACTGATTCTATTTATAGACAATATGCTTTTCCGTATAATAGCATATAAAATTAGTTCTTAGACAGGTATTCAGGAGAAAACAAAAATTATTTAATTAAAATTTAATTAAATGGAAAATCTACCATAAAGCATTACGTATTAAATTAGTATGAAATAGGGAATTAGATAGATTTATTTTTATGTTGATAACAGAACTAATTTACATTTTTGTGTAATTTGGTAAATATTTTATAAGGAAGTAAGTTAATACTCATTCATACATATCCAGGGTTTAATAACAAAAGACTTAAGCAACAGATGTTAGAATTAACACTTTCCATTATAAACTAATTCTAATAATGGTATTACGTTGCAACTGTGCATTAATTTTAAGGTTTTTTTGTTGGTAAATATACAACTTTATTGTGAAAAAATGTTAACAAATTTTATCACTCAGAATTATTGCCCATCGCTAGCCACATTTTTTTAACATCTTCTGGCGTTAAATATATTGATTCAAAGTCAAAAGAACGACAGATCTATAGAGGCCATCTCTACGAATCGATCCAATTTTTGGTATTCTCATAAGTAACATCGAAATAGGTAGAATGGGAAGGAGCATAAAATGTAAAATGTAAAATGTAAAATGTAAAATGTAAAATGTAAAATGTAAAATGTAAAATGTAAAATGTAAAATGTAAAATGTAAAATGTAAAATGTAAAATGTAAAATGTAAAATGTAAAATGTAAAATGTAAAATGTAAAATGTAAAATGTAAAATGTAAAATGTAAAATGTAAAATGTAAAATGTAAAATGTAAAATGTAAAATGTAAAATGTAAAATGTAAAATGTAAAATGTAAAATGTAAAATGTAAAATGTAAAATGTAAAATGTAAAATGTAAAATGTAAAATGTAAAATGTAAAATGTAAAATGTAAAATGTAAAATGTAAAATGTAAAATGTAAAATGTAAAATGTAAAATGTAAAATGTAAAATGTAAAATGTAAAATGTAAAATGTAAAATGTAAAATGTAAAATGTAAAATGTAAAATGTAAAATGTAAAATGTAAAATGTAAAATGTAAAATGTAAAATGTAAAATGTAAAATGTAAAATGTAAAATGTAAAATGTAAAATGTAAAATGTAAAATGTAAAATGTAAAATGTAAAATGTAAAATGTAAAATGTAAAATGTAAAATGTAAAATGTAAAATGTAAAATGTAAAATGTAAAATGTAAAATGTAAAATGTAAAATGTAAAATGTAAAATGTAAAATGTAAAATGTAAAATGTAAAATGTAAAATGTAAAATGTAAAATGTAAAATGTAAAATGTAAAATGTAAAATGTAAAATGTAAAATGTAAAATGTAAAATGTAAAATGTAAAATGTAAAATGTAAAATGTAAAATGTAAAATGTAAAATGTAAAATGTAAAATGTAAAATGTAAAATGTAAAATGTAAAATGTAAAATGTAAAATGTAAAATGTAAAATGTAAAATGTAAAATGTAAAATGTAAAATGTAAAATGTAAAATGTAAAATGTAAAATGTAAAATGTAAAATGTAAAATGTAAAATGTAAAATGTAAAATGTAAAATGTAAAATGTAAAATGTAAAATGTAAAATGTAAAATGTAAAATGTAAAATGTAAAATGTAAAATGTAAAATGTAAAATGTAAAATGTAAAATGTAAAATGTAAAATGTAAAATGTAAAATGTAAAATGTAAAATGTAAAATGTAAAATGTAAAATGTAAAATGTAAAATGTAAAATGTAAAATGTAAAATGTAAAATGTAAAATGTAAAATGTAAAATGTAAAATGTAAAATGTAAAATGTAAAATGTAAAATGTAAAATGTAAAATGTAAAATGTAAAATGTAAAATGTAAAATGTAAAATGTAAAATGTAAAATGTAAAATGTAAAATGTAAAATGTAAAATGTAAAATGTAAAATGTAAAATGTAAAATGTAAAATGTAAAATGTAAAATGTAAAATGTAAAATGTAAAATGTAAAATGTAAAATGTAAAATGTAAAATGTAAAATGTAAAATGTAAAATGTAAAATGTAAAATGTAAAATGTAAAATGTAAAATGTAAAATGTAAAATGTAAAATGTAAAATGTAAAATGTAAAATGTAAAATGTAAAATGTAAAATGTAAAATGTAAAATGTAAAATGTAAAATGTAAAATGTAAAATGTAAAATGTAAAATGTAAAATGTAAAATGTAAAATGTAAAATGTAAAATGTAAAATGTAAAATGTAAAATGTAAAATGTAAAATGTAAAATGTAAAATGTAAAATGTAAAATGTAAAATGTAAAATGTAAAATGTAAAATGTAAAATGTAAAATGTAAAATGTAAAATGTAAAATGTAAAATGTAAAATGTAAAATGTAAAATGTAAAATGTAAAATGTAAAATGTAAAATGTAAAATGTAAAATGTAAAATGTAAAATGTAAAATGTAAAATGTAAAATGTAAAATGTAAAATGTAAAATGTAAAATGTAAAATGTAAAATGTAAAATGTAAAATGTAAAATGTAAAATGTAAAATGTAAAATGTAAAATGTAAAATGTAAAATGTAAAATGTAAAATGTAAAATGTAAAATGTAAAATGTAAAATGTAAAATGTAAAATGTAAAATGTAAAATGTAAAATGTAAAATGTAAAATGTAAAATGTAAAATGTAAAATGTAAAATGTAAAATGTAAAATGTAAAATGTAAAATGTAAAATGTAAAATGTAAAATGTAAAATGTAAAATGTAAAATGTAAAATGTAAAATGTAAAATGTAAAATGTAAAATGTAAAATGTAAAATGTAAAATGTAAAATGTAAAATGTAAAATGTAAAATGTAAAATGTAAAATGTAAAATGTAAAATGTAAAATGTAAAATGTAAAATGTAAAATGTAAAATGACATGTACAGCGATGTGACACTGACTTAAAATCAAAATCGTATAGTGGTGCTTTTGCTTATACGGCAATGAAGGTAGGTATTGATGGTATGGTAAAAATTACGCCAAGCCGTTCAATTTTATAAAACAACTTTTTAAAACTCATCGTTACGTCGTGCTAAGAGGCTTAATGTTGTAATGTTTTATTAGTCAGATATTTTATGTTGCACCGCTAAAGAAAAAAAATTCATTATATTTTGTTTATGTACAAGTTAAAAAATTATATATTTTGTTTGAAATTAGAGCACGGCATGATTACCAACTATATTTTAGCGTTTAACTATTTTTGTTTTTGCTATTAGGTACATATAGATCACATAACAGAATATTCTCACAGCTGACAATCTTCAATCTTTTTTTTTCCTTCCAACATATTCTCGAGTTAAAATACCAATTTTACAACTTTTATTACTTTCTAAAGTACATTACAATAAAATTAAAAACAATGTTGTACAATGATAAGCAGTTTTCTCTAGAAAAACGATTGCCATTAGAAAATTTTAAGTAGCTTCTTGTGTACCATATTACATCGTTTTATTTAATTTTAATTATTTTTTAATGAAAAAACAATTTTTTTAAAAGAATTTTTTTATTTTCATTTCAAGAATCGTATTTCGCCTAGCAACGATTCATATAAGGCTGTATCGCTTGTACGAGTTTTTATACTTTCTAAAGTAAACATCAACAAGTTTTATTTAAAGAGATGAGCTAGCCGGTGAGAAATGTAAAAATATTCAGAAAGCCGTGCTGGTTTCTTTTAGTACACAACACTAGCTTAGTGCTTAGTCAATATTTTGTCAGGTCGGCATTGTTTTTATTTGTGCTTAAAAAAACCAAATAATGTTATTAATATTTGTCTGATTCAGAAAATAAAAATTCAATTTGGTGACTATTGGTTTAGGAATGTGGCCAATATTAAACCAGTGTTCGCAAGTATTGTTTTAAATAATAGATTCAGTTAGAATCGAGCTCTTAATAAGCCAATTTTTATTTTCGTTCTTCAACGCAAATTTCTGTAGGAAGGAAGGGGGGTTGAATAAAATAATATAAGATGAATTTTATTATCTCGGAATCGGGTCCAATACCTTAACTCAAGACAATTGTCTGGCTGTTCTGTTCTTAAGTATTGTTATAATATTCATCTGTGAAAATAAAAATGCACAATGATATGTTGAAGGAAGGGGGGAAGGGTTAAAATACTGTTATACAATAATCTACCATCGTCAACTAATTGGCTTAGTAAGTTGCAGCTTGCAGGAGAGAAAGTACATCGATTCTGAATTTTGGGTCTTCATACGAATTTATAATTCCAAAATTTTTTTTTTCGTCGCGTTAGTTAAGAGAAATTAAGGGAAGTTAGGAGAATGGCGACTAAAATAAATTTTTGGCCACATATTTATTGTGTACATTGTGTGGCCAGTATTAAAATTTCGAGTATACATTTAATTGTGCCCCACAGTGTTGGATGCAAAGTGTTTTGCTCATAACTCATACGAAGCATACCAATAAACTCAAAATTGCCGTATCTAGTTTTTGATTTGTGAATACGACCTTAATACCATTAATATCCCTCAAGTCATCCCTCAGGCCATTCTATTTGTTGCTGAAGACGAGAAAATAGTCTGAATTGGCTCACTGTGCAAAAATAAATTTGGTAAATATAGTTTTTGATTTAATGATTTATTGTTCCGCAATATTTCTTGAGTAACAGTTATGGTTTACTTTAGAACTCAGACCACAGATCATATGGCCAAAGGAATTTTTTCGAGCCAGAATTTATTAATGTTATATTAAGAGTCTACGTAAAGAATCAAATTTACAGCTCAGATGTAAAATTTTTTTAAAATCCATCCACAAACATGCTACTTAGTTCCATTTTGAGCTAGCGATGTAGTAAATGGCCTGGATAAAAAAAATTGGGTAAAAAAATTGATGAAACTGTTATTTGTATTTAACACCAATCCCATTGAAATTTGATATGCAATTGAATTAGAGCCACCTTCTAACTTTGGTATTTTTTCAAATTTATCAGTTAGGAAAGTACCTTAAGTATACTGCTAATATTTGATGTCGTCACTTATATTTTGATAATATATAGTAGTGTAAATTCATAGTTATCCACCCATATTGATTTCGGTTATTAGAATAATCTAGCAGTAAAACACATTATAGCTTATTTTAATCTATGCAAGAAGCAAAACCTAAGACAAAAGGAAACCAAGCAGATGAAAATTAAATTATTGTGTACTCGTACATTGAAATACCAGTACAATGATTGGGATAAAAATATAGGGTGTCCCAAGAAAGTGTTTACACCAACAATTAAATTTTTATAGATAGCTTCTTACCATACAAAAGTCTTTTGACAGCCCTAACACATTTTACTCAAGAGACTGTAACAACAAATAAGTACCATAGCACCAATTGATGCACCCTATATTCACATATGGTTTTTGTACTTTTTCCTTGTATGTGATATAAATTTCAATTTCCTAGCAAATTCATGGCAGCACAGTATTTATGGTTGTAAAAAATTAAAATACCATATACGTTTCAACAAAGATACCCAAAACACGATAACCATAAAATGAAAAATGATGGAAAAATCTGGTTTTGATTTCAATTGTTTTAGAGTTTATCAATAACTGAACGTGCAATAAACTGTAATTTTATACCTCAACCCGCTTGACTGCAGTAAATATATTATTTCAGTTTCATTCTTGAGTTAATTGTAAATTATAATACATTGTATAAATTGTAAGTATCCATTTGCTGTAAAGCTCTTGACTAACTCTATACACCGACTGTCCTTTGTAACAATTCATATTTCATCTTCGATAATGTTATGTTGCCAGTACCCTCTCTTTAGTTTAGAATTGGCCACATTTTAAATCTGATGCTTAATTTTGCTTAATTTTTTAATGCCCTTAATTGCGACGTTTTTTATATAAATTTATTAAAAACTTTAGCGAAATCACGCTAAGGAAAATGTCAAAATTTTTTAAATTCTCAAATTTTCAAAGTACTCGTTCTCAAAACTATGGGATGATGACTCATACGAAAGTGATTCAAAGCTTACAAGATATATTTTATATTCGATGATAGGCGGGTACCTTTTCATTTTATGTTCAAGTCGCCTATGGGAAAATGGTCGAAAATTTTGATATTACCTGGTAAAACAAGTTTCAACTAATTTCTTTCATTGTTTTTTTGTTAAAATGACCCCTACGCAATGCTTCATCAACTTCCAATTTTGTGAACATTTAGATTATGAAGTGTCAAATTTAACTTCAACATAACAAAAAAATTGTCAGTTCCGTTTTTGAGAAAATCTGTTTTGTAGTTTTCTCTTCCACTGCAACCCCCTCTATTTTATACTCGAATGGACCTAAAAGAGCTAACGCAACTGCTTATTACTAAAATGACTCTTGCTACTAGATATCGATTGAATCGATCTATGACTGGAAGGTTGAAAGGACGGCCTCGACAATTTTCTAATCAATGTTTTTTGGTAATTTAATTGATTTTTCCCGATAAATTCGATAAAAATAAAGTTTTCGATTGACCTTACTTTTAGTATTTTAGTTTGTTCAAACCTTTGGACAAAACGGAAATTTGAAAAGTTGGCCTAGTCCTGTCTAGACCGGTACTTCCCGCGTTTTTTTTTTGGCGGCCATTTTCAAATCGCTAGATTTTAGAGCCGATCTAACATTTTTTGAAAATTGAGTTCAAAATTTTGCGCTTACACAAATATGTTGTTATACGATAGGTAATAAAATATGCATTTGAGACAATAATGGAAATTCGCTTTTTAGAAGTATCCAGGAATCATTTATATCAAATATCATATTGACGTATAATTGGTCAACTGGCATATTGAGGTTTCAATTTGTAAGTTCGGCAAGTTTTTCCTAGTTAAATATTTATGCGACCCTGTAAAATAATTTCAGGACCCCTGGTTAAGAAAGCTGCAGTGTCAGACACATGACAACTTGCCATGATCAAAGCACACGAATTCACAAAATATGTTAGATTGGCTGATGGTGCTTATCCACGAAAACAGCTGATTTAGTTTCTTGAGGTGTTCAGGTAGAGGAGCTGGCAAATAGTATATTGTGGTGGATTGCCAGTGGAGGGCCACTAGATTCCAATTCGACTCCGTCCTGAGCATCATGTTAACGATATTATCGGGCGTTGCGTTGCTGATTTTCCTTTAAAGTTCTTCTCTCTCACGTTTCCACTTCTCGCATATAAAGAATGTGTGTTGCGCGTCATCAAGGCCTGCATCCCCATAAATGCATGACGGGTTTTCCATCTTCTCCATCATGAACAAATATTTGCAGAAATACCCATGGCCTGTGAGGAATTGGGTGAGGAAATAATTTGTTTCACCATGTTTCCTCTCTATCCACTCGGCCAGGTTTCTTAGCAGTCCACCTTTCACGGTCCTCTGTTTGCCACCTCTCTTGCCAGCACAGCATGGTATATTCTCTGGCCACACTTCTTGCTTCTTCACTGTCAAGATCGTCTTTGATATCGTAGATCTTTTTCCTTTCTTGAGCCATTAGGTCGATAGGGATAACACACGCAATGACCATAACAGCCGGTTCCGATACCGTTCTGTAGGAACTACAGATTCTGAGTGCCCCACGACGCTGTACAGTGGCCATTACTTTTCTATAATTATCCGTCTTTAGTGTGTCCGCCCATATTTCACACCCGTATAAAAGTATAGAATTTATGACCGACATCAGTAGTTTCCGTTTCGCTGCAGTTGGACCTCCAACATTCGTCATCAGTTAGCCTACTCAGAGCAAAAGAGACTTTGTTTGCTTTCTCTGCAGAATGTCTGATTTGTTCTCCAAAATTTACTTTTGTGTCCAGGTAGACCCCCAGGTACTTAATTGCTGTGTTAGACCGTAACTGCTGGTTTTCCACCTCGAACAGTACATCGGTCGCCATGTGTCGTCTCGGAAGCAGCACAACCTCTGTTTTTTCCGTTGCTAGGGCTAAACCACGGCTGCTTAACCAAAAGTTTGCTCTGCACATAACCTGGTTAAGCTTACGCTGTACATCCTCTATGTTTCGAGCGATCATTACTGCCACTATATCATCTGCATACTCCACCATGAAGGTGTCATCTAGCATTTCCATACGCAATATGCCGTCGTAAGATGCGTTCCACAAATCTGGACCTACAATGGACCCTTGAGCAGCACCTCTCGTGATCTCCTTGCTACATTTCCCCTCCATGGTTTCAAACATAAGCCTTCTAACTTGAAGGTAGCTATGCATTATTCGCAGAAGATAGTCTGGCATATGAAAGTCGCTTGTCAACGCCGACAACATGTCCACCCATCTCGCGGAGTTAAACGCATTCTTCATATCCAACGTGGCAAGCAACACTATTTTTCTCGAATGGTGATTCCCTTGTTGCGCCATATGGAAAGCTCTCACCACTTCCTTTACAGCTCCAATAGTTGACCGACCCTTGCACAAGCCATACTGTTTATCAGAGAGATCTCCTGCAGCTTGAATTGCTGCTAAGATCCGCGACTTAAGTAAGCGTTCCAATAATTTTCCTGCTATATCGAGCATGCACAAGGGTCTATATGCTGATGGGGAGTTCGGGTTGCCTTTCCTTTTGCTAATTAGCACCAACCGCTGGCTTTTCCATGCCTTAGGGAAAACCCCTCCCTCAAGACAGTGGTTATACATGTTTAAAAGTATCTCAGGTTCTGATCGAGCGATTACCTTCAGTACTTCCACAAGGACCCCGTCCAGGCCCGGCGCTTTCTTATTGCGGCGAGAGGCGGCGGCTTGCTGAATCTCTTCCACCGTGAACGCTGGTATTTCCTCTGGTTTATCGGGGCAATATGGCCGATCGTCGTTTGTGTGACTCGGGAAAAGGGAGTTTACAATATGCCACATTTATGGTGTCTCCATTACAAGGCTGGGCGCCTGAGATCCAAGTTTGCGCATCACAATTTTGTAACCCAAGCCCCAGGGGTCCTTGTCCACATTCCGTTTCAGGCTCTCCCATTTCAGGCGCTTACTTCTATTAATTTCGAATTTAAGCGCTCTTCTCGCCAGTCGATAATCCTCATGTTCCTGTTCGGCCACGAATCGGTCTCTTCTTCTTTCTCTAGTGAGAAGGCGTTTAAGACGTAGGCAGTGCTTTCTGAGATTCGCTATCTCGTCAGACCACCAATAAACCGCCGTCTTTTTCCCCTTGTGCCTCATCTTTTTGGGCATAAACGCATGACATGCTTGATTTATTAGCTTCATGGTGGTCCTCGCAGTTTTTTTGGGAGATCCGTTTTTTCGTAATATTGCTACTTTTCTGGCTACGATGGTTGCCAAGAGATTTTCTTCGCACAGTTTTGACACATTCCATCCCATCGCTCGGTCATTGCGACTAACGATTTGTCGCAATCCGCCCTGTACATTATGGACGATATATTGGTGGTCGCTAGCAGTGTAATCCTCTCATCCCGTGACGTTTTGTGCCATCAGGTCAGATACCAGTTTGATATCGGGAATCGTTTCAGCATAGCCTGGCCTTCTGAACGTCGATACGCCACCTTCGTTCATCACTGTGAGTCCTACCCTAGCCGCCATATCCAGAATATACCCTCTTCTTGGGTTCGTAGTGTTCATGCCCCAATCCAATGCTCTTGCATTGATGCCTCCGGTTATAACGAGCGCACCATTCAGTTCACGTGCTTTATCCTCTAATACATCAATTTTAGCTCGGAAATCGTCCATCGGCTCGTTTGGGGTACAATAGCAATTCACGTATATAACATATTGGATTTTAACCCACACGAAACCATCCTCGGCTCCATGATCGTCGACTGTATCCGGGTACGAGGTCCAGATGGCAGCTGTACCAAAGTTATCAGAGTACCATTCGGGTTCCGCTCTATTACGATATTTCTCACTAACAATTAGCAGGTCTGCGCTTATGTCTAGCCTCAGTTGATCCAGCAAGGCATCCGCTGACTTATTTCTATGAAGGTTACCCTGAAGAACCTTCACTTCAAGCTTTTATTTCTTGCTTTATCAAGGGCCTGCCTAAAGATTTTGCAAGCCCCTGACCCGAGTACGTGTTTTAGTTGTTCGGGCCCAATTGGATGCATCACGCAGAGAAAACACTTTGGGTCTGACTGACAGTCCTTCTTGATATGGTCTTTCTCCCCACATTTGATACATATGCCCTACTCCTTCCTGTTGGGTCCTTTGCAGGTCGCCTGGTGATGACCAAAGCCAAAGCAAGCATAACACCTTATAACTACAGTTTTGCGTACTATCCTGCAGTATAGCCATCCTTTTTTTATACGGCCTATCTTAAGAAGCTCTTGTGCTTCTTGTGCATTGATCTCCACGAAGGCCATCCGTTGTTCCTTCAAGTTTGTCTTTGTAACTGACACCTTCAGCTCCCCAGAGAAATCTTTAAGATCTCTCTGGATGGCTGCCTTCACTTCATCTTTAGTGGACAAAAATTCAAGGTCCCTGATTTCGAGGGTGATTTTGGGTTCCAGGCTACGCACTGCTGCCGTCTCTCCCAGGGTACCTCTCAAGGCCTCGAAGAAGGTTCCCTTATTTACCGTATTTACGATAAATTCCAAGAGGATATCGCCCATCCTGGTACGGCGTACAGATTTGATTTCTGTGTCCGAAGCCTCCGGGTTAACTTTATCCCTTATCGTACCCAGCACTTGTGCTTAAATTTGACCTTTTTCATTTTTAATCAGCAGGGCCTCCGGTTTTATTTTGGGTTTCCGCGGTCTATTCCTTCGTCTTTTGTTTTTGGCTGGTGTTTTCCTTGAGCGGACTACAGTTCGCGGTTCTGACCCCTTTTTTTTTCTTTTTTCGCTATCCGGACCAACCCCTTCTGGGTTTTTTATTCTCTTGCTTATTTTTCTTCTCTCCCGTTTGTTTTTCGGGCTATAGGATGCTCGCCTTTTGTTAATGTTCACGGTAGAAGGGGCTACATCGGTATCCACCGATGTCAGGGACTCCGTCTGGCTGTCCCTTCGATAGTCCCTTCAACGTTTCCTTTTAAGCATAGAAAGTATGTTTATGGCTTCTTCTAGCTTACATATACCATTTTTGACCTCCATGCTAATATTCCTCTGTTAATGCGTTGTTCGTTTCATCGTTCATTCGTTCTGCAGCTATCGATCTTCATCATTCAGCAGCATAAAAATAGGGGCAATGACTGTGGCATTGTCCTCCGTCAGTAGTGCTGCGTTTTTTTCTTCCTCTGTTGGTACTTTTAAGCGTCCAGCATCCCTTGGTACAGCACTCTGCTGTGATAGAGGAGGCGGTGACCTTTGCACGGTACTGCTTCTTCGAAAGATGCTTGGTCCATCAAACAATGTCCGATTACCGTCAAAACTGGACATGTGTTTGCTTCCTTCTACTGGTACGTTAGTGCCGCTTCCATCCGCCCTGGGTTTGGGAGCCGCAATGGCTTTTCCACTATTTTGTGACGCTTGAGGAGCGCCACCATCCTTATTTGTTGGTATATTTTATTTTGTATCCATTTTTATTCCCTCGAGTTGCACGAGAAATAACGGTCACCTATGTCAGAGCTCTGCATTATCACAGGAAGGCTACGGGTTTAAAACCAAATGGCGCCTAATTTGGAGTTCGCATATTAGCGACTAAGGTTCCCTTTAGCCATGCAGCTTTCGGCATATGCAGTGCCACCTTAGCTTGGGTGAGCTAGTGTTTGGTCCGCCCTAGGTATTTGATTTCCCCGGCATCTGCCATATCTGGCAGGCTTCCCCTATCCGCCACCCGGGAAGGCGCCCGATGGGGGAACTAGCATAACCCCACAGGGGCGGACATTGCTGATGAGGGTGAGGAAGGTGATAACATTACCACAAATACACGATGGCATTTCGTCAAACAAATTCTACGTCACTTTTGGCAACGATGGCATCGTGACTATTTAACTTCACTTCAAAGGAGAAACAAATTGAGTAGTACTTTTGCGGGATGATAATGTAGCTCAAGCGCAATGGCCATTAGGTCGAGTTACAAATGTTCATGATGGTAATGATGATAAGGTTCGAGTGGGCAGCATCAAGTCTGCGAACACCGGGAAAATAATAAAACGCACTATTTACAAAATTATCCGGCTTCCAATACAGGATATTGAATGAGATGATTCAATGGGGGCGAAGATATTACATGCCGGCAACTGTGCTGAAAAATAAAGACAAGTCAACAATCAACAACAAAGGGAGGTAATCAATAACAAAATTGCAGTAAACGAAGATACACTGCTATATACCCTAGAAGTACCAAAACTGGAAGAATACAGCTCAACAATAATGACGATTGCGCCAGTGTTAGTCAATGTCAGAATTATATCCAGTACTATCCATAATATCTAATCAAATCCAAATCCAGATTGTTATTAACCACCAATCATAATAATTTCGTCCAAAAACATACCGTATTAAAAGAATTCAAAGATGATTGCATTAAACCTCTTATAATGGGAAGCCAAGCTAAATGCAATGTTACATCAGAGTCCAGTACAACAGTAAAATTCATATCAGAGGATAATAAGTTATTGATAAATAACGCAAAAAACGCAGAACTATCATCTAACTGTGGAAACGATAACCGAACGTTAACAGAAAATTTTGCTATAACATTATGGAATTGTACAGTTACAGTAAACTTTGAAGAATTCCAATTTTACGAGTGAAAAAGCACGGATAAAGAAATTCAAGGGGCCGTCCACAATTTTCAAGCTACGCGCCATGTGTTAACAACCCCAGACATTGCAACAATTAACCAAGAAAACATTCAGAACAGGAAACGGTTGAATAATGTTTATCTAAGGTAAATCAACCATCAAGCTAAGATATGGACGCTTTCCGGAGGAATATCAATTTCCACTATTTGCATTATCATCGAGGGTGTCGTTTCTCCATCGCCGGGAGGAGTTACAGTTCAATAGGATATAACATAACCAATGTAGAACACACAATATCAAGAAGAAGCAATATCAGCATAACGTGTGGACTGTGTTTGTGACATCTAGTGGCAAACGTTCTGTACTTTATCTTTGATCGTGCTGCCTCTTTCGGAAAACATGATCTATTATATATTGTATATATTAAAAAGTAAACTATGTAATGGGTTGTCCAAACGAGACGCAGGAAATTAAAAAATAATTTTGCGAAGACGCCATGTTTGTTTTCTGTCATTTTGTTAGTTGAATGTTGGCCATTTATCGCTATGGAGTCGTATTCGATTGAACACTGTAATAAAGTTATTCAAGCTACGCGTGAGAATATCGACGAATTGCAAAGGTCCTTCGAAAACCGTCTAATTTCGCGTAGCGAAAATGTGAATTAGAATGCGATATCATTCGATTTAACGCCAAAAGATTACATTTTATGGAGCGTTTTGAAAAACAAAGTATTCGTTGATAGTCCAGCAATCATCTAAGATCTAAAAACCAACATAATTACCGAGATAAATGCCATACCAACGTCTCTTTTGGAAAATGTCATCAAAACATGGAACGTGGTGAACATTTGAGTGATATCAAACCTTAACAATAAAGTACCCAGCTTGATTAAAAAAATAAATATTTGTATCAAAAAAATGCTTTCAAGTTAATAGGTTTGTTAGACCTGCACCAAAATATACAATATGTTTAGTATTTTCCTTCCAAGCTACTAAATATTTGTTTTAAACCAGGTGGGTTGAACTTTCTTCAATCGTTCATAGATGATATATTTTCACCATACCTACCTCAAAATAAATAGAAATTTTTGGTTTGTATTGCCTTTATCATTTTCTATGTTGTAAATTCTCAGCAACAAATTGCGATAAAAATTGAATTTTATTTCATTTTCTTTACACCTAACCATTTTTCAAACTTCATTGATTAATAATGGGGCAATAAAATATCTCAAAATAAGAAATGAAAATTTATGGGAATCCTGATTGAAAAGCTTCTTCAATTTATTTTGTATAGCAACCATTCCTCCCACATGTATTATACGATATAATATACAAAAGAGAAAGAGCGTGAAAATGTATTGTTAATGTGCGGTGTTTGTCTTGTCAATGATATGATTTTTTATTTTTTTATTTTTTTTTTTTTTTGTAAGGTAAATGATAAATTTTATTATGATGATATTTTTCGATTTATTCCAAATCGAAGCATAAGGAAGTACGTGACATATTAGTTTCAGCAAATTGTTTGTCTCACAAATTGGAAAATTTTAAATTTTTAAAAATTGTAGGCTAATAAAATATGTTAGCTACAAAATTTTGTAAGAAGAATATTGTTTAATTACCAAACTGTTAATTTGTCGTGCAATATATTTGTTGGCGCGAATCCAACATATTTCAACAAATAATATTTTATTTGTGATCCCTCAACAATCCTATAAACTTCCATCACCACTTGTACTAAGTATTACATTTTTTTTTTAACAATCTTAACACTCAGTTTCCAAGTTTTGAATTGTACATAACGAACATACCATTTCACGAACAACAATCATAATAAAAGCTAAACTAAAACTTTTCTCATTACAAAAACCGTCAAAAAATATTTTTTTTTTATTATTTTCTTGTCTCCAGCTGTTTGTTTCACCGACACAAAATTTATAACGGCATGGCGAAATTTTAGAATTCGTGTTTTCAGCAACAAACATAAAATCTTATTTACATACATAAGTCCGTAACAAGTTTTATAAAAGGTATTATGACTATTTGGGAAGATGTTTTCCCAATAATCAACAACTAATAGTGTTTTGCTTAAGAAATTGTAGTTGGTTAGAATAAAGGCAAATATTTTGAAACTACTCTTATAACTAGTCTGTAGTCGATGTAAGCGTCATTTATTCAATAAGGTGTAAACCTTTGTTCACGCGGTTTGATGGAAAGTAATGAATTTGAAAGTAATTGAATTTCATAGAAATTAAAAAGTTTTTTCTCATACAGCTCCTGAGAAGCAACGATACATGTGACGAAGTTGTACGTGGCTTAAAGGCACTTGGTGAGAGAGCAGAGAGTCGAGATCATTGTTTGATCTTTATCGCATTACAAAAGATGGATGCCGAAACTAAACAAATGTGGCGACTAGAAACAGCAGGTCAGGATTACACATCGTTTAAGGACTTGTTAACATTTCTGTACAAAAGGATGGATTTATTGCAAGGTATGAAACCAGAGCAAAGCAAGCGTGGCTTGTCAAAACCAGGTCCTCATAGCTCGAAAACTCGGTGCGGTGCTACTGCTACAACAGATGTCTGCGTTTTTTGTAAGAAAGTACCACATAAGTTATTTGATTGTGAGGATTTATAAGCTTTAGATATTATTCAGCGTCGATAATTCACTAGCACACATTTAAGATGTTTTAACTGTTTAAGCGAAGGTCATTCGGTTTATCAATGTAAAGCAAAAAGAAGATGTAGCACGTGTCAGAGGAAACATCGCACAATTCTACATATAGATAACGTACAAGCAGTTATAAGTGAAAAGGCAAATTGTGGTCATGCTAGTTCTGTGAAAAATGCTATTTTACCGACGGCCCAAATATTAGTAGAGAGTCAACAAGGAGAATGGAAGCTGTGCAAGGCCTTACTGGACTCCGGGTCGTAAACTTCTTTCGTAACGGAATAATGTTTTCTGCGGCTCGGCCTAAAGAGAAAAATTCGTAGAGTGCTGATTAAAGGACTGAACGACACTATGTCCGGTATATCAAAGGGTGCAGCTACATTACACATCCGTTCGAGGTTTGCGGTGGAATGTCCATATAACACAAAAGCCAGAGTACTTATCGTGCCGAAAATTTCATCTTATCAACCGATAATTAACTGGGAAATGAATAAAGTATCTGAAGTGCAGCAACTAAAGCTAGCAGATCCGAATTTTTACAAGGAGGGCAATATTGAAGTTTTACTCGAAAGCAATTTATTCTTCGAATTAATTTGCGACGGAAAACGAAGAATTTCTAAAAATAATTTATATACGCAAAATACAAGGCTTGGATGGGTAATGGCTGGAACACCAATTCAACTAGAAAGTGGTATTAAAGACGTTCCAATTAATTTGCATCTGGACCTCGACGCATAACTTAAACGATTTTGAGACTGCCCTTCCTTACACAGAGGAGGAAGAATTCTGTATACAACACTATAATCGCACTACAAGAGTACCTACAATTGAAGCACATGGAGATTGCCCAGCCTGCAAAAGCAAATGGAGATTAATTACCACATCACGGCATTCTAAGAGAGAACAGCACGACTACTAAGATGAGAGTAGTGTTTGATGGATCAGCGAAGATGTCAAATGGAAATTCACTAAATGACGAGTTGGCGATGGGTCCTACGGTGTAGTTAAGCTTAGTGGAAATAATTCATAGATTTCGCAGACAAAAATAATTTTCACGGCAAACATACAAAAAATGTTTCGCAAAATCTGGGTGAACAAAAGTGACACAGCCTATCAAAATTTGGAGAAAAAACCCCACAGATACGTTAAAAACATTCGATTTACTAACAGTAACATATGGCACAGCCTGCGCTCCATAGTTAGCTACTCAAACTTTGATACAGCTTGCATCAGATTACAAGCAAGACTATCTCAAAGCAGCTGAAGTGATCAACAAAAACTTCTATGTTGATTATCTGATGTCCGGAGCTGACAAAATCGAAGAAACAGTTAGGATTTGTCACGAGTTAATAGCTGCGTTAAATAAAGGAGGTTTCAGACTACGTAAATGGACATCTAATAGTGAAGACTCACTTAAAAGTATTCCAGAAGGCATTAGGGACTTTTCTTTATTGAATTTGTCAGATGATTCACAAGCAGTTTCCATATTAGGTTTGAAATATTCTCCAATTAATGACACTTTTTGCTTTAAGGTGCATCTATGTGAACTATGTGATGGAAAACTGACCAAACGAAGCATGTTGTCAGAATCGTCCAAGATCTTCTCGATCCTATTGGTTGGTTATCGCCAGCAACGATCAAGCTTAAAATTTTGTTTCCGAAGCTTTGGCTTCAAGGAGTGGAATGGGATGACGAGTTGCCAATACCTATTCGAGAGGAATATATTTCAATCAGACAACGTATAATCAAACTTGAAGATATTCGAATAGTTAGATGGCTTTATACCCAGGGACAAGAAATGGAACTTCATTGATTTGCAGACGCTTCCGAAAATGCATATGCTGCAATGGTCTACAGCAGAGTGAGAACTGAAACGGGTTTTATGTTGCCCATTGTCAGCGCAAAGACCAAAGTAGCGCCAATTAAAACAATAAGTATCCCGTGCCTCAAGCTTTGTGTGGCGGTATTGCTCACAAAATTGATGATATCATTATTAAAACCCTTAGGCGGTAACCGCAACATTAAATATCATCTGTGGACTGACTCAACTATAGTCCTAAATTGGATATCATCATGTCCACGAAGATGGCAAACCTAAGTAGCCAATAGAGTGTCTCACATTTTGCAGCATACAAATCGACGTCAATGGAGTCACGTGAAATCAACAGAAAATCCAGCTGATTGTTCATCGCGTGGCTTATTTCCAGACGATCTGGTGTCTTTCAAATTATTGTGGTGTGGCCCAGAATGGTTACAAGAACCGAAAGCTAAGTGGCCGTACCAAAATTCGTTAAATACTGCATTCACTGAAGAAGCATTGAACGGGGAAAAGAAGAACACGATTTTAATGCTCAGCGTAGACATGTGTGATAAGCGGCTACCAGATCATTACGTTCTCGTCCATCGGTTGTTAGAACGATGCTCCAAATTTTCAAAGGTGTTTGGTGTGATGGCTTTGGTTTTTAAGTGGTCCAGGAATAGATGATCACTAAGAATAAGCAACACTAAAATAAGCTGTCCCAGCTCTAATGAGATATACACGGAAGCTGTTCATTTCATACTTAGAGCCATACAACACAATGTTTTTGGGCCAGACATAGATGCTAGTGGTAAAGACATAAACAAAAACTTAAAATTAATATCATTATTTCCCTTTGCAGATAAAATTGGTTTATTGAGGGTCGGAGGAAGATTGCAAAATGCAGATGTGTCATATGAAGTTAAAAATCCAATAATCTTACCTGCGAAGCATCGTATTACAACAGTAATTATAAGGGATGGGCACTTGAACACCTACAAGCTGGTCCAGATATGCTAGCTTCTATAATCAAGCAACAGTATTATGTACAGAGAGGGAAAACGAAATACGTCAAATAATTGGAAGAAGTATTCCTTGTTGTTAATTAAAGGCACAACAACAAGAGCAATTGATGGGACAGTTGCCGAGATATCGTGTAACATACTACCGTCCAATTCATATGACCGGCATTGATTATGCGGGTCATTTAAAGATAAAGGCGTCAAGGTTATGAAGTGCCAAATTCATAAAATCATACTAAGATTTATTTGTTTGTATGACTACCAAAGCTCTCTATTTGGAATTGGTCACTGACATGACAACTGAGGCGTTCATAGCAGCACTTCGACGATTCCAAGCCAGGCGTGGCATTTGTGGTCATATATATAGTGACAACGGGTCCAACTTTATTGGCGCTTAGCGAGAGTTGGGCAGAACGCTGGAGTTGGTGTCAAAGGATGCAGCTCTGAAACAGTATATCACTACCGACAAAGTTGTGTGGCAATTTATTTCCCAGGCTTCACCAAACTTTGGAGGCCTATGGGAAGGGGCGGCCAAGTCTGCCAAGTACCACCTTAAGAGAGTGCTTGGAGAGACAATACTTACCTATAAAGGGATGTTGACGTTATTTACCCAAATAGAGGCAGTATTAAATTCGAGGCATCTTTGTGAACTGTCAAAATAAGAAGTTGATCCGCTTACACCGGGTCATTTTCTCATCGGTCAACCGCTAGTACTACTACCAGAGCAAGGTTTATTGGATGTGAGGGCAAATCGGTTGGCACGATGGCAACATTTACATCAAATGGTTCAACCATTTCTGGAAGAGGTGGAACACTGAATATTTACTAACACTCCAGCAACAAAACAAATGGCGAACAAAATCTGATAATCCACAAATTGGTGATTTGGTAGTAATAATGGAAAAAGATATTCCACCGACGAAATGGCTGCTGGGCAGAGTTGAACAACTTATAGACGGGAATGATGATCTGGTACGCGTCGTACTAATCAAAACAAAACTTGGGCTGATGAAAGCGGCCGATTACCAAAATTTGTATTTTTCCTGTTGGCTCTGTCGAACCAATGGGTGCGGGATGTTTCGGATCATCAAACTGAAAATAAAAGATAAGACCAAATTTAGAAGATAATTTGTATTATATAATGTTTCTATACTTATCTTTTACTGTTAGTATTTATATCCTCTAAGATGTGCCGCTTCACGTGGAATTACGTTTTCTAAAAATGAATTGTTATTATATATTTTACTATCGTTATTTTATTATTTTACACTCAAAAAGTGACAAATGTACTTACTCTGTATATTGACAGTCGATCATTGTTTTTGCAGATAGATTTTTGACATTTATTATTAATCTATATTATCGACAATAATATTTAGTTAGATCGAGTCAAACACATTTTAACTTTATTCAGCAGTTTTGTAAATGAATATTGCCGCGGTATTTTGTATTGCTTAAGTTTACGATTGTGAAAATTTTGATTGATTTCGTTCACACACTTTTGGACACGGAAGCTGCACACTTAGCAATACAATAAACAAATTAAAATAAAATTGAATTTAATAAAACAAATAAATTTATAACGTTTTGAAAAATAAACTTTACTATTGGTTATTACTTACAAATTGAGAAAAACACGTCGCACATTTCCACTAGAAAATTATGTTGAGCAATCATATTGTTATGTTTTTGCCTTGTCAATTAAGGCTCGTATCACTGGATTGTGAATAATATAAAATCAATTTAATTTATCACCAACGAATATATTTATTTAACACAAGAATTATTACAACACAGTTTATTTATAAAAATTCACAAATCACTTTATATAAATAACTTTATATAATTTTTATTTCCACTAAACCACTTTTTAAATCACTTTTTAATTCCTTTTAATCTTTATGCTATCGCTTACCAAATACTACCACTCCAATTCGACTTCGTTCACCTTTTTATATACACAAACCAAAGTTCTAGAAAGCTCATGACTTTTTCAGTTAGAACAGCGTAGAAACATTTATAACAATTTTATCATGGTTAATTCAATTTTAGTACAGTAAAATATTGAGCTATTAATTTAACTTATTCTATTACACACTAGGTATCACCATTACAATATTTTATAAAAAGGTAAGAAAATTGTAGAATTTAAGTTTTATTGTTAGAATAACAATTCAGTTTTAATCGTGATGTAAAACAAATAAGTTAAAGAGAATAAAGTTACCATAAATTATTCTTGGATAAGGCCGAAAGCTGAATGTTGATGGGCCGAATGTTGAAAGGCCGAACGCCAAAAAACCGAACACCGAAAGAACCAATGGGTCGGAAGGCCGAATTTTGAAAGGCCGAATGTCAAAAGGCCGAAAGGGTCGAAAGGCCGAAAGGGTCAAAAGACCGAATATCAAAAAGCCGAATGTCGAAAGGCCGATTGTGTCGAAAGGCCGAATGCACAACATTTTTTCGATATAGAAATATTTACCGAAAGATACATTTTCAACAATTACTGCAAACCCAAGTAACCTCGTGTCATGCAGGATTCAAAGTATAAGTCTCCATAATAGAACTGACAACTCATGCAGCCCAGAATCATTTGTATAAGCATAAATTATTTTGATTCTGCAATTTTTTTGTTAACAAGCTGCATCCCAAACATACAAAAAATTATGGAAAAATTTTTTTGTTGTACTAATACTAATAATACTAATAATTTGAGCTTTTTAAACTTTTTTGGAAAAATCAAATGGAACCCGAATTTACTGATGAAGGACGAAAATATCTTTTCGATGCAATAATTAAGGAATTCATGTCGAAGGACATACATAAGTATGGTGATTGCCGACTTTAAAAAATTACTAAAAACATTAGAAGACACTTTCACATCAGAAGAAAGTGTATGTTGTCTGATTCAATAGGTTTCCAAAAGCAAAATTCGAGCGAAGGATGAATAACAGAAAATTTTTATTTTTACATATTTTTCATTCGTAAATATTTTTAATAAGGTATAAAGGATATTGCAAAACCATTCTCCCCGTAAAGAACGGGTTTGTAAGGAATATTACTTTAACCCGCTTTCTCACAAATATGAATCAGAAATATGCGTCTGAAAGCTTGTATAATAAATTGAAAAATTGTTTCATTTGTTTAAAGAATAGAGGAATATTTACCAGCCGAAGATGCCGAAACCGCTCAAAATATTCAGGTAAAACTACTGGTTAGTCTTGATAATCCGACTTGTATACATACATTTTGTATACGTTTTATTAGCAGATGAACGAATACTATTTAGCTAACAAAAGTTGGCTCAACCGTGTTTATGAACAGTGAGGAACGGTTGAACTCAAGTGGCAATCAGCGTTATTCGGTAGGCGGCACGAATTGAACTCCGTGAGGTATACAACAGAAAAAAACAATTTTTAATGGTTTCAGACTGGTAAGTTATAGGAGTACTATTTCTGACAGTCGTAAATTCCTTTTTCTAAATTTATTTAAATTGGTTTAATATTTTTTTTATTTGGTAAAAGTACCTCAATGAATTTTAAAAATTAATATTACGTTAAATCTAGTCTACTTAATTAATTCATAGTGACACCGAGATAATTTCAATAAAATACTAACTTCTACTCTTCGTCTCACTGGCTGAACCATAAATGGCTTCGACCTAAAAGATCTATTGTGCTGGACCCTGCTTAATTATCCGTCCAGTCAATATTCAAGTTCTTAATAAACTTGATAATACTGCCAGCCAATATGTGATACATACCATCTGGGCCTGTTGCTTTCCCTCCTATTTGTTTACTACCGCATGTAGTTCCGCTAGAAAGAAGGTAGCATTGGAGACCAAGGACTTCGAGAGGGCTGTCCTCTCCCGTATATTCCTACCCCAGCCCCGTCTTCCGTTTGATTTTACTCTTACGAGTTTCTGGGAATTGCAAACTACCTGTAGGTCACTTAGCTTTACTACAGAAAGGCTAAATGAAACTGGAGGGTGCCTGGAATCCAGAGTCCGCATATTTTGGAATGTACTTTAGCCTGTACCAAATTGCCAAAAATGTGCCAAATGGCCTTAGTTACCAGTGGTTGCCACGAGGAGGCAGCACGTACACTTGCGAATTGGGACCAGGTTACCCTTTACACAATTGTGCCCATCACGCAGCTGCCTTATACATGATCAGAACAGCTTTCGTGATGCGCACCCTATTGGAAGGTTACGGAGCTGGTAAATTAATCTACTCAACTTTGCCCCCCCTCCCTGCCTCCAACCACCAATGGGCCACAATAATCGACTCCTACTTTATAAAATGGATGAGTGTATTGTACTCTCGCAGCTGGTAAGTTGCCCATAAGTTCCTCTTATGTAGTTGAATTTTGTCTTATGCATTATATGCAATTTTGCTCTAACGAACTTATAGCACCTTTTATTATCGGGAATCTCAGTATGATAACGCTGGTAAGCAAGCTTATACCTGGATGTGTGTGTAGTAAGTGGGTATCGCTTACTAAACACTTACCTGCTTGGTGCTTCGTTGTTAGGATGACTGGATGCTTGATGTTGAATAAAGCCCATGATTTTTGCATTTGTCCCAGACGGAGCATGCCTCTTTCATCAATGAACGGATTTAAACGCGCTACTCTGCTTTGCTTTTGTAATGTATTTTTGGTTCTCAGTGCCTCTATTTTGCTAGCGAACTTTTTTTGTTGAATGTGTTAACCAAATTTCTTCAGCTGCTTGCCTTTCTTCTCTGTTAGCCTCTATAATTACTTTTTTTGTTTTGAGGTTGTTGATAAAGCGCGACTCACAAGCGACAATATCTTGCATATCTTTAAGAAGCTAGAGTATTTGCTCTTAAAATTGTCCATGAATTCATTTGTTAACACCACAAATATGTCCATCTTAGATGGTCGTAATTTTTCGGTTGTTCGATGTTGTAATGATTTTTGTAATTTGTCTCTTAATTGTGGTAGCTTGGTTTCGTCGAAGTCTGGAAGAAACTGAAAGAAAAAACTGGGTAATTACAAACAAAAAAATGGTTAAATTAACGATGCACTATGATTGTTTTTCAACCAACCTAGCGCTTGTTTATTGATACTAACTTAGCACTGGTAAACTCAAACGAAATGCTACACACATTGCCAGGTTATCGTAACCTTAGCTACCCATTTAACTTAACTAAGGTTTTAAGTAAACATACCTTAATTATTTAAACACTATTAGGTTATACCAACCAACAATCTTAATGTTCACATAATTAAGCACAATGTTCACTTTAATCAAATTTTCAACAAACTGCTCAGTTAAGATAACTTTCTCGGACCATTAAACCAACTAAACACCAAGGTTAGTTTTAACTAATTTTGGACTAACCGGTCAGTTTAGATAACATTTGCTGACCATTCAAACAACTAAGCACCATGGTTAGTATATCCAATTTTGGAACTAACCGCTCAGTTACGATAACTTTTGCTGTCCATTATAATAACCATGCGCAAATGTTAAATTTAACGAAATTTTGAGCTTGTTGTTCAGTTAAAATAACTTTTGCTCACTGTTAATATAAATAAGCGCAAAGGGTAATTTAAACCAAAATTTGAACTAATCGCCAAGTTAAGGAAACTTTTGCTGACCACGAAAACAATTAAGCAGCAAGGTTAGTTTTACCCAAATATATACAGCAGTATCTATATAAATGAATCATAAAAATTATATAAATCAAATTTTCTAGTGTAATATTATTTGGATTCAAGATATTTCTGTTAATTAATTAATTTATTAAGCAATATTTTTACGAATAGTACAGGCAATTCAAATGATAAAAGTTAATATTAAAATTCATTGTCAATTTATATAAAATGATATAATTACTTTTAATGACCTGTTTCGGTATATAAACTTTTAACGAAAAGTAACATAAACATTTGGTAACGTGTAATTATTTTGAAAATACATTTCTGTAAGAGTAGCAAAGTAAAATAAAAAATATATCAATATTATTTTTGATGACCTGTTTGATTGAAATGATTGAAAATTATTTACATATATAGATAAATATATTATATACTATTGTATATATTATAATTAACATTAATTTATTTTAGTAATTGGGTATTCCAATTAAAAAATGTTGAATATTTTGAAGCAAATATCAATTGCTTCTAAAACAACTACATTTTCATCAAATTTAAATTTACGATCGTCAAAAACTCACTTAAACTAGTGTCATCACCTATGGCACCCAGTGGCACGTGTTGCATGATCTATTCTAGTAGCGGTTAATTTTTTTTTTAAATCATTGGCATCTTCTGCTTTAATAATAAAACAGGTTTGGGCATCAGCAATGGTTGATTTTTTGAATGCCTTTTTATGCATTTTTTGTAGCACCGGTGGTATCAATGCAGGTAACAGGTACATTAGTTGCAGGTTATATGTATCTAGAATATATAAAAAAAAAATACACATTGATATTGAGATAAAATCGACAAAGTTCAATAATTATTAGCTTCAGTTAACTGCTGTCTTGACTTTTGTAGCGTCGCGAGTAATAACTTACACGAGGCTTTCTAATATTTGATTTTTACAAATTTTCTATTTTTAAAAAATTTTCCCACTTCTCGTATATTGTCTTGTGTCCTGAAGGAAATCGCATTTGAACATCATAAGATATCTGAAAACAAAGTATACATAGTTAGTTACTGGAGGAGTAAAAAGCGCGCCAAGTCAAACTACCTGCAAAGTACAGAGAAGAGATCAAACAGGGATTGAAAATTTTTATTTTATTATTGTTATTTTTATTTATTGTAACCAATTCTTATCAATATCTCCAGAACAGCTCCCGCTCCTCACAAAGTTCCTCATCTATTTCTTCAAGGGTTGTCCTTCTGGCCATTGTTAAAATTTTAGTTATCGATTCTCATCAATAACTCAATTTTGTCAGAAATGTGGTTAAGAAAAAATTTGTTAGCACGGGAGTACAAGTAATTGCAAGTAAACGTTTTATCTCTATCTACTTCTTTATTTATTGTATATATCGATGGTGTTCAAGCAAACCAACACAACTAAAAATATAAAAATATTTCTTTGCAATTGCCTATATGTCACCCACTATTCCACCCACTATTAGCATAAGTTATGTATTAATATAAAAATTTAAAATTTTACCTGTTTACTCAATTCACTAAAATAACATTTTAATTAATGTTTATTAATTTCACTTCAATCACAATTTCAACCACTTGACCACAATCCCGATTTAAATAATTTAATCACCAATTAATTAACAAAATCTCTAATCAAATTTTCACTTAAAATATTTTAATCAAATGATGCAGTAATGACCAAAATGTTCACCTTTTATACAAATTGTTAAGGGAATTTATTATAATTAAGGGATACTTAGTAGTGCAGTATAAACTGCATATGCACACATGTTAAGGGTACGTTGATGGATATAAGCATAACCTACCAATCGTTAAACTAAACTATGTAATAGTGTAGGCAGCATATCTGCACATATTAGTATATAACCAAAATCATTGGTTAATCTAAAATTCTAAACAATGTAAAACTATAAACTGCATATATGCAGGTGTTACTCCCACTTTTGATTCCAAGTCAATTTTTTAACGCGGATAACAAGTTTAGGTGTACCTAAAACTACTGGTTAATCTAAACTATGTAATGGTAAAAGCTATGTATGCGTGTTAAACTCCCTTTGATGCATATTAGTATGTTACCTACCATTGTTTAATCTAAACAGTGTAATAGTATAATCTGCGTATATGGATGTGTAACTTCCACTCTGATGCTAAGTAAATTTTTAACGTTTTTTCGGTCCAAAGGTTATATTCACTAATTACATGAAAACCTGCACGTTGGCAAGTCAATTTTTAACGTATTTTTAGGATTATAGAGAGTTTATTATAATTGAGAGGTTCTCAAGTCAAACCTATGTATATACATATCTTTTATCGATCCTATGAGGTTGCATATTAGTATTATGCATATAAGTATGTACCATAAGAAATTCCGCCAAATTCTCGTAGAATCAAAAAAAACGGTTAAAATTTATCAATCATCAAAATTTACATCGTTTTTATTACAATCGTTCGACACAGCAGTAGTTAATTTAGCTGTGGTAAGTAAAGTAAAATCTACTTATGGGTGAAAAATACAAAACAGAGTTAATTAGATTTTTTGTCGGTTATTTAACGCCCTATATCCGTCAAATGCTCTTTTCAAGGAAAATAATTGTAATTGATTTTCTAGGTGCAAGTATTACTTCTGTACTTCGTACTGAAAAAACGTTAGAAACTGATTTTTAAAACCTGCATGGTTCAAATTAACCAATGCCCATAGGTGCGTACTTTACCTTACTGTCGTCTAAATTTACTACCACAACGTCATTTAATTGTAGTATTTACCTCGCACATAAGTCAATTTGATATATAATTTAATAAACGCCGAAAAAATAAATTAACCTAGCTAGTTTTGTATCTTGAAACTGGCGTGGTTCAAATCCACACAAGCGATTTTTTGCCAAATTAACCTATACCTACGTTATTATTACTAAAACCACTTAAACTAGCTAAAGTTGCTCATTTTTTTTTTTTTCAGTAGTAGCCAATGTGGCCGAAGCTTGCTTCCAACCAGATCAGTTGTGCTCATACCTCTCGAGGCAACATCAGCTAATTTATCTTTCGACGAAACGTGAAACCAATGTTCTCTTTTGTAAATTTTTATGATCTCGTTCGCTCTGTTTGCGACCAACATGGTCCACCATCTAAGATGTGCTGAGAACCAGTCGAAAACCATCGTTCGTGTTAACTAGTGCATACACAACTACGGTATAAGCTTGTTCACTTGCGTCACTGAATCCTATTCAACTTAATTGGTCGGTTGTTTGCAGCCACCTTGGGATTCGCACGCTAGGAGATCCGACAAGATTACCCTCAATTTCTAGCCAAACTTCCAAGATTACTTAAGAAAGTCTATCGTCCCACGCTAAGGCCTGCATCAAAAGGCTTTGGAACAAGATCTTCACTCTAATCACTACTGGAGATAATCAGCCCAGAGAATCAAAAGTACGGCTGGCATCTGATAATAAGGTGCGTTTAGTGTGGAATGCTCGTTCCGGTAGGTTCGTGATAAATTTGAATGTATCTTCGAAAGGATCCCATTGAAAATCTAATAAGATTGTAGCGGTTAAGGGTTCTCCTATTTCTTTGCGCATTCTTCATCTATATACATATTTACCAATATAGTCTGTGCGCTTATGGCTGGCTAGATTTTATTTTCCAGCCAATCTCCTTTAAACTACGTTTTGCTAAATACACTGCTGATGCTGTGCCATATGTGATTATTTTTTAACTGTAAACTAACGGTTGTTCATGTTTATTATTTCGCCACAAAATTTTTGGTACTTTTCAACTTCTCCTGAAACCCACACCTGCCGGTACGTCTCCACCTCCACACAGTTCAAATTCGTCCTGGCGGAACTTTAACAATATTTTGAGTAGTGGTGGTTGCACATTGGGACCAAACATTAAAATGTCGATTAATGATACCCTAGTAGATGACTTTACAGAAACATCAAAAACCACTATGAGTTTCGTAGTGGTGCTATCTGCCGTCAATACTTTGTGATACGTCATATAATATTTAATAGCAACGTTGACACGTTCTTTGCAAATTTGTTGTCTTCAGCTTTCTTTGTTTTGGTCTGAAATAGCGCTTCACATTTTTGTTCATCTGAAGACCGTCTATTATCTGTCGAAAGTTCTTCGATTTCCTAGAATCTGCGAAGCGAATCAGCACAATCCAATCGAACACAGTTTCAAGCGCTGTCGAGCTACTAGGCAGGTATAAAAGAAACTTCTTCACTTTTGTTAATGTACAAAAACTTTTGAACCAAGCTATATACATAATTTTTGTAAAATAGCTTTCAAATTTTTGGAAAAAATATTATTATTGATCTTGATTGCTCCTTGAGAATGGTGGAAAATACTACCGAAACGTAGGAGATTTGAAAAATAAACAAAAACAAGTTTAAAACCAAATAAATAAAAAAAATTTTATTACAATCTAAAAACAATAATTTTATTTAAATTTCACATAATTTGAATTGTGCAGTTTATTTTCAGAACTAGAGCTACCTACTGAGCAAAATTTATTCATGATACTCTTAATACGAGAACTAAACTTTTCATAAAGTGTGAATTTTAGTCTTGAAGTTATACCAATCTTCTTATTCTCAAATGAACCTTACACACTCCAATTTTTTCATGTTTTATGAATATTTCCATCAATATGAATGATGTTACACTAATTTCAACCCTTTAAATTAAATGTGTGGGCATTACACATACAAATGAGGGTTTTTCTTAAATTTTTTGATTTAGTGAATTTAATTCGCTAGATCAGTATGTTCTTACTTGTTACTTTTTTTTGTAAAGTATGAATTGTATTTTTGTAGTTTGGTCGTAGCTACCTAATGAGTAGTCCAAATTTTTAATTTTTGTTTAGGGTTTTTACACTTTGTATAAGTCCTGAGGGACAGTAGGGGGGATTGATATTTCTACTTTTTTGGATAGATATTTTATAAATGATTGGCCTCTTGATTTTTTCTGAATATCCAATCGAAAAATCTTGTTAATGTCATTTATTACTACTAATTTGTCGCTATAAAAAGCCGAAAAAATCATTTGATAATTTAAATTTAAAAAAATTGTAATTGATCCAAAAATTACATCTTATATCTTTTATCATTTCAAGAATGGTATAGTTGAAAAATAAGAGCTGTCTGGCTTTAAATGTTCTTTAAGTTCTTAATTTCATTATTGTCATGGTTTTATTTTAAATTTAAGAATAATTTTGCTTAACGCATATTGAAGCAGCTTCATTGTATAACTTTATACAAATACTGCATAATGTGACCAGCCTTTTTTCAATGTATTATCACCACATAGAGATTACTTATACTATACTATTTATCATACACTATGGCAAAACCACGAACAAATGACATCAGAAAACTCAAAATATGATTAAACTCTTGTGGAATACATCAATTCACAGGAAACCTTGGATCTATCTGAAGCAGGCCATCCTGACGATCACCCCGAGAAACTATTCTTAATCAAACGTTTTGGGTTGTGAATATCTTCACTTCCCTCTATTAAATACGTGGCGTAGAATGGCAAAGTTTTTGAATTTTAAGAAGATACCGGTTCTAATAAAAACTACAAACAGGCGCAATAAGTGCGCAATCCTTGATAAACATTTCTCTTGAATAAAATTATTTTTTTTAATTTTATTTTTTATTTTTTATTGAGAGAAGTTGAATTTGATATTGGATCATGATGTTTATCTGATGTTCTATGTTTACACCGAAATTTACATACACAAAAAATTTAAAGGCGCACCTTGAGGGTAAAATTGTATTCGATACATTTCCCCTGCTACACAACAAATATTGTAGGCAGTCAGATCATGTGAAGGCACCGTCAAATATATAGGTACACTGGTACATACATTTTTTAAAGCAATCTTCAATGCTGGTTGATAAAACCTGACCTAATCTGTCACAAATAATTATATTCTTATCGATAAATTACCTTAAATCCCAATTACCATCTTGTGGAATGGAGAGGGAGGGGTTGTAAATCTATTTTTTTCTCAATTCAAAACAGCGGACAATTTTATACTATAATGAATAAAATTAATAGCCTTAGAACTTCTCATTATGAAAAGTAAATAAAGCACTTAATACCTTTTATAGCGATTTCAATAAAAACGGTCTTATAAGATTAAAATTAAAACAAATAAATTTTTACGATTATTTCCTTAACATAATTAAAAATATATTTTAATGACAAAAACAAAATGTAAAAGAACAATTTCTAAATATATTGTATAATCGGAAAAACAATTTAAAATTTTTTAGAATCGTTGAAGTTTAATTTGGTGAAGGAACTTTTAAAACACTTTGACTTTAGGAAAATTGAAACTCTTGGCACGTGAGTGGAATTATTTATATCGATTGTTGATTACTAAACATAATATAAAAGCTTTATTTGACCTCTAAGCCAATATCGAAACAAATTTAATTAAATTGTTTGCAATTTAATTTAACTTAATTCTTTACTCTTTAAGAAAACAAATAATGTAATTTTAATTGGGGATTATAAAACATTTTATCTTTTTACAATCTAAAATTTCTTCCAGCAGTTGAGCCCGTTCAATAGAAGAAGAGTAAAGTTGTGTTCAATTTTTTCTGTATTTATTTTAGATTCTTATAAGTGATAAAATTATAAATTTATTTTTTTTTTTTTTTTGTTAGTAGTGATCTAGCTTAACAAAAATAAACTCAAAAATCAAAAATTATATTTTTAAGAAGAATTAGAATTGTCGGATATTTTAGGATTTACATAATGTAATAGAAGCATTTTAAGTGTTGTGCTCGTAAAGAAATACTCATAGAACTCGTGACATAGGAAGTAAAAGCTATTTGCGACAATAAAATACCTGGAAAACCTTTAATTCGTATTATTTCCTAAATTCCAGCAAGCATCCCAATGCTTTATGTTTCATTCTTAATAATTCTTTGCTAATAAAATTGTTAAAGTTTTAGATTTATTTTGATCAGCTAGTTTTAATTTTGTTTTTTCTTCGTATCTGTGAATTTTATCGTATACAATAAATTTCCTCTTACCTGTAATCTTGGCAAAAATAAAGTTTAACTTACAAAACAAAATGTATAAACTTTTTGTACTTCGTAAATATATTTTACCTCTTCAACCCACATACTGTATAAGAAGAAGCCAAAGTTTGTTTGTTTAAATTTGTAATACGGCAAATCATAAATTCTTGTTGTTATATGTGATGCTTAAAAAACGTTAAGCTTAACATTTAAGATAAACTTCGTTTGAATTATTAAATTCCAGTTTATCGCTAAGAGTTTACATATTAATATTTTGAAAATAAATCTTTAGCTTTTAGTGGCTTTAATATCTTTGAAAAATATACAGTAACGAAAAGTATTTGAATTATTTAATGAGCAGAAATTAAAGAAGAGGCTAAATAAATGTTCTTAATAAATCTTGTGGATATTTGAACTATGTACTTAAATAAAAATGTATTCAGTATTTATGCAGCTATTAAAAGAAATGTATGTTCTCAACATTTATACTTGGTATATTCTATAAATTGGGTTTTGACCTGACCACCCACAATATTTTAAGTATGGTGAACTTTCTTTTAAATTGGCATGTGGTGTGTGTTGTGAGAACATAAATGATTAATTTTGTATACAGTTGTACAACTTATAATTACTTGAGGGATTTGTACTTTTGCCACCTGGATAATAAAAAGAAAATAGAATAATAAAATGTGTATGTACTTACATTTTACATCGATGTTACTTGTACGATGAGTACATTACATACCTATATACAATATTATATGCCCTACAACTCTATTTTATTAAGCCAATTTAAAATAATAAGAATTTTTATTTTCTCGTAACTTTTAGCTCTTAAGTTAACTTATATACCCAACCGAGCATTAAAAAAAGTTGATGTAGGCATCAAATAAAATAAACAGAATCCACCAAATTATTGGCCAGGGTATTGCGGATATCGCTTTATTAATCATTTTATTTTAGGACTAACATTTTAATGTTGTGCTACATTTGGCGAATTATAATTTAGAGTTATATCTATTTCCATTCATGTTATTTGCGTGTTAAGGGATAGAAATTACTTTTTCCAGAATTAGATGCTTACTGCTAAGTGAAACAGATGCGGAAAACCATAAAAAAAAAAATTAATTAAACTTATTGGTTACTTTCTAGTAAATTTAAGCTTAGCTTAAATCAAATGACCAATGTAGCTAAATCAGATACTCCATCAATCATTTAACGTAGTGAATCCTAAAATATAAAACATAAATAATTTCTTTAATAATTGTCAACATGCCTCTGATTTTCAAATTATATATCTGATTTGGTTGCGTACAGTTGCTTTAGCGTTTGTTAATTTCTTAATTAGCCATTGTACTAGATTTTTTATTATTATTACAATAAGAAGCATTCTAATTATTTATTCATAGATGGCAGATAGAAATATTTTAAAATTTATAGCATTTAATTCATTAATTGTATAAAAAGAGGTCTCATAGACCAATTTTATAGTATTACCACTATAAATGTTTTCCGAGAAAATGAAACGATAGAAGATTTTTTTGTGCAGTATACGAGTAAATTCTCGAATCAATTAAAGTTTTAAAATAATATTGTGAAATTAGAAATAAAATAAATTATTCAATTAGTTTTGTTTTATTATCAACTCAATCAACAGTTTTATTATGGAACTAGTCCAGTAAAGTAAGCAGCCACAGAAGTTGTAGGAGTGGATAAGCAACCTTCCTTTTGCCCCATCATTGGTCTTTCGAGCCGGATCGGCTAAGTATATAGCTACTTTAATATTCTAAATTATAAAGTCTCACCAAACCAGATTTAATTTGTGAATAGATTTTAAAATATATATTCTAGCAAAAATTTAAATTAGTTGCATAGTTTTGTGGTTTATAAACTAAAAAGACAAATACAAATAGTGAGAACTCTCCAAAAAAAAAAATTATTTAGAAGAATTAAAAATAGTAAGAACTATGAATATTTAGTGAGGCATCATAAATTTCAAATTATTCTGTAAATACGTATACATATATCGTGATAAATTGCAACTGTAGATTTGGGATATTTGTGACAGTTAAATTCAGTGAAGCCCTGATTCATCTGATAGTGAGGCAAGAAATATACATGAGAAATACCTTGACCAGGTAAGCAGGATCGTGTACTGCAGATAATTTTCAGCTCAATTCAAAGAATCTGGAATAAATAAGCCGCGTTGTCATTTAATATTTATTTAAAGCAGTGGTGTAAATTTCAGGTTCCAGAACAGGAATCAAAGCCTTCATATTCAGTTCGAAATGTAGCATAGGTTACTTAAGCTCACTCTCTTTACTATTAAACATTTTTTCAAGTTCACAAATTTTTGTGTGTTTGCGGTTTGTGAATTACCCAAACAGTAAGATAGCGCAGGAGCAAAATTAGTGATTTTCCAGTAACGAGGTTCTGATACTCTCGGTGGTGTAGTAAGTTGGGCGTTTGCTTTATCGCATAGGTGGGAGTTTCGGTTTCGATCCCTCCGATAGTGATATATGTGTATGTATAAAAATGAACGATTATATTTTGTACATTGAATGATACCGATCGAACTAATTTGAGTGCATTGTAGATGGGGTAAATTAGCAGCAAATTCGACCAGGCCAATTGATAAAAGCCTTCAACTTCCCAAATCTTCGTTAAATGGAACTCAGCTATACCAAAAGTAAGAACTTTTTTGGTGCATCGTCAAATTTGAATCTGCTATTAGTTTTAACTATTATTTTACGAGTTTCTGATATATTTTGGTAAATTTTGAGCTTATACGAGAAGTCTGGTAAAATTCAGAGGGCGCCACAATCGCAAATCCCAGATGTCATGTGGCAATACCATCATGTGGAAATACCAAATTTAAATGTTCAGACAGATCTGTCATTTAGTTCGGTTTTGACAGCCATTGAAAACAGACAACCCATTGTTTTTTTGCAAACATGGAAAAAAGTGAATTTCGTGTGTTAATTAAACATTATTCGTTTTTAAACATTTATTAAACATTTTATCATCATTTTTTCAGCGTGGAAAAACCATTACGCAAGCCAAAACAAAGCTTAATAAATATTATGGGGACTCTTTACCATCGATTAAAATGATTCTCAAGTGGTTTACTGATTTTCGTTGTGGTCGTACAAGTCCAACTGATGCCGAACGTTCAAGAAGCCCAAATGAAGTCACCACACCAAAAATGGTTAACAAAATCCATGATACGGTATTGCAAGACCGCAGAGTGAAAGTGCGCGAGATAGCTAAGATAGTAGGCAACTCAGATGAACGTGTGCGCAATATATTATACGAATTACGTCGCGTGTGCTTACAATCGATCAAAAACGCACACGTTAGACAACTTCAGAGGCAGGTTTGGCGATATTCAAGCGAAATAAAAAAGAGTTTTTGAGTCGTTTCATACCTGTGGATGAATACACCGGAGACCAAAGAACAGTCTAAATAGGCTAAGGCGGTTTTATCGGCCAACAAGATCATGACCACAGTTTTTTGGGATGCACGCGGCATTATCCACATCGATTACCTTCAAAATGGGAGAACAGTCAACGCAAACTGCAACTTATGGACCGTTTCAACGACGTTTCGGAATAAAAAACGACCGCATTTGGCGAAGAAAAAAGTTCTATTCCATCAAGACAATGCACGGGTGCATACGTGTGTAGTTGCCATGGCTAAAATCCATGAATTACGCTTCGAATTGCTTCCACATCCGCCATATTCTCCGCCATATACTTAGCCCCCTGCGACTATTTCCTGTTCCGAACTTGAAGAAATGGCTCGGCGGCAAGAGATTCGGCTCTAATGAGGAGATCATTGATGCAAGAAACGCCTATTTATAAGGGTTAGAGAAATCGTATTATTCGGAAGGGATCGAAAAATTGGAAAAACGTTGGACTAAGTGTATCGAGCTAAAAGGCGACTACGTTGAAAAATAATTTTTTTTTTTGGCCGAAAATATTATTCCTTGTTTCATTTTTACCAGACTTCTCACTCCACCCTCGTATAAGAGCATGCCGAACTCTGATTTGCAAGGGCGAATCCTCAGATGGTGATTGTTGGTAATATCTGCTTTAGGTTGAGCCAAGTTTTTGCAGTTAACTTTAGGAATAATATGATCCTGTGAGGCTGAATAAAGATAAACTCTGCCGATGACTGGTCCAATATTGTTGTCGAACACTTTCTTTGTTGTCAAAGTCATTAGTTACGGTGGTATAAACTGCTGTTGCTGCTGCTGTTTTTGAGATTGCAATTGTTAGCGTTTGAGATGAGAACGGTTGATCATTCTGATAAACACTCATTTTAGAAAAATGTTACAGCCGTTTTGTTATTCATTTAAAGCAGATAAACCAAGGTGTACATATAGCTAAAAGGTGATCAGATCTGTAGCAGTTAATGCACGGAATATGACGATTGGCTTGAGATCTGCATTAAGCAATTGGTGAATTGATAAATTATTCCACTTGTAAATTAAATGACAATTTTTAAGAATTGAATATTATTCAATAGTTTTATGGCTAAATATACAATTGAATTTACAATATTTACAATCCGCATCAAAGGTACTGGTCGTCGCGTTATTGCATGACTTTACCATCGTCCTTTCTACTAATCAGTTATTTCTTTAGGTCCTCCTGCACAAGTTATTCAACTCTAAAATATTTTTAACTTTTTTACACGGTCTTCCTTAATTATTTTCCATATTAATTACAATGCCTTCTCCTTAAAAAAGAAGAAGTTTTAATAAAACTTTCAGGTAGGACGTAACGTAAATCTGAAGCATTTTTGACACACATCGGTTCTTCGTCCATTTACTTCTAAATGGTTATAATACGTATGCGAGTTTACTTCTTTTTATCGCGTATTTTGATTAGAGCAGAAACAAACGCCACTTTAGCTTCATATGTGCTGTTTTTTGAAAAAACGCCAAATAAAGTTTGTTGTTCTTCATAAGAAATTTTGGTGACCACACTTCTTTTTACACTTCGTTAGACGAACACACTGCTTTGAATTCTTAGGTGCCTCTTGATATGATTCCGATATACCACTTTGTGGCAAGTTGTCAAAGTGGCCTGATTATTAAGATTTTCTGAATAATTTACAATATTCGATTCAATTTCAGCTGCTGCTTTTGCAATAAAACTCGTATCATCTTCTGAGTTAATTCCTTCTTTACTATCAGGCTGTTAGCTTGGATCAATATCACTATTATTAAACGTGTCTTCGAACAAATCTAGCTCTTTCTAGCTCTAGATTTACATTTCCCTCATCCACTGTAGATATTGCGTAAATAGGACCACTCATTTCTCGAGGATTAACAGGATTAGTCTGTTCTTTGATCCAATTTCCATCAATACTTCGCTTGCCTAGGTTACCTATGAATAGGGAAATGGTATTACAGAAGCATTGCAAACAACTTTAAATTTTAAATGATTAACTTACCACATTGGTTTGAATTAGTTCCATTGATCTGTTTAGCTTTAGCTATGATCTGAATGCCATTTCTGATTTGAAAACATTTGTTATTTCAAATTTAATTATTTAATGATATTATGATTGTATTAAATTGCGTACTCGATTTTTTATTATTAAAGTTGTAATTCTTAATAATTTTTTATTAATTTTATTTTAAACTTATATAAAATTTATAATGATATACATATACGTTTTGCAACTATAAATATAAAATGCTATACCAAAAAACTGAATGACTTGCACGTTGAAAATTATTCCCTTATATAATTTTCACTAATCCATCGACAGATTTTTATGTGTAACGAGACGACGTGAAGTAAGGTTGGATAACTTTCATCGTGCAATACGTTATAAATATATTTCATTAGATTCGTGTTTCATTGAGAACAAGAACAGAATAGAAATAACTAACATGTAAAGTGAAACTATTCCAAGAGAAAAGGTTAAAATTCAGTTAAATCAAAATGGAATAATTATTGTTATAATTTCCCAATGAAATACGCGTACTAAATTTATGACAATTTATTTGACATTAACTTTGATTTTTGGTAATAAGAGGTTATGCCAAATTTCTTATAATTTTATAGAAAGAGTGTTGAATGTTAAAGTGCTTAATAAAGATTGATCTAAGTAAATTATCTTAAATACAATTATTATGTTTACAATATAATTCGTTTTTCTTTTGTTTCAGAATTATCAAATAAAATTATGTGATGACACTTACATTCAACAATTTATGTAACAATATAAGATAAGTATACCATTAGCTGTCAATTCACATGAATAATTCTTTATTTTATTTTCAGGTTCAAATTGATTGACAACTACTTGGTATGTACAATAATAAAAGTTTTTAAACATTAAATGTTTTGAACTTATTCTAATTTTACAATTTTGTTTTAGATATCAGCTTCACTGATTTCCAAACAATAATATTAATTTTACATTCAATGTCCAATAGCTCTTTAGTATTTCTAATTAAAGTACTTAAAATCAATTAAAATTATAAAGGACTGATAACACTAAAAACCACTTAAGAATTTTTTTAGACCTACAGATCATGTTTTCTGAAAGAGGCAGCACGATCAAAGAAAAAGTACAGTGCGTTTGCCAATGGATGTCACTACAAAATCAAAGCAATATTACTGACGTTTGTCAAAAGGACGTTTATATAAACTTCTCAAAATTAATTTAATTATCACATATTAATAAAAATCACTTTTATAAGACGAAAATAATTTTGCTTATATTTACAAAAAGCGCACATAAAAATGTCATACAGTTTTTGACAACGAATATTTAGTGATACCTAGTGACATTATGTGAAAGTTGCGTATTCTTTCGGAGTTTTCCAAAAGATGGTAGCTCTTGCAATTTAAGAAAATTGGACATTTAAACATGATCTATATTGTCTTTGAAAATTACATAGGAATTAACATTACATAGGAATTAACTTTTTTATATATTCATTTCTAAAAACTTATATATTGTTATGTACCGTGCAATAAAAAAAAAAAAAAAAATATTTAAATCAAAAATATCACTTAACGGGATTTAGTTTACACAAGGTAAATTATTTCGAAACGCAAAAATCGCTTATCTGCTTTTAGGCCATATTTCCGCTTTAGAAATCGATATATTACTTTCTTTTACTCTAGTAAAATAAAGTATAGTAATCATGAAAATTTTGGACCTTGATATTTTTAGTGGTTTATCTGTTTTGAGGTCTCCTGAGTCCGAAAAAGTGGGTTTCGAAATGGTGTCTGTCTGTCAGTCTGTCAGTCTGTCAGTCTGTCAGTCTGTCAGTCTGTCAGTCTGTCAGTCTGTCAGTCTGTCAGTCTGTCAGTCTGTCAGTCTGTCAGTCTGTCAGTCTGTCAGTCTGTCAGTCTGTCAGTCTGTCAGTCTGTCAGTCTGTCAGTCTGTCAGTCTGTCAGTCTGTCAGTCTGTCAGTCTGTCAGTCTGTCAGTCTGTCAGTCTGTCAGTCTGTCAGTCTGTCAGTCTGTCAGTCTGTCAGTCTGTCAGTCTGTCAGTCTGTCAGTCTGTCAGTCTGTCAGTCTGTCAGTCTGTCAGTCTGTCAGTCTGTCAGTCTGTCAGTCTGTCAGTCTGTCAGTCTGTCAGTCTGTCAGTCTGTCAGTCTGTCAGTCTGTCAGTCTGTCAGTCTGTCAGTCTGTCAGTCTGTCAGTCTGTCTGTGTCCTCTCTACAGCCCAGATGGTTTAACCAATCGAACTGAAACTTCAGATTTAAGCTTTTGTGATAAATTGGGAGGTCCCAGTGAATTTTACTCCAAATCGGCTAACCGGAAGTGGCCACTCCCTTGGTCCAGAAAATTTATTTTGCAAATATCTTAAAAAGTATAAGGTTTACAAAAAACTACTAAAAACAAAATGTTTCCAAAAATTAAAAACAAATAAAATTAAAAAAAAAAAATTAAAAAAAAAAAATTGAAAAAAAAAATTTAAAAAATTATAAAAAAAAATTAAAATTTCTTAAAATTCTCTGTTCGTAAAAGAAAGTCGTGTGTTGGCCACACCTCCATTTTTTTTTTTTTTACAAAACTAAAATATCGCTTATATAACTTTGGTATATCAACGTTTTAAATTTTTATCATAAATTCAACATTTAATTTCAATACATGTACATAAGCGATTTAGCAATATCCTTAGTGCATTGCGCATTTCTCAATAAATGTTTGTACAAATTTGGCAGTGTATGTTTTTTTAGCTTTTTAAAACCGACGCAACTAATGCACCTCTTGAAATTTTCAATTTTACAGCTGAAAATATCTTAAGACAAAAAAATTTTAATTTATTATCTACTGAGGTGAGTAGCATACAAAACAAAAAATTATCACGTTATTACCACACCTCAGAAATTTTTAATATTATCTAGGGGCACATGTGAGATGCAATATATTATTTATTATTAGTACATATACTTAAATATGTATTAATCATTATGATTTTTATTTTAGAAAAAATAATTACAAGGGGGAAAAACATACCGAAACCGGATGTACAATATTTCATCCGTTCGAAATACGATAATTCAAATTTATTGGTTTGAGTTTTTATTCACTAAACAAGGGTGTCGCTCGGTTTAATGAATTCTTGTTATGGACACATTAGTTAACAAACATACATTTTAATGATATCGTTTGATCGAAGAAACGTGAAAATTGGTTCAAATTTTGATATATTAATGGTTATTTATAACGAACCATAGTATTGTTATTAATTAAATCATTTAAATGAATGATTTATGACCAAACATTACTTGTCGTTTTATAAAAAAATTGTATTATATGAAGAAGGTACGAGTATAATATCCCCTAATAAATACAATTTTTCTGTCTGTTGGCCATAATTATCATTTTTGTTCGGACATATTTAGCAGACAATAAATAAATTAATTTTCCAATTCAAAGGTTAGTTACTAGGTATAAACGCTCGCCAAAATTGAACAATAATAAGACAAATTAACTAACTACATATTTCATTTTTATCAACTACACAAGGTCATTTGTGTAACCGGATAAGTTATATCTTAATCCAGAACAAATATAAATTAATATGCAACATCACCATGATAGAAATGACATATACATATACATAAATTAAGCTTTTAGTTAGAGATCAAATCTTTTTGACATAAAGTTCATAAAATGTTTTTGCATGTTATTGTTTAGTTATTATTTGAAATAGTGATTAAGAAAAATAAACGATTTTCTGAAAACCATACAATGTTGAACACTTATCAATATTAATTGATTTGTTTCTTAGTACATTTTGAAAATCAAATAAATATCGGCAGTTTTTGCGCGTCTTTATTGGAACTGTTACAATTCATCGTAAATGACTGCACGTGTAATTTTATGTAGGATAATCTCAACGGCTTGGGGGAGAATTTTCACCTATTTCTAAAGTAAAAAAAAACCATAAGCGGTTTTAACTGAAACCAAAAAGACAAGAATCAAATAACTTCAAGACAACAAGAGAAGCCAATCTTAATGATAATATATATATATATATATATATATATATATATATATATATATATATATATATATATATATATATATATATATATATATATATATATATATATATATATATAATATATATATATATATATATATAAATATATATATATATATATATATATATATATATATATATATATATATATATATATATATCTATATATCTATATATATATATATATATATATATATATATATATATATATATATATATATATATATATATATATATATATATATATATATATATATATATATATATATATATATATATATATATATATATATATATATATATATATATATATATATATATATATATATATATATATATATATATATATATATATATATATATATATATATATATATATTAAAATATACAGGGCTGAACCTCTAAGAAAAAATGTGAACCTGAAACTAATACCTAAATGAAACTCTTAACTCAATCATCAGTTCAACCCCCGCCTCAATTTACTAACAATTTTTTATAATAAGCTTCTTTAATAAAATCTCTACCCTAATCCCTGATCCAACACCCAAATAAATCCCCTACTAAACCCGTCGCTCAGTCCACCTCAGTACCCTAATTGACACCATCTCAACCCTCTCGAAAGACTATATATGCAAACAAACTCCACACAAAACCATTCAAGTTACTTTCCAACTCGAATTAACCCTAACTCAACCCCATCCTAACCCTAATCAACCCCAACTCGACCACAATTGTAATTATAAAAAGGCTTATGGAAAGCGTGTTTTCCACTCCAAAATTGCTTCGACTTCAGGAAGTTGCTTAAAATTTTTTCGGAAATTTAGTTAGATAGTTTTACCTTATTGAATAAGGTTCAGCGTGTAGCCTGCATCGGTGTTACGGGCTCAATGAAGTCGTGTCCAACCGCGGGGGTGGAGACACTTCTAGGACTGACACCGTTACACCTGCATATTAAAAAGGACGCTGCAAGTATGGCCCTGAAAATGCAGGCGGAAGGAAATATCAAGCCAGGCAATATGGTGGGTCATATGGAAATCCTTAAGGAATTTCAGACAGACCCTACCATAGGAATGCCTTCCGACTGTATGCCAGCTAAACTGGACTTCCACAAACCATTCTGTGTTAGGTTACCTGACCGGGATGTGTGGAGGGCAGGTGGACCATCATTTGAGCGAGGGTCCATGGTATGGTTTACAGATGGATCAAAAACGGAAGATGGGGCGGGGATAGGAATACACGGGAGTGGCACTACCCTCTCGAAGTCCTTGGGTACCAATGCCACCGTTTTTCAAGCAGAAGTACATGCTATAGAACTTTGCGCTAGGTTAGGCATAGCAAAAGGCCTAAACGATGCAAAGATTTATATTGTATCAGACAGCCAATCAGCCTTAAAAGCTCTTAGGTCTTGTACCGTTGAGTCAAGGCTGGTATGGGATTGTCTGAAGGTTATTAAACATCTGGCAGGCTCAAATAAGGTAACACTTATGTGGGTGCCAGGTCATACTGGAATCGAAGGAAACGAGGCAGCTGATGGCCGCGCCCGTGAGGGTTCTGTCTCTCCATTTTTTGGACCAGAACCCTTCTGCGGTGTCACTAAGGGACACCTTAGAGCAGCGGTAAAACGCTGGGAGGATGTTCAAAAGTCCTCCTACTGGCGCAGAATTCCAGGTTTACGGCAGGCGAAGAAATTTATATCACCTTCGTCTGTCAGGGTTAAGGAGTGTCTTGAACTTAGAAAACCTGAGTTGAGGCTGCTTACTGGCTTCCTCACAGGTCATGTCCCCTTAAGGTATCACCTTAAGAAGATGGGCCTAAGTACGACAGATGGATGCCGCTTCTGCGGTCTGGAAGCGGAATCAGCGGAACATGTTCTGTGCCATTGCCCAGCCATTTTCCAGCAAAGACTGCAACATCTAGGAGGGAGAACAATGAGCCCGGATAGTATGTATCTTGTACCGGCCAGTAGTATTGTCAGATTCATTAAGAGCCTGAATATTGACTGGACGGATAATTAAGTAGGGTCCAGCACAATAGATCTTTTAGGTCGCGGTGCGAGGTGGCTTATCGCCCACATGGCCCTCCAGTAAATAATAATAATAATAGTTAGATAGTTCGCATAAATCACATAAACTGCATTGTCCATATTTCCGAATTTGACGTTATCTCAAGGATAACATTCAATAAAGACAGATCTACTTACATAAAGAATTAAATTGTAAAATCAAAGATTAAAAAAAAATACAAGTTGATCTAAATCAAATAAAAATTTAACATTTCAACCTTGCAACTAAACCATTTACTAAACCACAACTCAACCCCAACCAAACTCTCAACAGAACACTCATCCACTAAACCAACACCGCTTAAAAACTGCAAGTGTTCTTGAACTCAACTCCATTCTAGCTGAACGTCTAACTCGACCACCATATCAATCCTCAACTTATCCCTAAACTCAAGGTCCTTGAGTTAAAACCAAAACTAACTGTCAACACAACCACAAATAAATTCCAAATTAAGTCGTTGGCTCTTTCTCAACTCAATCACAACTCAAATCCAACTCATTCGTAACTCTGCCTAGTTTTACCTAAACTCAACTTTAGTTGGACCTGCAACCCAAAAAATTAAACTAGTTCAAACTCATGCCTAACTCAACTCCCAAATCATGATGGTCTTAAAAATTACACGAAATGCATTCAAGCTACCTCTAATTCAACCTTTAATTTAATACGCAAATACATCTCCAGGTGAACTCCTTATTAAACGATAACACAACCCAAAATCAAAACTTGAACTGAACCCGCAAATTTAACACATCTCAACCGCATATTTAACACCAAATCCAATTATAAATCCTCTAATCTAACCTCAACTCAACTCAAAGTTTACTTTCATTAAAACAGTAAATGAAACCCAACTCAACTCTAAACTCAACCGCAAACTCAATGTCCAACTCAATCATCAAACCAGCATATATAAAATATTAGTCCACGTTGTAATATCACCACATGGTTTTGGGTCAATACTTACCATAAAGCAACAAATTGGTTTACAAATTGGAGTCTTGGTTGCTAAAAGTAGAGAACTTTTGTAAGCAATTGTCTGGTTGTTTAATTTTAAATACATTTATGACCCATGTTTTTAAAGAAAAAAAAGATGTACCTGCAATTTAGGTAAAATAACCGAAAAGATGCCAAAATATTCAAAATACCTATTTTATAAATTTGTTGTTCTTTTCTATTGGTTTATAGAAATTCCATCTTTAATAATAATATTTTGTTTGCCCGCTTTATTGCTTTTATTACGGCGGTACACCTCCGATTCATTGATTTTGATAAATTTTTCAAAGTGGCTGAAGCTATAGTTTCCTATATGTTTATCAACAAACTTTTTATAGCTTGAATTGATTCTGGCGCTGTCTTGCTACGCCTAGATTCATTATAAACAAACTATATTAGATTGGGTTTCGGTCTGGGCTTTACAGGGGCCAGTCCAACACATCGAAAAAATTTTCTGCGAACAACTTTTTTACGTTTGAATGAAGAGATAAAAAAAAAAAAATAGGATTTATTAAATAGGATTTATTATTGTTGTTTATCTGAAAATGCATTTTATTATCTACAATTCAAAATTAATACTTGGTAAGTTACTCACAGCTTTGGCAGAATTGCTTCGAATTGAAAAATAGATCTAAAGGTATCGTCGAAAAGCTCTAAGGCGAAGGGCTCAAATTCATTATGTAGGACTCCCCAGACTACAACTCTTGCAGTTTTCGGTTGAATTCTTAAAACATCATTGCTAAGCTCCTCTTGAGGTTTTCTTCGTGCTAGGATTCTACAGTCTCAAACAGGTAGCTTGAATTTGGATTTATGAGAGAAAATCAAGTTATTCCACATCTCTTGGGTCCAAAAAGCATGCTCCAAGGCCCACAGCAACCTTTTTTTAACTATTTTTGTTTGACTTGTGTTGCGAACTGTGGCTTCTGGACAGTTTCAAGTGCTCGCAAGCCAGCTTTAACCAGTCTTCTTCTAACTAAGTTGAATGATATTCGTTTGCCAGTTGCTTGTTTAAGATCCCCTCTTACGTCCTATGTCGGTAGGCGTAAAAGTAAATTAATTGTTTAACCAATGTTTTTGCACAGCACTTGCGGGGATGTATCGCCATAATAAAAGCTAAATGTGGCCATATAAAATTAATATTAAATACAGAAGCTACATAAAACAATAAATATAAATATAAATATTTTGATCGATATGAAGTTTCTAACTAAAAATAACAAATAACAATAAATATGTTTGTGTTAGTAATTCATACACTTAAAATCCAATAGGAATTGCAATTTTTTTTATATTTTATTTGGTTGGTGTCTTAGAGAGGTAAATAAACGCAACCAAAAGCGAAGGAGTAAATTATAGGGGGTCGTTTTGAACACAAAAGGCAAAAACAAATATATTTCGGCTCCAACTTCATATAACGGAGAAAAGTTCCGGATTTAATTCCGACTATTGCTGATTTCGTGCATGTATAATGAGAAAGATAAATCTAAGTAGCGGGGATATGGTCAGCTAGCCCAGGACAATATCAAAAATATTTGAGCTCCCCAACTTCATATCATGGAGATAAGGTTGATTAATTTAACTCCGACTATGACTGATTTCGTGCATGTATAACGGTGAAACAAAAAATGGTCGAGCAGTAATTACGGTATAGTCAGCTAGCCCATGATATCGTCAGCTAGCTCATGATAATATCAAAAACCTTTGAATCTTGCCTCCTAAATTGCAGGTAAATTTTTTATTTTTTTTTAAATTGGATCATAAATGTATTTAAAATAAAAGAATGACCCAATTGCTTTCAAATGTTTTGTAATTTTAGCAACCAAGACCCCAATTTGTAAAAAAATGTGTTTGATGAATTTTTTATTACAGCACTATACATCCAAAGATCCAGACTAACGAACGGATTTATTTTATTTTTTTGCTGTTTTGAATTCAGGGAATTTCAAAACTTTGTGAAAATGGTTTCGGGCCAACAAACTTTCTTGAATTTCTCTTTCTACTATTTACTATTTACTATTTACTATTTACTATTTACTATTTACTATTTATTATTTACTATTTACTATTTACTATTTACTATTAACTATTTACTATTTACTGTTTACTATTTACTATTTACTATTTACTATTTACTATTTACTATTTACTATTGACTATTTACTATTTAATATTTACTATTTACTATTTACTATTTACTATTTACTATTTACTATTTACTATTTACTATTTACTATTTACTATTTACTATTTACTATTTACTATTTACTATTTACTATTTACTATTTACTATTTACTATTTACTATTTACTATTTACTATTTACTATTTACTATTTACTATTTACTATTTACTATTTACTATTTACTATTTACTATTTACTATTTACTATTTACTATTTACTATTTACTATTTACTATTTACTATTTACTATTAACTATTTACTATTTACTATTTACTATTTACTATTTACTATTTACTATTTACTATTTACTATTTACTATTTACTATTTACTATTTACTATTTACTACTTCTCAATACTTCGCTCACAAAAGGTTCTATAAAATATAAAGTTATTTATTGGCGGTATAAAATTTTAAGACTTCCAACGTCGTTCTGTTAGGCACCGAATTTTAACTGATATCTGTATTTCAATAAAATACATATATACAGATGACCTTATCAATATTTTATAATAGAGCATTATTAGAGCGCAGTAACCTAACAAAGAAGCACCAGTGTTGCGCATCTACGCCTATTTTTAAATTGCCTTCACGGAAATATCCGCAATAGCGTAGGCAATAGTTCCCAACGTAGACAATATAAACTCTCTGTAGACAATGTAGATAATTCGTCGACAATGAAAATATTATTATTGTTAATGTTTTCCCCTTTGTATCTAGTTCCTAAAAATGTTACGCTCATATTTGATATTCCCAAGGCAAACTTAAATCCATGATGTTTAAAATTATGCACGGAGGCCGGGAGTCAAAGATATCTTAGGTTTGCAGTTAACAAAAGAAAGAAATGAAATATACGACAGCATGTTTAAGTTCTCAGAAACCCTAAAAATAATAAACACAATTTATTTGTTGGTTTTATACTTCAGGTAGTTTGAGCAAAACTACAAAATAATACCAACGAAATCTTACAGGATTGAAAAACTGGTTGGTATTAGCTTTCTAGAAAATAGCCCACATCTAAGTGTTGAGCGAAGCTTACAATCAAGGTTGATACTTATAGTTTTGTGTAATAAGGTATATTCGAAAAACTCACAAACTGTGAAACAGCTCAAAAGGATTTAGCACACGCCATATTATTTTCTAGTTTGATGTTTGATACGATTTTCGCAATTGTTCGGATAAAATCTTATCTATTGTTCAAATTTATTGGAATATTATCCCTGGTGATATTTGTATTTTAAATATGGACTTGATGCTTGATTTTTCCGCTTCCACTGAGTGATTTGTAGAGGGATTGTAAAGAGATTCCCTTGAGTTAGATAAAGATAACGGTGTTAAAGCCAATTCATATTTTATGTAAACAATTCGATATAAGAATTACAGTGACTTTATTTTCTTGGCTATATACAAAGTCTGTACATTTTTTCCCCATCGTGTTCTGCATCGGGATTTGCTGCAATAAGCCCTTTCGGTAAACTAACGAGATCACCAGACAGATTACAAAATGAATTTTGTTTTTGAAGACATGCAATCAATTTTTTTTTTGATTAGGTTATCTCTACTACAGTGTCGAAGCCCAAGAGTTTGGTGGATGATTGTCGAATAAAACTTTCCTTTCCTAATCTTTCTATCGCATCGGCCGCTTAAATAACTGCTCTTCGTATTTGTCCGCCCAAATATTGCTCCAATTTTTATTCTAATTGAAGTTCTAAAGTTTCTTTAATATTTTAAATGTTAATCTAAAGATGAATTTTCCTTTTTTAACTCGGAAATTTTTATCGACAATATTAAATACCTTTTTTACATGTCGATTACCCGGAAAAACGTGCAAATCAAGCTTTAACTCATTAACTGCTGGCGACGAATTGTCAACGCATTGTCGATATTGTCTACATTATCGACACCATTTTTTTAATTGTCTACATACATTGTCTACACGAATAGACTCATGAAGCCTACTTGGCACAACGCTGAGAAGCACACAAAAATGGCTAATATATCTAGATCCATCTTAACAATTTTAGCCGCTCAAAAAAATTAGTATCTTAATAAAATAGATTAGTTTCGCAAAAATGTTCTGTAATTGCACAGTAACTAAGCGGCTTCCATATTACTTTTCAGTTCAAAATTAGTACTTTACAAGCCCCTCCCGTAATGTTTTTTACACTCCGATTGCATCAGTTATTTACAAAGAAAATGGAGGATACAAATTAATTAAATTCTGACAAAATAAGGCATCATTCATTTAAAAAAATTGTACATTAAAATCATATAAATATCCCAAAAAAAATTCTGCTTGTCAAAAAAGACGCTCATGTAGCTTACCCAAATTTCTGCCGGCAGCACTGCGCCAGCAAGAAATTCTAATCATGTGTTTCTAGCAAAAGTTTCCACGATTTGTGAAATTTGTGAGTTGTTGAGTTGTTGAAATTTGTTGAGTTGTTTGTATTATCGGAACCAAAATGTGATAAATGTAATTATTTGTCTCTGGTTTTAAGTACAGAAAGCAACGCACCTTGCTCGTTAAAGCATTTTACTAAAGGCTTATAAGCAAAAATAGAAAATCTGAACAAAAACGATTTATTTCAATTCAGACACCGCAAATACTCATATTCGTATTATCATTATTAAAAATTACGGAGAAACTGCATTAACATTTTCCTACAAACTTTTCCTACAAAAATTTTCATAATAAAATGTGCATAGCATTTGTTCTTGTTAATTATTTAATATTGGTAATTGTTATTTACAAATATCGCTCATCACATCGTTATACAGTCGATTTGATTAATGAAAGATTAATTCACAGTCAGAACTGTACTACCCTGTCTCTTAACCAATAAGATATAGGTATATACACTCTGCTAATTAAATTCAATTTCAAGCCGACTATTTTGTTGTTTGCAATCAGAGGTAATTTAAAAAAAAATTCCCGAAAAACAAATTTCCAAAAATCTTCTTTCAGAACCACTTAAATATTTACCATTTCCATTTTACGTGTTTTTCCTCTTAAACCAACAATAATCATAATCGAAAGAGATTTCGTATTTTTATTGAATATAATTAGGATTATTTAGATCACTACGTAGAACCAAAAACAAAATACGAAAATAAATTTAAAATTTTATCATTTGTACGAATCTTAAAAATAAATACACAGAATTAAGTACATTTTATCTACTTTGCCATTACCTATTGTATGTCTTCTATTAAAATGGGCGATATTGGTGGAAGATTGTAAGTAGATTAAGAGATTTATAATCCTCAATTTAAAATTTCAATATTTGCTCTTATTAAATTGTGTACAAGTTAAATTAAAGTACAAATTAATTAATTCAATTAGTTTAAGCTGATCTTAAAAATTATACAACAATTAGGTTAAGCATTATGTTCGGGATGGTGGAATAAACGAATGTGTACATATGTATATCAATATAATAATATTGATACGTATATCGATTTTTATATTAAGAATTTTGAATTGCTTACGCTGTCTGCCTCTGTAACCTACGTTGCAATAAAAATGCAGTCAATTTTCAAACATTTCTAACCGTTGGAGGTAAAATGGTATAACAATAAAAAAAACGTTTCTTTCACGGTAGTACTGCACGATGTCACGTTCCACAATTGTTTAAATTTTTTCTTTATTTATGGAGGGTATTGAAGTTTTATTGATTTTTATTGAGGAAATACAACATAAAATAAAATATACTGTGCAATTTAATTTATTTCAGCATCACTATAATATTGCAGCGTTGAAAATTTTGTGGTTGTATATTCCGGCTTACCGCTATTTAAAAACCGCTATTTTATTATTGGAATAGCTGTATCCCATCTACATATTCCCATAAATAAATAAAATCAGATTATTAGTAGCACTATATTTTATGGAATAAATTAATATTTTATTAGCGCAGTTTTGGATAATTGAAGCTGTAATGAAAATTTATTTTGTCAAGTTATCGACTTATCCTGCGAGGATAAGGAACCATGATTCCGTTATCAGAACATGAATTTAGAGGTCCGGTTTGGTATCACCGGCGGCCTAAGCTCAGGGAGGGCGTGGGATTTCCAGACCGTTCATAAGTTTGACCGCATAGATGACAAGGACAAGAGAAGGTAGTGTACCGCCCATGTATTGGCAGAAAAAAAAATTAATATTAAATTTCCTGCCAACAATGAGGGATCTCACCGGAACAAAACGGAACTGGAATGAAGAGGCTAAGTGATGCACCACCGAGTGCCGAGACGAGAAACTGTCATAATCAACACCACAGGGTGGAAATGGCTGGTATCCTCGTTCCCCTGCTAAGCGTGCAAAGGACAACGAGGAGGAACGATCCAGCATAGTCAAGACGCACAGTCCGCTGGAGCACCCCTCCCTGATGTAGCCGAACAACAAATTATAACAGACACTTTTTTGGCAGTAACCAGGAGGACAAAGCGAGGAAAAGACTAGAAAAAAAAAGAAAACACAATATAAATTTAACGATACTCTCAGAAGGGAGGCCGGGGAATCATGTCGAACGCCGCATGGCGAAATTGACTGTTCTCCTACCTCCGCTCTACTCCATATGTATCACAAAACAATAGCTACTACCCCCATACCTTCTTCCTCAGCTCATCCCTCAGTAAATAAAACTTCTTAATTAACTTTCAACACCATTTTTAGGTTAAACATAACTAAATTTATTTACAATTCAATATCCAAAAAAAACAAAAAAAAAAACAACACGGGCAGAGCATTTACTCCACACACGGATCCAATCTACCGCTACACAGGTCCCTAGCCCGACAAACAATTGTGAACCGCAACAAGATTTGCGGTTTCCAAACCGTAAAAAGTCGGTTGAAAAATTAAAGCAAAACAGAAAATATCTACACGAAGGCTATCCGATTTAAAAAAAAACGGAGAAAACAATTATTAAGCGAACACAACTAGATTATTTAAGAAAAATTACTTTTCGCCAGCAACCGATTCAAACACGAAAATAAAACGGAACCTAGTCTGTCAAAAAACCTAGAATATTATTGTCTTAGGTCGGTTATAAATCAATACTAAAATGTTTATTTAATAGGTACCGCAGACAGTTTTAAGTCCGGTAAAATTACTTACATTCTACGGTCAAGTGGGCTGTGAAATATCCCGACAAACAGCTGACAGCTTCATGGGTTTGGGACTGTAAAAAGCCCGTTGAAAAATTGAAGCTCAAAAAATTTTGAGGTTTTTTTTGCAGGTTTCGATTCATGATCGTCTTTTTGTTCTATTTATGGTACACAATTACACAATTATTCATAATATAAATCGGCAGAATAGACCTTTTAGTAATTTTTCTTAGAGAATAAACTTATGCGAAATAAAAAAATCAACCCATTTACATTCGACTCATGTCTTCTTTTTCACGATCTAAAATGTCGTGATGGCAAAAATGTATACGTTTAGAGGCGAATCTGAAACAATAGAATTCATGTTACGTTAGTTTATATCCCTGCTTCTTATTTAGGTTGCATTTATATTGAATAATACAAAATTTTAAATACCGAAATACGGCTATGTATTATATTACTAGGTATACGTTTTTGTATTTTTAAGATTCAGCTGTTCATGCGACAAATAATAAAAAATAATAATAAACCAACTTTTGTTTATGAAGAAAAATTGTTCATCCGGCGAAATTTTGTAAAATTTGGTTATGCGGGCCTAGAAAATGGTGAATTATTTTTGGAAATGGTTATGTATCTTAATTTTTGTCATAATTTAGTTATGATTTTCACCAGGTTAAAATAATTGTAGGATACTTTAGAAATTACATACATTTTTAATTACATATGTAACTACATTTAACCGAACCGAATATTTCCAAATACTAGCACACGTTACGCTCATTTATTTTAAATTGAGTATTTCCTTAACCTAGCTATCTTTTTCTTTCATCTAAAATATTACAAATAAAATTTTTCTAATTCTCATTATTCGTTTGTGTGTTGTTACTTTATTATACCTATTTACAGTAAGCATCATCAAAATCAATCCTTCAACATATTTTTTTAGTCAACGAAAACGGTGGTACTACAATTTAATCGGATTACTACTGTATAGTCAAGAGCGTAAGAACAAAATAAAATAAATGAAATATCTAAAACACATAATTTCGTAGTTTCGTATATGTTCTCTTTTCTCTTTTCTTGTTTGCCTTTGTTTGGGAAACGAGAACATAATGAAATGCAACAATAATTTATTTATTTCATTTCAGTTGGAGTTTAGAGTTTTGTGTGGTCGTTCCATTAGTGTTTAGTTTACTACAGTAAAATTGTGTTGTGTGTGCATAATAAAAGTAAAACCATTTAATACGGTAAATATTTAATTAATTTTTATATTAATAATTCATATATAGTGTAATATATATTTGTTTGAATTTTAATATATATATTTGTTTGAATAAAATTTGTCAATTATTTGAATGTGGCAGCTTTAGGATCGGTTTTCATGTACGTTTTTATATTTGTTACGATGTACTAAATCGAAACCGCATGGTTAGCCGCCATTTTCTTTATATATATATATATATATATATATATATATATATATATATATATATATATACATGGATATATAAAATAAGCGTACAGAAAAATGGCACATGGGCAATATGTATTTGTTTAATTAAAATCGCGTTTATTTTTTTTGCATGCATTCATTTTTGTGCGAATTTTCCAATATGGCCGCGATTTAAACATTTTTTGCAGTTTTTATTAGGAAATGTGTGTTTGTTAAAAAAAGTGTTAGTGACATTATATTCGGAATTGTTTACTAAATATTTTTTAAGTAGATAATATTTATTTTACGACTTAATTTATGAGAAATCCGTGAATCATTTTTACTCGTACCTTTACCGCTCTGGTTTTGGAAATCTTTTTAAGCTGTTTTATAGAAAATACATTAAATTATCGATTAATTCCAAATATTTTTAATTATGGCCTATTCACATGAATCGCGATTTTACTCATACAAGCAAAAATTGTTCACGGATTTCTCCTAAATTACATCGTAAAATTCATACTAGTCACTTAAAAAATAGGTAATAAATAATTCTGAATGTATTGCTAAGGAAAATTTTCTTTGTAAACGCACTTTTGTGCGGTGTTTACTCGTGCGAATTTTCCAATATGGCCGCGATTTAAACATTTTTTGCAGTTTTTATTAGGAAATGTGTGTTTGTTAAAAAAAGTTTTAGTGACATTATATTCGGAATTGTTTACTAAATATTTTTTAAGTAGCTAATATTTATTTTACGACGTAATTTATGAGAAATCCGTGAATCATTTTTACTCGTACCTTTACCGCTCTGGTTTTGGAAATCTTTTTAAGCTGTTTTATAGAAAATACATTAAATTATCGATTAATTCCAAATATTTTTAATTATGGCCTATTCACATGAATCGCGATTTTACTCATACAAGCAAAAATTGTTCACGGATTTCTCCTAAATTACATCGTAAAATTCATACTAGTCACTTAAAAAATAGGTAATAAATAATTCTGAATGTATTGCTAAGGAAAATTTTCTTTGTAAACGCACTTTTGTGCGGTGTTTACTCGTGCGAATTTTCCAATATGGCCGCGATTTAAACATTTTTTGCAGTTTTTATTAGGAAATGTGTGTTTGTTAAAAAAAGTGTTAGTGACATTATATTCGGAATTGTTTACTAAATATTTTTTAAGTAGCTAATATTTATTTTACGACGTAATTTATGAGAAATCCGTGAATCATTTTTACTCGTACCTTTACCGCTCTGGTTTTGGAAATCTTTTTAAGCTGTTTTATAGAAAATACATTAAATTATCGATTAATTTCAAATATTTTTAATTATGGCCTATTCACATGAATCGCGATTTTACTCATACAAGCAAAAATTGTTCACGGATTTCTCCTAAATTACATCGTAAAATTCATACTAGTCACTTAAAAAATAGGTAATAAATAATTCTGAATGTATTGCTAAGGAAAATTTTCTTTGTAAACGCACTTTTGTGCGGTGTTTACTCGTGCGAATTTTCCAATATGGCCGCGATTTAAACATTTTTTGCAGTTTTTATTAGGAAATGTGTGTTTGTTAAAAAAAGTGTTAGTGACATTATATTCGGAATTGTTTACTAAATATTTTTTAAGTAGATAATATTTATTTTACGACGTAATTTATGAGAAATCCGTGAATCATTTTTACTCGTACGAATAAAATCGCGTTTTATGTGAATAGGCCATTAAAACCATTCAATTATTTAAAAATATATTTTTTATTAACAGAATTTTGTATGTATACATATTTAAAAAAATTTAAATATTAAATTGTTTAGCGCGTAAATTAAATTGAACACACTTAGGGACAAATCACATTGAGTGCGAATGCAAACTGAGAATAAATTAAATATTGTTATTTTTGATGAAAAACTGGAAAAATATATTGTTACTACGACCATAATATATTTAATACATTTATTCTTAGATAAATATAAATACATTGACAAAATAAACATCATTTATTTCGAAAAATTTATAATGAAATTCAATTCGCAGCTCAACCTACCAATTAAATTTCATTTTTGTATTTGTTTAATTAAAATCGCGTTCATTTATATTGCATGCATTCATGTTTATCGAAGAATAAATGTATTAAACATATTCTGGCGATAGTTCAAATAAATGTTTCCGGTATCTTCTCAAAAATAGGACAATTTAATTTATTCGCAGTTCGCATTCGCACGCAGTATGTCGCGTTCCTTAAGTTTACGATTATATAAACCAACTTGATATTAAATCTTAGATAGTATCAGTATTTTGTAATAAAATTCCAAACTGACGTGAACGACGGGTTAACAAATGCCACCCATATTTCTGAGAAAAAAAATAAGTTTATCCGACTCCTCGGACGACACTTTTTCCATTCAATAACATCATTAAAAATATCCCTTTTACAATTGTCCTTTTACCATGTACAATTGCAGATGCAGTTTATGGATCAACTTTTTATATAGCAACTGGATTCCACGGATTATATGTATTAGTTGGAACTACATTTTTACTTGTATGTTTATTACGCCATCTAAATTATCATTTTTCTAGAGGACATCACTTTGGATTTGAAGCTGCGGCCTGATACTGACATTTTGTAGATGTAGTTTAATTATTTTTATATACTTCTATTTACTGATGAGGTAGATGTGTAATTTTTTATATAGTATATAAGTATATATGACTTCAAATATAAGGACTAAATAATTTAGTATAAATAATTTATTCCACATTAATTATAGGTATTGTAGTTATATTAATTGCTGTGGTGGTTATACTTTTAGCCTCTATTTTATCAAAAAAAGCTTTTATAGATCGAGAAAAATGTTCTCTTTTTGAATGTGGATTTGACCCAAAATCATCTTCTCGATTTCCTTTTTCTTTACGATTTTTTTTAAATACAATTATTTTCTTAATTTTTGATGTAGAAATTGCTTTAATTTTACCTATAATTTTAGTAATTAATTTAAATAATTCAATAAAATAAAATTGGTTTACGCCTATTAGGTTTGCTTTACTATTTGTTTCCTGTTATTATTTACATCGATTAAATTTATACTTGATTTTTTAAATATTTCAATAGCTCTCACGTATACGATTGCAGTGCATTTCTTTCACCAAACTCTCCGAAGAATTTCATATATACTAGCAGAAGTATAGTTTATCGCTTATTCAGATCATAGCCAACATGCCAAAATATAAAATGTTAAATGACCTTTCTAAACAATCTCTTAAAAGGCGTATTTTAAACCCAAACGCAAACAAGAAACCTAATGGGGCTCAAGCTCCTCATACAACTGATAAACTTTCAAGTAATAATGAAGATTACAACTTTATATCAAGTCAAACTACATGCACGAGTGATGAATATAATGACATTAGATCGTTGAATAACGAATCAAATGATGAAGAAAGCAATCGAGAAGTATTATCAGATTTTGAAGGAGAAGATTTAGAATTTAAGAATAATGTCAATGTTATAGAGTTCTTACAAAATTGGGCTGTAAAATTTAATATAAAAGCAAACGCGTTGAATGAACTTTTAGTTTTTATGCAAAAATCATTAGGCTTCAGTATACCTGTGGATAGTAGAACGCTTTTAGGCACTCCGAAAGATCGAGATATTCTAGCGTGCCTGCCAGGGAAATATGTACATATCGGATGTATTTCAGCTTTTGAAGCTCTATTAAGTAATTTTGAAGAATCATCACCAGAGATTATTTTAGATATAAATATTGATGGTTTGCCTATAACAAAAAGCAACCAAAGTTGTTTTTGGCCAATTTTAGGTAGAATTTGTAATTGTAAATACAACAAAGTATTTGTTATTGGAATTTACCATGGTTATAACAAACCAAATAATTTTAATCAATATTTGAGACCACTTGTTGATGAACTTAAAAAATTGTTGTCAGATGGTTTTTCATGGAAACAAGATATAATCACCGTGAAAATTCGTTCATTTATATGCGATGCCCCCGCACGATCTAGTATCCTTGGGACAAAATCACACACTGGATACTTTGGTTGCCTTAAATGCAATGTAGAAGGTGATTATATAAAAAATAGAGTAACGTTCCCTATTAATACAATGGCACAAAGGAGAACGAATAGTTCTTTTAGAAATAGAGAAAATGAAGAACATCACAGACTGACACTATATTGGAAGAGCTTCCAATTGATATGATCAAACAGTTTCCATTAGAATATATGCATCTTGTTTGCCTTGGTGTTATGAAGAAACTGCTTCAAATGTGGGTTGGTGGAGACGTGAAATCACTTTTACCTTCAAGGAGCATCAATCAAATATCCGAAAAACTTTCAAAAATGTCTTATACTCAACCAAGTGAATTTCAACGAAAAATAAGACCTTTATCAGAATTGTCCTATTTCAAAGCTACAGAGTTCAGAACATTTTTATTATATTGTGGGCCATTTGTTCTGAAAGACGTGTTACCAGCTGATAAATACAATAACTTTATGTGCTTCATACTGGAATTCTTATCTTGTGTCATCCGGAGTTCTCCAAAACTAAATATATGCTTGCAAAAGACATTCTTAAAAATTTTATTGAAGGAGTGAAATATCTTTATGGGCAACATAATTTAACTTACAATATGCACAGCTTATCTCATTTGACCGAAGATGTACAAGAGTTTGGTGATTTGGACGCTTTTTTCAGCTTTCCAATTTGAATCTTACATGTATAAAATTAAATGTTTGATCAGAAAACCTAATCAGCCGTTAGCACAAATTTGCAATAGAATCTACGAAATTAACAACGCAAACTTAATTAAAAACAATTTACAATTAACGTATCCCATTTTGAAAAGGAAATCAAATAAAGGTGGGAAAATATGTTACTATCAAATTAAATTGGAATGTGCCGAATTTGATAATAGCTTCAGAAATCGTTGGTTTTTAACAAAAAAATAAACAAATAATTATGTTTGAGTATGCGGAAATAATTGAAACAAAAACATTTATTTGGGGTAAACAAATGAACATTCTCACAGACTTCTATGAATTACCGATTTCATCAAGCAAATTCGACATTTATCGAGCCTTTTTGAACAGAAAAGCGGTTTTAGAAAAATTTGTAGTTCTTGACATTCAAAAAAAAACTATTTGCTATGAGAAACAATGACGAAGAATATTACATTTTTTTTCCAATTCTTCATTTTATTAATTAATGTTTTAAACAAATTAAATTCATATATGTAATTACAATTTTTTTTTTATTTAGCTACCAATAATAAAATATGTATTCAGTAATCGAAACAGTTAGTGAGAGCGGTAAAAAAGAAGTGTCAGTTGTGTGTAAAAATTGGATCGAGAATGGATGGTCGCTTGGCCGAAACAATACCATCAAGCCATAAAAAAACATATTTATCCAGACCCAGATTGGGAATTGTTCAGATTGTAAAATTTTAAAAGATAACATTAAACATTTTCGCGAGGCAAAAGAGAAGGAAAAGTATTTTGCAGAATTTTCAAACTCAGAGTGTGAGGAACACCGAACACAAAAAAGCAAATATCAAATAGAAGACTTCAACGAAAACTTTGATTTATCAAAAGTGATACTTGTAGAATCACTTCCACCTTTAACGCCTATTATTACATCTGAACAAGAAGCGGATTTGGTATGACTTCTCTGCAACACCGTTATGTAGATCTGATTGCTTCATTGGCGAATCGCACCTTAGTACAGAGAATATATCGGAGGTAAACAGCGTTAATGGCAGAGCTTTATCCAAGATTAAAAAAATGGAAAAAAAAATTAAAAAGTTTAAGTTAGATATGTCACAACCCAAATCACAAATCTCAACCGTTTTGGAAAACCAACAAAAAATATTACTAAACCAAGCAGATATAAAAGAATTTTTACAGGTTCTAATCAATGCTATTCCAAAAAAAAATCAGAGTATAATTACAGTAGATACTAGCTTCATATTGCCAAAGTTACCAATTAATTCAGTCGAGCAATTGACATCGCTTAATTCAAAATTATCGTCACAAACGTATATGAATCAAATGGTACTTCACTTCTATAAATTGTCAGCCGATAAGTTAAATAAAACAGTTAAAAACTGTTTGGATTATGCATGTTCCCGCGAGCTACTGACGAAATATTCGTGGTCTGGGCAGACTTCTCTCTCGAAAGGTAAAATTTTCGAAACTTTTTTATTAAAACATTTAATTTATTCTATAATAACGTATTTATATATATTTCTGTTTTAGATATAAACAAGTATGTTTTTGCGGAGCTCATAAATATATTAGAACTACTTCGAAATGTGCACAATTACTTAAAAGCCGCCAATGCAGTTACCACAGAAACTTTGAAATTAAGCGTCAAAGAATACTTGAAAAGAAGTAATTTTCGCTTCAACAACAAAAAATACTAACAATATAATTGAAAAAAAAAATTACTTTATTATTTTGTATACGATTTATTTCTTATTGGGCTTGATCCCAACATCTATACATCTGTACATACATCTACACATCTATACATACATCTACACATCTATACATACATCTATACATACATCTACACATCTATACATATATTTAATTATCGAAATGTCATCATTGTGATATCATCTATACATCTGTACATCCACATGGACTTCGCTCTCGAAAGGTAAAATTGTCGAAACTTTTTTAATTAAACATTAAATTTATTCTAACGTATTTATATATTTTTCTATACATCTTTACAGCTATACATCGGTCCATCAATACATCTATTCATCTCTACATCGATACAGCTATACATAGATCAATACATACATCTATATATACATATATCCGCATATCTACATACATCTATAAATACATCTAAACATTTATACATACATACATATGCACAATTATACATATATCTACACATCTATACATCTACACGTATATCTATCCATCTATACATACAACATACGTCTATACAGCGGCTTTACATAAATCGACACATCTATACATACATCTACACATCTGTACATACATCTACACATCTATACATACATCTACACATCTATACATACATCTATACATCTATACATACATCTACACATCTATACATATATTTAAACATCGAAATGTCATCATTGTGATATCATCTATACATCTGTACATCCACATGGACTTCGCTCTCGAAAGGTAAAATTGTCGAAACTTTTTTAATTTAGTTAAACATTAAATTTATTCTAACGTATTTATATATTTTTCTGTTTTATATACACACAAGTATGTTTTTGCAGAGCTCATAAATATATTAGAACTACTTCGAATTGTGCACAATTACTTAAAAGCCGCCAATGCAGTTACCACAGAAACTTTGAAATTAAGCGTCAAAGAATACTTGAAAAGAAGTAATTTTCGCTTCAACAACAAAAAATACTAACAATATAATTGAAAAAAAAAAAAAATTACTTTATTATTTTGTATACGATTTATTTCTTATTAGGCTTGATCCCAACATCTATACATCTGTACATACATCTACACATCTATACATACATCTACACATCTATACATACATCTATACATACATCTACACATCTATACATATATTTAAACATCGAAATGTCATCATTGTGATATCATCTATACATCTGTACATCCACATGGACTTCGCTCTCGAAAGGTAAAATTGTCGAAACTTTTTTAATTAAACATTAAATTTATTCTAACGTATTTATATATTTTTCTATACATCTTTACAGCTATACATCGGTCCATCAATACATCTATTCATCTCTACATCGATACAGCTATACATAGATCAATACATACATCTATATATACATATATCCGCATATCTACATACATCTATAAATACATCTAAACATTTATACATACATACATATGCCCAATTATACATATATCTACACATCTATACATCTACACGTATATCTATCCATCTATACATACAACATACGTCTATACAGCGGCTTTACATAAATCGACACATCTATACATACATCTACACATCTGTACATACATCTACACATCTATACATACATCTACACATCTATACATACATCTATACATCTATACATACATCTACACATCTATACATATATTTAAACATCGAAATGTCATCATTGTGATATCATCTATACATCTGTACATACATCTACACATCTATACATACATCTACACATCTATACATCTATACATACATCTACACATCTATACATACATCTACACATCTATACATACATCTACACATCTATACATACATCTATACATCTATACATACATCTACACATCTATACATACATCTATACATACATCTACATATCTATACATATATTTAAACATCGAAATGTCATCATTGTGATATCATCTATACATCTGTACATACATCTACACATCTATACATACATCTACACATCTATACATACATCTACACATCTATTCATACATCTACACATCTATACATACATCTATACATCTATACATACATCTACACATCTATACATATATTTAAACATCGAAATGTCATCATTGTGATATCATCTATACATCTATACCTCTGTACATCCACATATATATATATATATATATATATATATCTATATATATATATATATATATATATATATATATATATATATATATATATATATATATATATATATATATATATACATATCTACATATAAATCTTTACGTACCTATGTACATCTACACATCTTCTCAACTATATATCTATACACACACACACACATATATATATATATATATATATATATATATATATATATATATATATATATATATATATATATATAGATAATATATATATTTTATATAAATATATATATATATATATATATATATATATATATATATATATTTATATATATATATATATATATATATATATATATATATATATATATATATATATATATATATATATATATATATATATATATACATATATAGGTAATAAGTGAAATTTGAAAATAATTTTATTTAAGTTTTAATTAATATAATTTTTTAAGTACTGGATGTTTTATTTTTGTAATAAATTAATTATAATAAATTTTGAATTAGCAAGTATCAAAAACAGCTGTGGATTTGTTAATTATTTTCATTAGACAAAATTACAACAAAATAACTTCGTGACAAAGGGCCTGCTAAAAACCGGTGAGTTTTCAGTTTTACTTAGATTATTAGTCAATGCTAATGGTATTACGAATTATAGTACTTTTGCGTGTCTTCATGCCAGAAGCGCCTCGCAAAAAAACCGGTGAACTGCTAGTCTCACGTCGGTTAAATAATAATTTCTATGGCATTCCTAGAAAAGTTTTTTTAAACGGTTTGAAGCAAAAAGAGTCTGTGAAAATCCTACGATTTGTAAGTCTTACGTCGGTTATGTGTCAATACTAAAATTCTTATTGCACACTAATTATTGCATACTAATTACATTAATTGTAACGGTCTTAATGCCAGAAGAGTCTGACAAAAAAACCGGTGAACTGCCAGTCCTATGTCGGTTAACTAATAATTCCTATGTTATTCCGAAAAAAAAAATTGTATACGGTTTGAAGCACAAAAAACCTGTGAAAACTATGCGCTTTTTGAGACTTACGTCGGTTATGTGTCAATACCAAAATTTTAATTGCACTTACATTAAACGGGTTTGTGTTCAGTAAATTTACTTACATTTCACAGGCTAGTGGACTGTAAAACATCGGTTCAGCCTTCGTGTTGAAATTTTTAAGGACCGCCCAAGGTTTTCCAAAACACGGTATTTTGGTTTTACTTGAGGAAAGTAAAGTCTGAAAAAATACCGTACGGTCCTCTAGTCCCACATCGGTTATTTTCCAATACCAAATTCTCAAATTGTTTGTCGGGTAGTATGTGTGTTGCGGGACGGAATTAAACACTTCTCGAATATGATTGAGCGGTATTAACAAAAAAAAAAATAAAATATAAGAAACGAAAAGAAATACAAACACAGAAATATATATAATAATATCAAGGACCTGAAAAAACCCCAAAAAAAAAACTCTGCAAACTTACGGTTTGGTTCTGGAGACTCTCCAAAAACGCTTTGTTGGATACCGGCACCTGTAAGGACAAAAAAAATGATCTGTTTTAAATATCCTCACACTCGGACACACTCTCAACCGTCAGTCAATTCCGCGCACAATAAACAGACCATGCCCCGCCACTGCCGTGCTTTATTTACGCTCACACTCCCGCTCGATAGGACGTCCTTATTGCGTGCTTCGTCAGGCCTTTGGTAACAGCTAACCCTTCCTCTAGATCGTATATTGAGGGTATCTCCCAATGTCTTGCTTTTCCTCCTTCTTGTCGAGACGATTTTTTCCGGGTAGACGGGTAGCTCCCTTATACTGTCCGGGTGGGTCTTGGACCCCAATATACTGGACTATCGTCTTTTATTTAACATATTTTTCTGGTACCGTAATATCTTTTTTTTATTGAAACTTTTTTATATGGATATTTTGTCACCTTTAAATTTATGCTATTTACACAACGTATTAATTTTCCCGTTTTATTTGGTAGAGCTTAGGTTGAGCTTCAGGTTCTTAACCCTATTGTTCGTTATTATTGGACTATTCTTCGGTATTCGTAAACTATTTTTTTTTTCTAGCCTTTCTTTTCTCTTTTTCTGACTCGACTGCCTTTTTTTTTCTTTACTTTTCAAAAATTGTCCAAACCTCCTTATGTTTTTTTTTCGCCCATCATTATGCTACTTGATATCCACTCGTTGGAAAAAAACCACCGGGAATTTTTCCAACAAACGTGGGGACGACCCACCTTAAAACAGTTTCATAAGCCGGGCATTATGATTGAACAACTTTTTAAGATCCTAGATGTGATGTACACCGAATCGTTTGCCATCCATGTGTGCAAGTTCGAAGGCTACATTCCCCACCTTTCTAATAATTTTGACTTGAATAAATTTAGGGGCTAGCTTGGCTGATAATTTTTTTGTGATTTTTAACAAAGATCGTTTGCTCTATTTCGAAGGTTTGATTTGTACTGCGCAGATTATACCGATTGGCGCTATTTGCGTAACCTTTTTGAGATTTTAAGATAATTTATTGCTTTAAGTTTGGATGAACACCAAATCCTCGCGTTCCTCCAGCAAGTCCAATTCTCTTAATAATTGGTAGTCTTCTCCATGAGTTACCATATGTTGTCCAAATAATAAATAATGAGGTAAATCTTAAGGCGCTACTGATTTCCGATAAATGGGCATCCCAATTTTGATGGTCTCCTTATTAGCATGAATTGACGATAATATTGAAAGATTTACTCGTTCTGAGGCGTTGGACTTTGGTGACTAACGGGGAGTTAGAGTATGTTTGATTCTAAATGTATTCAACTGGTTTTTAAATGAATTGGAGATGAATTGCGCTCCATTATCGGTTAGCATACTTTCAGGCACGGAATAATTCAGAAATATTTCTTTGTATAGATATTTTACCACTTCGGCTGCGATGGCTCGTCGCATTGGTTTTAAAACAAAATGTATTTGGATGCTAAAATGATCCAAAATACAATAATTAAAATTTAAATATTGCCAAAAAAGCCATATGTATATGGGTTGCATAGCTCTGGTGGTGGTTGTTTGTTGTCCCATCGTAGGTTGGATGGAATAATTCACCGCTTTGAATTGTTTACAAGTGACACACTAATTAATATACTGTTGAATTTGGACGCACATTTTAAACCAAAAGTAATATCGCTGCAATCGTTCGACTGTTTTGGCAATTCCCATATGTGCCGCCAATGGGGGATCATGCGCTTGTTGGATTAATTTAGCTATTAACAGTTTAGGAACATACAGTTTCCAGGGGGAAATATCCAAAAAATTTTGTTTCTGATTATTTGCTACGTTGACAAAAACCTTTCCGTCCCTAATGTGGAAATTTTGAAGCGATTTAGGTTTAGACTGAATGTTGTTGATTAACTAGAGATACTCGTCCGATAAAAATGCGGGAGGCTTTATTTCTGCCAACGATGTAATCTCCTCTGAGAAAGCCCTGGATAATGAGTCCGGGATTAAATTTTGCGGTCCTTTACAATGCTCAATTTTAAAATTAAACCCTTAGAGTTTGAGGCTCCATCGGGCGAGCCGACCAACTAGTTCCTTTTGGTTCATTAACCATTGCAAACTCGCATAATCGGTGATGTTCATGGGGAAATACCCATCGATATAGGCGCGATATTTTTTTACGCTCAGAACTGCCGCAAATCATTCTAGCTCCGTGACAGAGTAATTGCGCTGGGCGGCGTTTAACTTCTGCGACATATATGTGATGGGATGCTCGCCCCCTCCCTCGGCGCGTTGGAACAGTACACTACCTAATCTTACTGAACTTGCGTCGCATTGTAAAAAAAAACTCCTAACGGTAAACGCAGTTTTATCTCGGGACTCCGGAGATAACGGTATTTGCTAATTGGCATCTTTTAAATCCAAGCTTGAAATTAATTTTGTTTGGTCCAATCGGCTTTGGAGTTCGTCGATAAGCATTCTTCACCGTTACTTCGTTCAACTGACGTGCGTCTAGACATAATCTAACTTTGCCGTTACTTTTGGTCACTAAGGAAACCGGCGAGCTCCATGAGCTTGTGGATTCCACTATAACATCTAAAGCTATCCAGTTCCTTATATAGTTCCACTTGTTTAACAGATGAAACCGGATAATAACGTTATTTAATTGGTGTGGCATTTCTCACCTCCATTGAGCGTGATACTAACGACGTTAGACCTAGGACTAATTTAGCAAATGAGCTAAAGGTAGCAGTAGTGGTGACTAATATCTCTTGTTGTTCCTTGGTTAACTCATGTTGTTTCGTATGTCCTTTGGGGTGCTCGGGGTCCAGATTTAACTCTGAAATGGAAGGTTGAATTCCAAACAACTTTCAAAAATCGTACCATAATTATAAGTTTTGTTTTAAACCCGGAACAATGTGGATGCGCAGATTTTTTGTAACTCCATTAAATCTCACTGCGGCCCTTATGTGACCAAAAATACGTTCCCTCCTGCTGTTCGTGTTTTCCAACCATTGTTCACTACCATTCCCTAAAACTGTAATGGTTATGCCGCTATCTAACAGTCCTTTATAATGAACTCCGTCTATGTGAAGTCTGCTGCGTAGGGACGGAAAGGAAGGTTTCTACGATAGTTTGTTTTAGGGCTTTACGCTGATTCCAATATTTACGTGCGCGTGTAATTTTACGCTCTTTTTGTTCCTTTTCGACTGACTCGAAATTATTGGGATTTTGTTGGTACTTTGGGGTACGTGTATTCGATTTATTCGAAATTTTTATTGAATTATCCGAAATGACTAAAAAATTTTGTTTTTGTTCGACGAAATTTATTTTGGGGAGCTCCTACCCAAAAGTTGTACATTGCTCTTTTGGTAGGTGTTCGTTGCTTAGCTGCTGGGATTCATATTCATTTGAGACTTCGTCGCCCCAGGTATTCACGGCCTCACGATAGAGTTTTCCTTACATCGAAAACAATTTGGCTTAAGGATCCTTTTCCTACCACACCCAAAACAAAAAACGCCCGTTATTGGTTTCTCACAATCCATGAAGACATATCCTATGTCTAAGCAATTCCAGCAAATGACTAAGTTTTGATCGGGTTCATTGTGAGGGTGACGATTAAGATTATTTATAGCCGAAATTTCCGCATTATTTGGGTCCACAGATAAATTTTGAAACTGTTGAATCACCTCCTGTTCGTTGCTAAATTCGTTGATGGTTTTTCGCCTACAGAATAGTTCTGGTTCGTAAGCTGTACATATGTCTGACTAAATCGTTTATCGAAGCTATCGTTTTGTCTGCCACGGCAACTTTTAACCCGGGTGTCATGTTCTTTCGAATTAAATGGAGCGATTCATCATCCGAGTGAGTGTTTTGATATTGCAACATCATGGCTAAAATCTCATTATAATATTCCTTAAAGGATTCACTTATTTTTTGTTTGCGCGCCTCTATAATTTGCCGCACGTCATAATCGGTACATCTGTCTTAAAATCTGTCTATTAAGCCAGCTTTCATTTGCTCCCACGAGTGATTTGGAATACGTTCGCACCAATACCAATTGAGAGCTGTTCCTTTGAGTATGGATCCCAATTCTGATCTAAACACATAATTGGAGTATCGGACACGTTTTAACAATGGAAAATCGATCAAAAAATCGATTTACAGATAGCCCTTCCGGTGATCCATTAAAATCGCGGTTCCATTTAGAAATGTTTGGATGGTGGTTAGTTCGTACTGAGTTGAAATGCCACGCATTATGATACCATACTAATCGTTCTGGTAATGACTGATCACAAGGCTTCATTAAATTCGGATTAGGTACACCATTCATCTTGAATTTCGGTGGATTTTCATAAAAGGATTCTTCGTGAAGATTTCATTTCTTCCGGTGGAATTGGCTAATGTGGTCCCTACTACTGGTCGAAGTTTTATCCGAACTAATGGAATTGCCCTGTGATTCGGCTTTGATTGTAAATGTTTCCCACTCCTTTTCGTCGGACGTTGTTAAATCTTCTACGTCTAATATAACACCGGAGTGAAGTTTCTAACGTTAATTTAAAGTGTAGTTTGCCACTAAAAATAGTGTAAGAAATAAGTGGTAGAAAAAGTGTTAAAAAAAGTTACTAACGTTAAAAAATGTAGCTACACAAAAAAGCGTTAAATGAGAAATTAAAAAAACATTATTTTCTCATATTTCGATTTAAAATTAATAATGCAAAAAGGTTATACAAAATTGCCAATACTAACCAAATTTCGAATAATTCAAAACGTTATATTTTATATCAATTAATTAAATAAACCATTAACCATCAATTAATTAATTAACCCTAAATAAACCATTTAGTATTTTAATACTAAAATGAGGGCGAAAGTGCCGCATTAAATCAAATAACACAAATTTAACAGATATGCTTATGTAGGAGCTATATTCCACGGACTGAGAATATAATAATCCGGTTAGAATATGATGGGTTGGGCTCGAATGGCAAATTTTCAAAGGAGAACTAATTTTTCCAAAATGATTTGGAGGCGCTAAGCCAAATAACAAAAATCTCAGAGATGTGCTCATGTACTGACTATATACAACGGATCGGGAATATAATGAGCTGGCTAGGAGTGCATATGCCATTCACTTATGATGGGTTGGGCTCGAATGACAAATTTTCAAAAATTATTAAATTTTATTCATTTCAACTTAAACAAAAAAAAAAAAAAAAAAATCGGGTTTAGTATATAAAGGAAATTTTTTCTCATTTTGTTTTAATACTTTTTCAGATTTCGTGCTGTTCAGATCGTATTGTGTTTTTTGGTGATTTTTTGTGTTTCTCTTGCTATTCATATTCAAAAGTTTTTTTCAAAACTCGACCCTCGCTATTTTTTGGACTGTTTTAAAACTCATTTTATATTGTTGATTTGCTCGTTTATATTATTGACCTTGGCTTTTTATTGGATTTTCTTTATTACCGGATTTTAATTTGTTTATTGTTTAGCGTTATTATTTGTGATTTACTTTATTGGTGTAAATTATCACTAATTATGTCGGCTTCACATAAAAAATATAATTATGTATAAGCTAAAGCGGAACTCTGTTAACCTACCAAGTTTGGTTTTGGCTTTAAACCAGTTAAACATTGGTGATATTAATCATTTGGATATCGGAAAAGGTTCAAACTGTGATTTGGTGGTTAATATTTGTTCTGAATTGAAATTAAAAAATAATAAAACTAATCGTTGCAGAATAGTAAATTTCATAGAAAAAAATAAACAATTAATTTTAAAATCTCTGGAAGATATTACCGATGTTGTAGTATTACATAAAGATCGTGATATGACTGCAGACATTGAAAGTTCAATTAACGAAATTAAATCTGACTTGTCTCAAGACTGTAAATATGATGTCTCAATTCAAAGTAACATAATTTCAAAAGAAGTAATAGCAGATTACATTAACACGGACGATGCACACGATTTAAAATCTAAATTTTTATTTAAACATGCATCGAATGATTTTGAAAAATTATGTACTTCGAAAAATTCTGAAATTTCCAATTTTAAACTTATTGGCAGTGCGAAATTCACGGGCGACTGGACTGGCGACAATCTCAGTCGTGAAAAAATTCGCAATAAAATCGATGATTGTTTAGTAGAAGTTGGCAATCCGTGTGTCATATCTTTTGAAACAATTCGTAAATTGGTCAAAAAAGGAAAAGGCTTTACAGTTTATGGTCACTGCAAAATGGTCCCTGAAAAAAAATACAAATTCCAATTAAAAGACAACTCTTTATTGGAAATTTTTGTTAATGGTGAGGCTTGCGTTGCTCATTATGACAAAAAAATGTTTAAGCAAGTAAGAGGAGTAAAACGTGAAACGTTTAAAAAACGTTTAGTAGGTACTTCGTGCCATAATATTGGCTTGGATTTGGCTGATGAAACAAATATCAAATTATTTGAAAAGGGAAACACGCAGTCATTTATCCCGTCTCAGACAATTCGAAAAATTAAATCAGAATTACTCAAGACAAACGATTTGGTTACGGATTGTGATGTGATTGATATCTGCCAAATGTCAATGGTGGAGCCAAAAAAAAATAAGTATATTTACAACACGTCTGTGGATCCACTAAAAATTGTTTGCTTTCGGCAGTCAACGTTACAACTTTTAAACAAGTATTCTGTAAAAGGCATATATTTTGACGCTACTGGAAAGGTAGTGAAACACCCTATTTGTCACCCTTACCACAGTTACAAGAGGATTTTATATTATGCATGTGTGGTTAATATTAATTCCCAATTAATTCCTATCGGTGAATTAATATCTTCTACGCACAATACTGAAGCCATCAAACGGTTCTTAGATGATCTAAGAGTAAATATGCCCAGAGATTTTCTACCGAAATATTTTGTGACAGATTGGTCTTGGGCTTTGATAAAGTCAATGCAGCAAAGTTTTAATTCAATGAGCGTTTTAGAATATTTAAGCTATACTTATGATGTGTTAACATCAAATAAACTACTAGATAAAGTCGGCAGTTTTATTTGTTGTAGCCACTTCGTGAATATAATTTCAACTCAAGTGACAAACAAATACAATAAAGTGACTTCGGAGGTACGGAATTTTATTTTAGATGTTTTTTGTATGTTACTAAATAGTAAACATTTAACCGAAATCGATTTAATTTTTGAATCATTTTGTTTTATATTGTGTTCGAGACTTTCAAGCCATCTAGTTTCAGAATCCCTTAATACTTTAAAAAAAAGTGCTAAATGGTGCATCGGACAATTTGAAAATAACACCTTCTGAATCTACAGAATGGAGATCTGTCCAAAGGACTTCATTTTTTAGTAAATCAATCTTTAGCAGTAGCCCTTATTTTACCAGATACAATGATATTTATTTAAATGTAAAGCAACAAATAAAACCTGAAAACGATAACAGCCAAATTAACAATTTTTTTAACGAAGAATTTTTAGTTTTTTCTATTAAAAGTTATATGGCGTATTTGCCGCTTTGGGGAGTATGCTTTGCATTTAAAATGGGAATTGAGGGAAGACTATCGAACGCTAGTGCTGAGAGTTGGTTTTCAATTGTCAAAAATCACTATACAAAACACGAAATATTACGAATTGGTAGATTTGTTAATATTATGAGGGAGAAAACAAGCAAGCTAGAAAAAATGGTCCAATTGTCGGCCATGGTCACTGAATCAAAAATTTTAAAACGAAAAATTTATAGTCCCAGACCAAATGATCCAGATAGCGATATGCATGAAGAGATGTGGAGTAAAAAAATAAAAATTACGAATTCCCCGAAACATTTTGGAAAAAGAGTTTTAACACGATTTTCAAAAATAAACACAAAAAAAAATGATTCTTTTGAAAATAATAAAACTGAAGACTGCCGAATTCTTCAGAATGGTTTCAATTGTGAAGATAAGTCTAAAGCAATAAAAATTACAAATACTTGTGCTTTTGATTCGACAGCGCAAATTTTTATGTGCCTGTACTTGGATTTCGAATATTACAATGGCTTTTTTCGATCATCTGTAAACAATTTTTTTAAATTTATTCGTGAAATGGCAAATTCAAATGAAACCGATTCAGTTCACAACAGCAGATCAAAGTTGATATTAAAGATCTACGAAAACAGCCCAGCATTAGTTTCAACAAAAAATAACATTTCGTTAGATGCTTCTTGTCCTATATCTTTCATTATAGAAAAAGTTCTTCCGTCGCCTCTAACTGAAACTCGAAATTGCTCGAAAGGTGAACCAACACCTGCCTTGAGACCAACGTTTTATGTTCCTCTTAAAGATGTTTTCAAATTAAACCAACGCTCGCTCAGCAATTTGCAAACAACCATAGATTTTGAGAGATCGTGTTGTTCGAAATGCCTTGCCGAACGACCGAGACGATTTTTTACAAACTATGGCATTGCAATTGTTGACGTAAAACCTATCAATAACGTTTACAATATTAAAATAAATGAAATTAGCCAACAATTATCTCTAGATCATGAAGATCTCCAATTAAGAGGAATAATTCACTTTGAAATGATGAAGCTGAAAAATTCGAATGACCATTTTCGTGCCTATATTAAGCGACACAATAATAATTTGGAATTACACGACGATATGTTGCAATTTCCCATAGAAGTCAGTGCAGCAACTAAAATAAATCCGGCAATTTTAATTTATTCAAAACATTAATTATAAACAAAATTTTTGAAAATTTGTTGAACTTAACATTAAACAAGAATAACAAATATAGAATTAAAAACCATAAAAGGGATACGTTATGTTAATAGAATATATTCATTACTCTACCACATCTCTGAGATTTTTGTTATTTGACTTAGTGTAGTACCGCTTTCAAATCAATTATGGGAAAATTTCTTAATTTTTGAAAATTTGTCATTCGAGCCCAACCCATCATAAGTGAATGGCATATGCACTCCTAGCCAGCTTATTATATTCCAGATCCGTTGTATATAGTCAGTATATGAGCACATCTCTGAGATTTTTGTTATTTGACTTAGTGTAGTACCGCTTTCAAATCATTTTTGGGAAAATTTCTTAATATTTGAAAATTTGTCATTCGAGCCCAACCCATCATAAGTGAATGGCGTATGTACTCCTAGCCAGCTCATTATATTCCCGATCCTTTGTATATAGTCAGTATATGAGCACATCTTTGAGATTTTTTTAAATTGACTTAGTGTAGTACCGCTTTCAAATCATTTTTGGGAAAATTCCTTAATTTTTGAAAATTTGTCATTCGAGCCCAACCCATCATAAGTGAATGGCATATGCACTCCTAGCCAGCTTATTATATTCCAGATCCGTTGTATATAGTCAGTATATGAGCACATCTCTGAGATTTTTGTTATTTGACTTAGTGTAGTACCGCTTTCAAATCATTTTTGGGAAAATTTCTTAATATTTGAAAATTTGTCATTCGAGCCCAACCCATCATAAGTGAATGGCATATTATTGTGAATATTATATGTTATATCCAGTGATGATATTGTGAATATATGTTTGTTTAATGGGTATGTGTATTGTGAATGTATGTTTAATAGAAGAATTGCTTAATGTGAATATTGTGTATGTTTTGTTGTAAGTATTCTGTGTTAGAAGAATTGTTAATATTGGGAACTATATTTGTGTTTACTTCGCGAATGTTTGGTAAACTGGTTTGGGATTATTACCGATGATCTAAGTTTTATTTGTCGTGTTAATTCACTTAGCGCTTACCACGGGTGGGGGCTATGTCCTAAGTGAATTTTCGTTACGTCAGGAGAATATTTAATGTTATTTGGAGAATTGCGTACACAATAACCGGCTATTTAGTAATCTACTGGGTTTGCACCCTACTTCAATTACTTTCCTACTTTACCATGTAGGAATTAGATAGACTGGGCTATTGCACGTGGTGCCTTTTGAGTTAGTATCTTTTATTTTGTTATACTTACGGGATTTTGCCTGATGACTGGAACTTCTGCTTGCGATAATATTTGAACGAGTAATACAGCGGTTATTATTTTTACTTTGTTTTATTTACGTTTTGAATATCTGGACCGTGTACTGGTTTACAAGTGATTTCTTTAATATTTTGATTACGAGTGATCATTACATGAAAATTTTCTGTTCTTATATACTAAATTTACATACTACTTTACACTAACAATGTTCTTAAGACCTAATTAATAATTTTTCATTGATGCGGCATTTACTTGCCCGTCATAAAATTTGGGTCGTTTTTATTTTGGGTCGTTTTTTATTACGAAACAATTAATTTTACAATTGATTTTGTGTTTTACAAATATTGCTTTATGCTGATTTGATTTTTATTTAATTTCTATATGCACGTGTTCATGAAATATCAATTTGTATTTTCATGATTTTTATTTATTTTTTATTGTTAACGGATTTTACTTTATTAATTAATTTTGTCAACCCTTTTCTTATCGCTTAAATTATTATCCTAGAATTCAATTTTAAAACTATTCTTAATATGTTCTATTTTATTATCTTTAGTAATGTTCCATTTTATTATCTTTAGGAATTATGTAATGTTGTGTAATGGCACATGTGTATATGGGCATTTCACAACAATATGCACTCCTAGCCAGCTTATTATATTCCAGATCCGTTGTATATAGTCAGTATATGAGCACATCTCTGAGATTTTTGTTATTTGACTTAGTGTAGTACCGCTTTCAAATCATTTTTGGGAAAATTTCTTAATATTTGAAAATTTGTCATTCGAGCCCAACCCATCATAAGTGAATGGCATATGCACTCCTAGCCAGCTTATTATATTCCAGATCCGTTGTATATAGTCAGTATATGAGCACATCTCTGAGATTTTTGTTATTTGACTTAGTGTAGTACCGCTTTCAAATCATTTTTGGGAAAATTTCTTAATATTTGAAAATTTGTCATTCGAGCCCAACCCATCATAAGTGAATGGCATATGCACTCCTAGCCAGCTTATTATATTCCAGATCCGTTGTATATAGTCAGTATATGAGCACATCTCTGAGATTTTTGTTATTTGACTTAGTGTAGTACCGCTTTCAAATCATTTTTGGGAAAATTTCTTAATATTTGAAAATTTGTCATTCGAGCCCAACCCATCATAAGTGAATGGCATATGCACTCCTAGCCAGCTTATTATATTCCAGATCCGTTGTATATAGTCAGTATATGAGCACATCTCTGAGATTTTTGTTATTTGACTTAGTGTAGTACCGCTTTCAAATCATTTTTGGGAAAATTTCTTAATATTTGAAAATTTGTCATTCGAGCCCAACCCATCATAAGTGAATGGCATATGCACTCCTAGCCAGCTTATTATATTCCAGATCCGTTGTATATAGTCAGTATATGAGCACATCTCTGAGATTTTTGTTATTTGACTTAGTGTAGTACCGCTTTCAAATCATTTTTGGGAAAATTTCTTAATATTTGAAAATTTGTCATTCGAGCCCAACCCATCATAAGTGAATGGCATATGCACTAATAGCCAGCTTATTATATTCCAGATCCGTTGTATATAGTCAGTATATGAGCACATCTCTGAGATTTTTGTTATTTGACTTAGTGTAGTACCGCTTTCAAATCATATTTGGGAAAATTTCTTAATTTTTGAAAATTTGTCATTCGAGCCCAACCCATCATAAGTGAATGGCATATGCACTCCTAGTCAGCTTATTATATTCCAGATCCGTTGTATATAGTCAGTATATGAGCACATCTCTGAAATTTTTGTTATTTGATTTAGTGTAGTACCGCTTTCAAATCATTTTTGGGAAAATTTCTTAATTTTTGAAAATTTGTCATTCGAGCCCAACCCATCATAAGTGAATGGCATATGCACTCCTAGCCACCTTATTATATTCCAGATCCGTTGTATATAGTCAGTATATGAGCACATCTCTGAGATTTTTGTTATTTGACTTAGTGTAGTACCGCTTTCAAATCATTTTTGGGAAAATTTCTTAATATTTGAAAATTTGTCATTCGAGCCCAACCCATCATAAGTGAATGGCATATGCACTCCTAGCCAGCTTATTATATTCCAGATCCGTTGTATATAGTCAGTATATGAGCACATCTCTGAGATTTTTGTTATTTGACTTAGTGTAGTACCGCTTTCAAATCATTTTTGGGAAAATTTCTTAATATTTGAAAATTTGTCATTCGAGCCCAACCCATCATAAGTGAATGGCATATGCACTCCTAGCCAGCTTATTATATTCCAGATCCGTTGTATATAGTCAGTATATGAGCACATCTCTGAGATTTTTGTTATTTGACTTAGTGTAGTACCGCTTTCAAATCATTTTTGGGAAAATTTCTTAATATTTGAAAATTTGTCATTCGAGCCCAACCCATCATAAGTGAATGGCATATGCACTCCTAGCCAGCTTATTATATTCCAGATCCGTTGTATATAGTCAGTATATGAGCACATCTCTGAGATTTTTGTTATTTGACTTAGTGTAGTACCGCTTTCAAATCATTTTTGGGAAAATTTCTTAATATTTGAAAATTTGTCATTCGAGCCCAACCCATCATAAGTGAATGGCATATGCACTCCTAGCCAGCTTATTATATTCCAGATCCGTTGTATATAGTCAGTATATGAGCACATCTCTGAGATTTTTGTTATTTGACTTAGTGTAGTACCGCTTTCAAATCATTTTTGGGAAAATTTCTTAATATTTGAAAATTTGTCATTCGAGCCCAACCCATCATAAGTGAATGGCATATGCACTCCTAGCCAGCTTATTATATTCCAGATCCGTTGTATATAGTCAGTATATGAGCACATCTCTGAGATTTTTGTTATTTGACTTAGTGTAGTACCGCTTTCAAATCATTTTTGGGAAAATTTCTTAATATTTGAAAATTTGTCATTGGAGCCCAACCCATCATAAGTGAATGGCATATGCACTCCTAGCCAGCTTATTATATTCCAGATCCGTTGTATATAGTCAGTATATGAGCACATCTCTGAGATTTTTATTATTTGACTTAGTGTAGTACCGCTTTCAAATCATTTTTGGGAAAATTTCTTAATATTTGAAAATTTGTCATTCGAGCCCAACCCATCATAAGTGAATGGCATATGTACTCCTAGTCAGCTTATTATATTCCAGATCCGTTGTATATAGTCAGTATATGAGCACATCTCTGAGATTTTTGTTATTTGACTTAGTGTAGTACCGCTTTCAAATCATTTTTGGGAAAATTTCTTAATTTTTGAAAATTTGTCATTCGAGCCCAACCCATCATAAGTGAATGGCATATGCACTCCTAGCCAGCTTATTATATTCCAGATCCGTTGTATATAGTCAGTATATGAGCACATCTCTGAGATTTTTGTTATTTGACTTAGTGTAGTACCGCTTTCAAATCATTTTTGGGAAAATTTCTTAATTTTTGAAAATTTGTCATTCGAGCCCAACCCATCATAAGTGAATGGCATATGCACTCCTAGCCAGCTTATTATATTCCAGATCCGTTGTATATAGTCAGTATATGAGCACATCTCTGAGATTTTTGTTATTTGACTTAGTGTAGTACCGCTTTCAAATCATTTTTGGGAAAATTTCTTAATATTTGAAAATTTGTCATTCGAGCCCAACCCATCATAAGTGAATGGCATATGCACTCCTAGCCAGCTTATTATATTCCAGATCCGTTGTATATAGTCAGCATATGAGCACATCTCTGAGATTTTTGTTATTTGACTTAGTGTAGTACCGCTTTCAAATCATATTTGGGAAAATTTCTTAATTTTTGAAAATTTGTCATTCGAGCCCAACCCATCATAAGTGAATGGCATATGCACTCCTAGCCAGCTCATTATATTCCCGATCCGTTGTATATAGTCAGTACATGAGCACATCTCTGAGATTTTTGTTATTTGACTTAGCGCCTCCAAATTATTTTGGAAAAATTAGTTCTCCTTTGAAAATTTGCCATTCGAGCCCAACCCATCATATTCTAACCGGATTATTATATTCTCAGACCGTGGAATATAGCTCCTACATAAGCATATCTGTTAAATTTGTGTTATTTGATTTAATGCGGCACTTTCGCCCTCATTTTAGTATTAAAATACTAAATGGTTTATTTAGGGTTAATTAATTAATTGATGGTTAATGGTTTATTTAATTAATTGATATAAAATATAACGTTTTGAATTATTCGAAATTTGGTTAGTATTGGCAATTTTGTATAACCTTTTTGCATTATTAATTTTAAATCGAAATATGAGAAAATAATGTTTTTTTAATTTCTCATTTAACGCTTTTTTGTGTAGCTACATTTTTTAACGTTAGTAACTTTTTTTAACACTTTTTCTACCACTTATTTCTTACACTATTTTTAGTGGCAAACTACACTTTAAATTAACGTTAGAAACTTCACTCCGGTTAATATAACGGCTTGTTTTAGATGGATCATTATCTTGTCCACATCTGGGTTGGGATCCGACAATTGTTTTGCTGCTTGGATTAGTTGATTTGCTGCGTCCTTGGCCTTCTGGCAGTGAAGTTGATATTTCCTGGTACTGTTACCTAATCTTCCTAGTCTATCATACACATGTAGTATCCGGACATGTATTTGTGCGATGAATTTCCTAATATAAGTTCCCTTGTTAATTTCACTAAACAGTTACATATTCCGATAATTTAATTGGTACATTTTGCCTATTTCTCGTAGCGGATTTTTACAGGCCGCCGTATGAGCCCGGTATGGTTTAAGAACAGGGCTATTCAGTCCATTCTGCAATGCCTCGTCCAATAATGGCGGCTCTTCGTATTCTCTAACTAGATGACTGGCAATAGACATTCTACCATTACAGGAATCTCCATTGTGACAATGTTTAATCCTTCGCCCTACTCCGAACTACAATTGTCGTATCTGGATTTCCTTATCGCTGACACTTACTCACTCTTAATAATATGTTTTAGAAAATTTGTTTTTAATAAGCTTTAAGGTTATGTGCAAAAAATAATTATGTGCAAAAAGTTTCAAAAGCTTTTAGTTTTAAGAGCTTTCACTGATCGAAACTTTTAAAAACAATTTTCTCAAAATTCCGTTACTCTTTTTCAATGAGCTTTAAGCTTTACAATTAATCCATATTTTTTCTGTTTGAATCTAACATTTTTGAGCTTTTTAATAATTTCAGGGTTTTAATAAAATATTTTATAAGCATAAATTATATATTTAATAAAATTGTGAAGAGCTTTAGTTTTAAGAGCTTTCACTTATCGAAGTTTTTTAAACTAACCATTTTGCTTCGAAATTTGATATTACAAGGGATGAGAGAACATTGGGTAGGATTAAGAATATTTGTGCTCAATGTAAATGATTGAGAGCTTTCAGTTTTAAGAGCTTTTCGAACCAAACCTTTTAACTTTCAAATTTGATATTATAAAGGAAAGTGGTATTTTTTATTAATTTAGAGTATTTGTTATCTCAATGAGCTTTAAGCTTGATAATTTATTTATGCTTTTTCGGTAATTTTTGAGGCTTCTCCATAAATTCTCTCTTTCGTTTTATGAGCATAACTCATGTATTTACAAAAAATGTCAGATTTTTTTAGTTTAAAGAGCTTTCACTTATCGACTTAACTCAAATCATTTTACTCAGAAATTAGTTATTACAAAGGTTATTTTGTGGAAAAAATTCAGAATATTTGTTCTCAGTATAAATATCCTTCATCCAAAATGTGTTTCCATTTTCGAGCGTTCCATGTCTAAGAAAACCAATTGGTTTACTCAGATTTTATTTATATCGTTAAAAGTAGATGAAACAGAACGTGAGTCACAAATTTCGAATATAATTTGAAAAATAATAAGAATTTACCTGGACATTCTTAAATAATTTCGAGGAATCTACAGGAAATCAGAGAAATATCAAAGTTTTAGCATAATCTCAAAAACTTTTTTAAATGTCACCATTTAGATTTATATGTGTAACTCTGCAAGTTCTTACAACTGAAAGTTAAGCGCAGAATATTACCTTACAAAATTCGAATAAATTCTAAAATCTTTAAAAATCTCGAATAATCCTAGGAATGTCGAAAAACTAAAGAAATCTAGAATAAACCGCGGAATAATCTAGATTACCCCCGAAAAATCTCTGTATTTTGTTAATATCGATTGATTTCGAAAAATTTCAATGATAACGAAAAATCTCGTTATTAATGAATCTAGAAAACCCACAAAAATTTTGAAACATTCCGAAAATTCGTGTAAATATGGAATTATTTGTCAAGTTACTTAAAAATGTTACTAATTCTACTAAGCAAGTTAGGGCTAAGCTCAACAAAACAATATGAATAAGAATAGAACCGTCGAATCTTGCCGGGTAATTATTTAAATATCGAACAATCTTATTCTTTGAATAGGCTCTAAAATTCACGAATAACAGCGAACTATCAAATGCACCTAATACAATCTCAAACATACTCGAATATTTAATCTCGAAAATCTCGAATAACCTAAATGTTTCGTAACATCGAATCACCAATTAAATCTCAAACACAACGCATCTCATTTCGCCCTGTTAGACTCCAAAAATCTCGAGAAATTTTCAAACGTGGGAAACAAGAATTTATTTTCAGTCACGGTTATATATTTTTCTATAGGTTCTTCTTGATTTTTATGAACATCACAATGATACATCGCAACTTGCTAACAACAACAGATTACTATAAGCCCTCTTTTTCAAATCAAATTTAACCTTTTGCTAAAAGCAAAAGGCTGTTTTGTTGGTTAAAAGTTCAATTTGATTTGTAAAATGTTAATTTTTAAATGTGAAAGGGTTTAACTTTGAGTTACGCAAAACGCAAATGAGTGATACAAATAAATAAACCCAGCAAACACTAAAATCGTTATCGTTTGATGTCGAAAGCTTTGGTTTCAAACGAGTGTAGCTAATTGTCTTCTATTTCTAAATATGGGTCAGAACCCAAACCATTTTTCTATCTCTGGAGTCAGAACCGAAAAGAAATGGTTGAGAATATCTGAAGAAATTATTTAATATCAACAGGAATGATTTATTCTTTTTCTAAAAATTAGACCACAGTCTTTTCTTAAAATTTTCCTAGAACTGTACCGTTCTGTAAATTTGCACTTTAAGCTTAATCTGATTTATCTAATCTTAAATTTGAAATAATAAAGGAAATCTCTTGGGGCCCAAAAATCATGGGCCTCCGCATCTGCGGGTGCTAAGGGTACCGAGTTACACCACTGATTACACATCGATATTCGAGCTTTGCTAGCTATGATATTTTTATAAAAGTTAACACTTCCTCTCGTGTTTGATTCCAAGTAGATGAAGACATCGTTGATGCTTAGATCCCGGAAGTCCTTTCGTAAGGACATCAGCCATCATATTTTCAGTGTAGATATGATCAATACGCAGAGTGGTTTGGCGTTTATTGGAGGGGGGGACCAAAGTTGAGTAGATTAATCTACCAGCTCCGTAACCTTCCAGTAGGGTGCACATCACGTGAGCTGTTTTGGTCTTGTCACTAGGCAGCTGCGTGATGGATACAATTGTGTAAGGGGTAACCTGTTCACAATTCGCAAGTGTACGTACTGCCTCCTCGTGGCAACCACTGGTAACTAAGGTCATTTGGCACATTTTTTAAAGTACGGCGCTAAAGAAGGAAACCTTTACAAAAAACCCTAATCTAAGGTGGAACAGCATATGTCGATGGAGAATGGCTGATAGGTTAATCATCCCAAAATATGCGGACTCTGGATACCAGGCATCCTCCAGTTTTATTTAGCCTTCCTGTAGTAAAGCTGGGTGACCTACAGGCGATTTGCAATTCCAACAACTCGTAAGAGTTATATCAAACTCAATACGGGGCAGGAGTAGGAATATACGGGAGTGGGACAACCCTCTCGAGGTCCTTGGGCTTAATTGCTATTGTCTTTCTAGCGGAAGTACATGCTGTAGCAAACATCTAGGAGGGAGAGCAATAAGCCCAGATAGTATGTATCAATTACCGGGAGGCAGTATTGTCAGGTTCATTAAGAACCTGAATATTGACTGGACGGATAATTAAGCAGGGTCCAGCATAATAAATCTTTTAGGTCGCAGTGCGAAGTGGCTGATCGCCCGCATGGCCCTCCAATAATAATAATAATAATAATATGATCAATACGCAACATACCATCTTCCAACGCATACCTCACGAAATGATGACGAATGTCAATATATTTGGTTCGTGAATGGAACACAGGGTTTTGAGCGAGTTTCTTTGCTCCCATATTGTCATTGAAAACTTCCACGTCAAATCGTGAAGTTCCAACAACGTCAGAAATTTATTCAAATAAATGGCCTCTTTTGTAGCTTCTGTGAGTGCCATGTATTCAGCTTCGGTAGACGACAACGCTACAGTTTGCTACTTCTTTGATTCCCAGGATATTAGATCACTACTCAAGGTGAATACGTATCCTGTGTACTACCGCCTGTTTATCCCACAACTATCACAGTCCGCATTATCAAAACCGCATAGTGATTCGGTATTTGGTTTGAATGAGATTCCGACGTTCATTGTCCCCTTTAAATATCGGAACACGCTCTCAGCTTCTGTTCAATGAACAATTATTAAATTGTACGAGCACGCTTGGAGCGTGTGAAATACCTGGCCTTGTCGAAACAGCGAGTGTCTGCACTACCAGTGCAGAATAAATTCGTCACCTGAAAAATACAAAAACAAATGTTAAACCCCAATAACATAAACTTCCCAAATGTAAAATCTCAATCGCATAAAACTTACCTTAAATTTCACTTCATTTATTACGTCAATCTGAAATTAAATTAAACAATTATTATCATTAAATTTGTTAATTAATCTTGAAAATACTTATCTTATTCCCAATTTGTTCCACACAATAATTTTTTTCCTTTGTTGACATTTCCAAATGTAATTATAAATTCGAATGTCAATTATTAAAGTAGAATTCAAGTATTTATTTATTTTTCGAGGCTCGAAAAGATGAATTCTAATATTTATTTGTATTTTTTCGAAATTCGAATTTTATGTAATATTTGACTGACGCGACATCTCATGATGGGGAAAAAGACATTTGTTTTCGTAGTAAAAAAAACAGAACGAAAATAAGTGTTTTTCTCTCGGCCATTACCAGTGAAACCGTGAATCAAACACAACCAAAAATTTTGTTAAACCTAAATAAAAATCATAAATAAAAATTATAAATAAATTATACGTTTTATAACGTTTTACAAAGAGATAAATTCAAACCAGTATTTCATTTCCATTTTGTGAATTCGTGAATTTATACTTACTTTGTGCTGCCGCTACAACATTGAAGTTTACCATACAGTTCGTCATCCATCAACCAAACATATGGTCCTTCGAGCCGGATATCGGAAAGTATCATCACGCCACTTCAGTATTGTTGCACCATTTTGAAAACCTTAAGTATAATTTATTATTTTTTTTTATTATTATTAAGATAAATATTTTTTTTTAAATAAAGTAAATTAAAATAGTGAATTTGACATACCGGTGCTTATTTCCACATTTCTGTGTTTCTCTAATTACTTTATTAACCAGTACCTTTCCATATTGTTGTTTTTTGTGATTAATTTCATTAATTCGAGGGCGTTCAGTGTTGCTAGTTGTACAAATTCGTGTGTTAATTTCATAATGAATGCTCTTAAAAAGCGACGTTCAGTGCTAAGCGGCCAATTAACAAAAATTGCGACATTTGCCGAAAATATCGCAGAATCTACAACGATGGAAGAAATCAAGGCGCGGTTAGATAAAATTAGTGGCCTGTATACCGAATTCGTAAGCGTGGAAGACAAAATATTTGAAACTAAACCTGAAGAACCTTCTTGTTCGGAAGAGTTTGATGAAACCTACTACCATGCGGTTGCGTTATTAACTGCCGCACTACGACATTTCCATACGGCGGCACAATTAAATACCACGGGGCTACCAGTTGAAACCACGTGCCAATTTCATTCAGGCACAAACGAAACCAGATTACCTCGTTTAAATATTCCCATATTCCAAGGAGACTTTCAAGAGTGGCAAAGTTTCTTCGACCTCTTTAACAATGCGGTTCATGAAAAGGTGTCACTGGCTCCAGCCCAAAAACTGCAATATTTGAAAGGTTGTCTCAAAGGTGAACCATTAAGTCTTATTCGGCATTTAAGCATTACGGACTCAAATTATATAGAGGCCTACCAAATTCTTATCAAAAGGTACGATAAGAAAAAAAATACCATGAATAGCTACATCGAGGCTTTCTTTAAGCAACCTCCTATCACTCGGGTGAATTCGTCAACGATTCGAAAATTGGCTGATACCAGTGAAGAAATTGTCAGGGGTCTTAAAGCGGTTGGTACTCAAGGTGAATTACGGGATCCTTGGCTAATATACATCATTCTTAATAAACTGGATGACGATAGCAGGCAATTTTGGCAACATGATTCATCAAAAATTGAGTTTCCAACTTTCAAAAATCTTATTGAATCTCCCCAAACAAGAGCGGATACGCTTGAGGGAATTCGTGAAACAATTACCAAACCTGTGACACGAATGACTTCTAATGTCAGAAGTACCTATACAACCTCGACTTCTAATTTAAATTGCCCATTGTGTAAGATTGAACACATGCTATACCAGTGCCCAAAGTTTAGAGATATGAACATCAGTGAAAGAAGATCGTTGATAAGTGAAAAATCGAGATGTTATAATTGTCTAAGCGACACTCATATGGTCGGTTCTTGTAAATCAAAACGATCGTGTCAGATCTGCCGGAAACGACATAATAGCCTTCTACATATTTCGAATGCGTCTAATTCACAATCCATATCACAACCGTCAACATTACCCTCAGTCAACACCACACTTTCTTCACCCAACATATCATCAAATACGTCATCACCAACATGTGCTCCACTCAACATTCCACTATCATCAAGTTTGCAACCGATCTCACAATCAACCACAATTCTTACCACGAACGTACCTACACCCAACACACTTCAAAGTGAGGAAAACCAAAATTTACAATCAACCAATAAAGCAATGATACCAGCAACCCAACCCAACCACGTTACCGTACAATCGTTACTACCTACAGCGATCGTTTATGTTACTGATGCTTCTGGTCAAATGCAACCATGCCGGGTTCTTTTGGACTCAGGCTCGCAGGCATCCTTTGTCACCGAGGACTGCGTTAAACGTTTGGCTTTACCAAGACAGCGAGCAAATATTGCGATTAAGGGTGTTGGCTCATCTAAAGCAGGAACCACGAGAGGGTCAACCGTTCTCGAAATTTCATCCAGATTTGCATCAAAACCGAAATTAACTATAAATGCTCTTATATTACCAAGAGTAACAGCACCAATGCCGACATCGAACATCAATCCGGAATATTGGGAACACCTAAAATCGCTACAATTAGCGGATCCCACATACTTCAAAACAAGCATCATTGATATTCTGATAGGAGCCGAATATTTCTTTGAAATTCTTAGTGAAGGAAAAATCAAATGCAGTCAAGGAAGACCGATTGCCCAAAATACCATATTCGGATGGATTGTTGCTGGGAACACCAAAACGAGTACCACGAACGACTTAGTACAATTGAGCTTCTGTACAGAATCAGACATTGATCAAACGCTTAAAAGATTTTGGGAGATCGAGGAGTTACCTCCAACTCGACACTTTACCGAGGAAGAAAAACTGTGCGAAGCCCACTTTGAAGCAACCCACCAACGTAATAAGGAAGGTAGATTCGTCCTAAAGCTGCCATTTAAACAACCCAGAAAACCATTGGGAAACACCAGAGAAATGGCGATCAGGCGATTGTTTGCGATGGAAACTAGATTTAATAAATATCCCGCGCTCAAATTAGAATATACGACATTTATGCGCGAATATGTAAGATTGGGACACATGGAACGCATACCTCCAACCGTCGCAACCAATGATCCAAATACATCATTTTATATGCCACATCACGCAGTATATAAAGAATCAAGCACCACAACGAAGCTTAGGGTGGTGTTTGATGCTTCGGCTAAATCGGCAAGCAAAGTATCCCTAAACGAAAACCTAATGGTAGGACCTACCGTCCAAGACAGCTTGTACGCGATATTAATACGATTTAGGAAACATGCAATCGTATTTACGAGCGACATCGAAAAGATGTATCGCCAAATACTGATGGCCCAAGAAGATACCGAGTTCCAACGAATCGTCTGGCGCGACTCACCAAATTTACCAATCGAAGATTATCGGCTATTGACAGTCACTTACGGCACCGCTTCTGCACCATATCTGGCCACGAAAACCTTGATAACCATTGCCGATAATTATTCCACAAAGTTTCCAGTAGCTTCAAGAGTAATTAAACAAGACCTGTATATTGACGACTTGATGTCAGGAGCCCACTGCGAGGAAGAAGCTCTCTTGCTACAAACGCAAATTATTGAGATCTTAGATTCAGCTGGTTTTCACTTGAGGAAATGGGCTTCCAACTGCCCGTCACTGCTAACATCTATACCTCAAAGTAGCCAAGAATTATCACCTATCGAGATATCTGAGGGAACACGGTCAATCAAATTATTAGGTTTGGAATGGTGCCCCAAGAATGATTCCTTTCATTTCAAAGTTTCCGTTAATCCAAAGGAAACAAATAGCAAACGAGAGATGTTATCCGAGGCATCAAAGATCTTCGACCCACTCGGTTGGTTGTCACCATGCACTATTATGGTGAAAATTTTATTTCAATCATTGTGGCTATTGAATTTGCAGTGGGATGATCCATTACCCGTCAATATTTCTAAAAAATGGCATCAACTTAGAAGAGAATTAGTTCACATAGACAAAATATCCATTTCTCGGTGGTTATTTACCGCAAATAAACATTTCCAGTTACATGGATTCTCCGATTCGTCCGAGTTCGCTTATTCTGCTGTCATTTATTGCAGAACTGAAACCAAAAATAGCACCTGGCAAACAAATATAGTCTGCTCAAAAACTAGAGTCGCGCCCATTAAACATGTCTCCATTCCACGGTTGGAGTTATGTGGCGCACTTTTATTAACCAAACTAATGAAAACAGTCGTCGAGTCGCTGCAATCCGAAAATATAGAAATCTTCTATTGGACCGATTCAACAAATGTATTATGGTGGTTATCATCACATCCAAGATGTTGGAAGAGTTATGTAGCTAAACGAACATCTGAAATCCTAGAGTCAACTTCAAGAAAAAATTGGCACTATGTACCAACGAAGGAAAACCCTGCTGATTGCGCTTCACGAGGTATTTTACCATCGGAACTGGAAAATTTTGACCTTTGGTGGAAAGGCCCGACCTGGCTTCGTCAAGATCCGAAATCCTGGCCCAATCAAGGAAGTCTTTTTCATCCAAATCCAATTACCAACGAAGAAAAACCAACCAAGATACAAAAGCTAGATGTTGTAATGCCAAACGTTTTTCTTGAAGAACTCGCACAGAGATATTCTAAATTTTCCAAACTAGTCCGAATCATTGCACTAACATTACATTTTTTAAATAACGCCAGTAAAACCAAACCGAAGTCTAATGTTTTATCACCAGAAGTTTATAAGAGGGCTACCGACATCTTATTCAAATGGGTCCAGAATAATAGCTTCAGTACCGAAATATCCAATATCAAAAATAAAAAACCTCTACCAAAGAAAAGCAAGCTAATTGCGTTGAATCCGTTTTTGGATGACCATCAAATTTTACGAGTCGGGAGCAGAATCCAGCATGCCAATATTGAATATCACAAGAAATTTCCCATTATATTACCAGCAAAACATATCATCACCGAACTGATTATTGCAGAAACTCACATCAAATATCTACACGCGGCACAGTCTTTAATGGTATCCATATTACGACAGAAGTATTGGATACTGAATTGCAAAAATCTTGTACGACAACAAATCCAACGTTGTATTCCATGTATCCGACACAAACCTCAGCAAGTCAACCAATTAATGGGAAATTTACCAGCGGCTCGCGTAGATTTCAAATATGTATTCAATCAAACGGGGGTTGATTACGCCGGTCCCATATGGCTTAGATCCATGGTAGGAAGACGAAGCAAACCGCATAAAGGCTACATCGCGATCTTCGTGTGTATGAGCAGTAAGGCAGTTCACATCGAACTGGTCAGCGACCTATCGACCAACGCATTTTTAGCCGCCTTGAAACGATTCATGTCTAGAAGAGGAGTATGTTCGGACATCTACAGTGACAACGGCACCAACTTTGTTGGTGCAAAAAATCAGCTCCAAGAGATCTGCAAATTAAACCAATCAATTAAACACAATAATCAAGTTTCAAATTTTTTATTAAATTTTCAGACAAAATGGCACTTCACACCACCATCTGGACCTAACTTCGGCGGTCTATACGAGTCAGCAGTTAAAGCAACAAAGTTCCATCTGAAAGGAGTTTTAGGAACCACTGTACTCAATTTTGAAGAAATGACAACCTTACTATCCCAAATTGAGGCGCTATTGAATTCTCGCCCGTTATGTTCGCTTTCATCAGGTCCAGATGAAATCGATATGCTAACACCGGCCCATTTTATAATAGGGCAACCATTGTCATTACCACCCGATCCAGACTTTAGCGCGGCCAAACCAAATACACTTACGAGATGGCATCTTATCCAACAAATAATGCAGCATTTCTGGAACCGCTGTTATAGGGAATATTTGACCACCCTTCACAATCGCTCGAAGTGGCAACATAGAAATACAAACATTAAAATCGATGACATCGTATTAGTACGCGACGAACGCGTACCTCCAGCACAATGGCCATTAGGCAAAGTTTGTCAAACACACCCTGGCACAGATGGCCTTGTACGAGTGGTGTCAATAAAAACCAAATCTGGCATCTTAAAACGTCCAATCACCAAAGTAGTCTTGCTACCCGTATCTTGAACTATTAGTTCAAAGGTCGGCGTATGTCTGCACTACCAGTGCAGAATAAATTCGTCACCTGAAAAATACAAAAACAAATGTTAAACCCCAATAACATAAACTTCCCAAATGTAAAATCTCAATCGCATAAAACTTACCTTAAATTTCACTTCATTTATTACGTCAATCTGAAATTAAATTAAACAATTATTATCATTAAATTTGTTAATTAATCTTGAAAATACTTATCTTATTCCCAATTTGTTCCACACAATAATTTTTTTCCTTTGTTGACATTTCCAAATGTAATTATAAATTCGAATGTCAATTATTAAAGTAGAATTCAAGTATTTATTTATTTTTCGAGGCTCGAAAAGATGAATTCTAATATTTATTTGTATTTTTTCGAAATTCGAATTTTATGTAATATTTGACTGACGCGACATCTCATGATGGGGAAAAAGACATTTGTTTTCGTAGTAAAAAAAACAGAACGAAAATAAGTGTTTTTCTCTCGGCCATTACCAGTGAAACCGTGAATCAAACACAACCAAAAATTTTGTTAAACCTAAATAAAAATCATAAATAAAAATTATAAATAAATTATACGTTTTATAACGTTTTACAAAGAGATAAATTCAAACCAGTATTTCATTTCCATTTTGTGAATTCGTGAATTTATACTTACTTTGTGCTGCCGCTACAACATTGAAGTTTACCATACAGTTCGTCATCCATCAACCAAACAGCGAGATATGACAGTGTTCTTACGAGTTCACGATATGGCAAATTTTTCTCGTAGTCCTTAGTATCCAATTATTTTTCAAATTTCAATCCATATCCGCACAATCCTTTTTTGATTTCTTTTCCTTTCTAAGTAAATTCAACTCCTAGGGAATGATGAATTTTTTCCAGATCCTTGATTTCGAATTTGTGTAATAATTGTTCCTTGAAATTCGTTATTTTTACTTTACTTCGTGACGCGATGATAATATCATCGACATAAATAGCTATTATCATGAATTCGTCGTCTTCACGCATAAAATAAACGCATGGATCCAAATGCATTTGTTTAAGGTTCATCTTCGTCAACACTTCGTTTAGCATGGTGTTGCACTGTCATACCGTGCCTTTTTTAATAAGCAAACTTTATTTCCTCAAATCAATCATTTTTAATGATTGATTTGTGTTCAGACGCAATTGCTTTGTGCCATTGATGATAATTCAGCAATCTTCCCATATTACATTGATACATTATTTGCAACTTGCATATGGTAATTCTTTTTCGGTCGTCCTCTACGCGCTACATGTTCTTGACGTTCTTCTTCCCCTGGCTGAGAATTTTCTACTTCCTCGCTTTCGTATGGGATCCATATCAATTTCGCCGTCGTGCATAAAATCGTTATTGTGGATAAAATCAATAGAATTTAATTCAATATCCACTTCTCGGCTTAACTTCTTTTCGTGTTCAGGGTTATTTTTAGGTTTTTGACCATTTTTATTTCCGTTGATTTTTTAAGAATTTAACGTCTGGAGTTGTTTCAATTTTTATTTCTTGTGGTAGCCACACTCGATAGCCGTAGAAGGATCGGAGTAACCAAGGAATATACAGTTCTTTGATCGAGGATCGAAGTTTCCTTTGGTAGGATCTCGGTTAAGAGTGTATCCAATTGCTCCGAATTCTTGGAAGTAGCTCACATCGGGAATTTTTCCCTTCCATTTTTCGTAAGCCGTTCTTTCATCTAAGCTGCTCGAAGGACAACGATTTCGAACATAATTCGCAGTTGAAATTGTTTCGGCCCTAAATAATTGCGCATAGCATTTTGTTGCATTTTAAACGCATCGAATTTGTTGTTTACGTATTCCTTACCATTATCCGATTGTAAATATTTTTTTTTCCGTTGTTTTGAAAAATTTTAATTCGTACCACCTCGATTGATGAAGGTAACAACGTATCTCGCTTTTTCATTCGATTCAGCGCATATAATAATTCTGTTTCTCGAATCGACTTCTTTGGAAAAGGATTTTTCGTCATTTTTCCTGATAAACAAGCTTCCCAATCCAATTTTTCGTTGAACTTTTCGAGCTTTAATCCATTAATCGTTTTATCGCGTTGAGATTCCTGTAAATTTCTCATGTTTAAATGTCCCATTCGACGATACCAAACTTCAAATAAATCCGTAGGTTTCTTGTTTGCCGTATCTGATTCAGTTGTATTTCGTTATTCGTATTTTTGGTTCACTTGTAGATAATACAGTTCTCCAACTCTTTTAGATAATCATGTCGATTCAATGCAATCTTCTATTCTTCTTGAAAAATCTTCTTTAATCAAATAGAAGAAATCAAAAATAGAAGATTCTTTTATTTTGCTATTCAGTGTAGCAGTGGGATTCTAACCTTCTATTTTTATAAACGAAAGTTCGAAATCGAATTTTTTTCTTCTATTTGATGTAAACGTCAAAAAATTGTATTACCAAAAAAGCAACAGCTGTGAACAAAAGGTTTCAAAAGGATCTTAATTATACTTTAATGGATTATCAAAATAAAAGTCGCATTTATGAAGACGAACGAGGCGTTCCGCACAAAAAAACCAAGCGACAAATCAGTTGATTATTTATGGGAGGAAATCACTAAATTACTAAATGCAGCAAAGGGTCCCAATGAAATAAAGGCCGATTGGAAGAAGGTTTTGTAATAAAAATAAATGCCCAAAGTTTAATAATTATGAATTCCTTGTTTTAGGTATTCGACAATTGGAGGTATGTTGTACCAATTTTAAAGCACGCGCGTTTAAAGCGGCGATTGATAAAACTGGTGGTGGCATAAACAAATGTAAGCCGCTCTCCGAATTAGAAAATGGGGCTTTTGTTTGCTGGGGGAAAATTGTTGTCGAGGGGCATCCAGAGGTGTCATCGGTGGGCTTTTAAAACCAACAAATCGAGTTGGAATACATCGAAATAGAAGAAATTCAGGTGCAACATTCGGAGAATGATGCTATTCCGTTACCTGAAAGTAGCGAGAGACCTCGAATTGGGAGACTTACCGCAGGAGGTAAATTTATTTGTAATTTTTTTATACTTACATATGTACTAATTTACAACTATGTATACTATTTTAGATAGGCAGTTCCATCAATTCGCAGAGCAAGCTGAGCAGGACAGGTCCAGAGCCCGCACCGCACTTAATGCCACTTTGAATGATATTAGCGGTTCATTAAAAGAAGTTTGCAGGTACTTAAAAACTATTGCCGAAAAAACATAGGCATTAGTGAGAAAGAAACTGACAATTTGTGATGAAATGGAATTACCCTTATTATTAATTATTGAAATGAAATGAAATTACGCTTATTATTAATAAAATTGAAATACTTTATTTTTATAAATGAATATATTTATTTTAGTGAAATTTTAATTATTTATTACAAATTTTATAAATTACTCGCATATTGGTCTCGAATTTGGTACCCTAAATTGCGCCATTGATTTCTATTAATGGAGGTGTCAATTTCCGATGTTTCATTTAAAAATTCCTCGTTTGCGAGTTCTAAGCCGTCGAATTCAATTAATTCTTCAGCATCTCTTGCTGTATCATTCAAAAATTTGTTGTGTAATGCAAATATAGCATATATGATTTGGGCTGCTTTCTTAGGGGAATAATGCAGAACCCGATGGCGTAACAAACATCGAAATCTACCTTTCAATACCCCAAACAAGCGCTCGATACAGTTTTTTGCAGTATTAAACATCGAATTAAACCGAATTGCAGTATCGCTGGATGGATTGGAGTACGGAGTGAAAAGCCATGGCTCCAAGGGAAATCCAGAATCACCTGAAATTGAATATATGTACAACAATTTAGCAAGATTCTACATATTTTTTAATTTATTCTTGACCAATGATAAATTCCGTTTGAGTGTCAATTGAGGAATATCTATTTGAAAAATGGTTTCTCAGTTGTGACGTTTTCCATATCGCTGAATCATGCACTGATCCTGGAAATGATGCGTCAGCATATAAAATTTTCATGTCGGCATTACAACACTAAAAAATAAAATTATTTTTATACTGCAAAAAAAAAAATATAAATCGAATATTTTACCACCAGCGAATTTAAGCTATGATATCCTTTTCTGAAAATATATAAATTGCCAGGTGCCTCAACTAAATTTTCCGGTGGGGCGATAATAGATATTTGGACACCGTCAATAGCACCGATTATATCCCTCATTCCATATTTAACCGGAAATCTATTAATAGATCATTATGAAATTTTAAAAATGATTAAATCTTGTAAATTTTTTTCTTACCTTATTTTGTTTCTAGTTTTTTCCAAAATAGTTGTCGGAAATGTTATGTGCTTTGGCACCAAATATTTGTTTATTAGGCAAGTTACATTTTCTATACACCTAGAAACACTAGGTTGTGATAGGCCCAATACATTGTTGCTACCGATGGAAGCTTGATAGCTCCCTTGCCCATAAAAATGCAAAGTAGCTAGCACCTAAGAAATAAGACTCACATGTGTACCTTTTATTTGCATTTTTAAATAATTCATACAAACTTGAAATTTAAATGGTATTGAGTGGAAGCGAGATTTTGCTGCTAACTCAGATATCAATGTCACAACATTTCCCTTTTGCAAACGAAAATATTTATGAAATTCACTATCAGGAAGCTCAAAAGGATCCTCGTTCATTCTTATGCTCTTCAGTCTCATTTTTAGTTTTTGTCTAAAAAAATATATTTAATTAAATTTTTGTAAACAATTAATAAATTTCCTTACGTAGCAATGCGCTTTTGGCGGTTTCTTTCCCTTTGCATTAAATAAAAATCCATTTTTTAAATTAATTTTTTGATTTAATCAGAAATGACGGAAATGAAAACACAATCATATAAGAACACAACCCGCTATTGATAAGAATCGCGCAAAAAATATTTCTTCTAATCATAAAAGTCGCATTTGTAAGTCTTCTATTTTTAGTAAAAGTCTTCTATGCGAAAAAATCAAAAAATTTGCTTTTTTTAAATGTGGAATAGCAATTCTTCTATTTTTTCCTTCTATTTTGACATTTAGTAATTTTCATACAAAAGTATAGAATAATAGAAGATATTGAGAATAGAAGATGTACATTGAATCGAAGTAAATAATGTCTTATTTCCGTCATCGTCTTCGATTGTTGCTCCGTTCTTTCTAAATATTATATGATAACCTATATCAGTTATTTTTCCGACTGACAGTAAATTCGTACGCAAATCCGGTACATAGAGAGCGTTGTTTAAACTTACGTTTTTCTTTCGTTCTCTATTGTAGCCTTCATTTGTACGGTTCCCTTGGCACTGTGTTTGCACAGTTCGAAAATTCCGATGCAATACCCGCGAATATATTCCGCGAATTCTCTCTTCGTATAAGTTGAATTACTCTACTTAGATCTGTGCCAGCAATCAGATCCTTTGTGATCCATTTTATTACATACATTGCACTTAAATGGGGATTTTTTTTCTGGCATTTCTGTTTCATAGTCAATTTCTTTACAAATAACGCATCGGGAACTGCTGCTCATACATTGCTGTTCCTTGCTTCGTATTCCTCCATGATTTTGATTTTGAGTACTTCTGGTGATGAAAATTCGTCACGAGACTCTATTGCACGTCGAGACGGTAAACAGTACAATAACATGATTGTCAGTAAGTCCGCATTGATTTCAACATCAATTTGTTCAAGTTTATCGACATTCGCAAAGAGTTAATGAAGAAAACCAATAATAAGAATGACACACATATAATTTATGGATACGTATCCGCAGAATATACAAACATTCTGCCCAATATCATCAAAAACGAGTTCATAAAACATAGATATTTGGTAAGCTTTCGGACAACCAACAACATTCAGAAAATTCTAAGGGAGAATATTACACCTAACCCGTTAACAAAAAGAATAGTGATTTACAAACTATTATGCGACACCTGAGAGGAATTCTACATTGGCTAAACAGGACGATTCTTCGAAGAACGATTCAAGGAATATACACCAAGAAATGAGTCAAATAAAATAAAATCGAATTTCGCGCGGCATTTGACAATATATATATAGTCACTCTTACACAAAATTCGGTGGTCTTGAGCAATAAAACTCAAATCAAATTAAATGACAATACTGTCATTGATCCGGACGTCGTTTTTCATGATGTTTGTTTTAAAATTTAATTCGGTAAATCTTATACATTACGATGCGATGGAAGGACCATATTGAGTTTATCCGCAATTATCTGGTATTAGTGATCTGAAAATATACACCTTACGGCTGTTTTGCCCTGTAGCAGTTTTAAAAAATATTTATTTTGCTATTGTAGTTTCGAAATTATCATATGAACTTGCATGCTGCGGTGGGACCTACTAGCGCAAAAACATGTTGTAAGAGTTAAGGATAATGTTCCTCGTTTATTTTAATCATGATCTTTATCTTAGCAGCTGCAAATATTTTCATTAAGACATTTATATGTGTTCAAAACTATGAAGACTTTTTTCATTATCAAGGTTAATCCATTAAATATGAGTTTATCAAGGTTAATCCATTAAATTTGAGAAATGATCAGTATATTCGGCTACAAAAGTTTCCATCAACCAATTCTTAAAATTCGTTTTTAATTTTGGCTCCTAAAATTTTCAATGACCACCTAGGCTAGGAGCTTTATTGATTAAAATTTTCATCGTGCCTCACGGTGGCTCCAATATTTGATAAGATTAACAAAATCCATATTCCCCTTGGAAAAAATAAAATCACAATGCTCAATTCATTTTCCCCATTTGGAAATTTTAAATTTTGTAATGAATGCGATGAATTCAATTCATTTTCATCATCCATTTATATTTTTAACTTTTCTAAATTATTTGGGGGAAATAACTCACAACAATATTTACGTTATGAAAATTTGGCTTCGGTCGATGCCATAAGTTCGGAAATTTACATAATTATGTTTACAGTATCAGCCTCAGCTCGTTCATTTGAAATGAATTTATAAGCTTTTTCAAGAAGGTTTTGGTTTTATTTTAAAATAAAACATGTGTTTTAACAGTTATTTAACAGCATGGATTAAACTTATGGAATTTTAATCTGAAATTGGGAAAGGATAAAATGTATTTAATTCAATAACTAAAAACTCTTAACTCAATGTTATGCTTATACATACGTATGTAAGTAATATAGGTATAAATATTTTATGCTAGTGCTGTGATTCAAGGAAAATATGTTTGGAAAATTGTTTTCTCTATATTTGTTTATGGAAAATGGTTTACCATAAAAAATAAAGATAATTCATAAACAACAACAAAGCCGTAATAAATTATTATTCGTAGAATTGTGTCTTTAAATAAGGGAAGATAAATTAAAAATTGAATTCCAAGAAAAATTATGAAAAACGCAGAAATTTAAATATTTCACAGGTGCGAGAAAATTATGTGATTTCTTAAAGCTGAAAGAGAATGGAATTTATTTATGTCAATGTGTCAATTGTTTTAATATTTTGTTTTTCAAACAAGATGAAACTCACTTGGACAAAAATTATTTATCATTGTGCTTAAGCATATCATAACTATGAAAATGAAATGTCATAGTCAGCCACTAATTGTATCTCAGTATGAACTGTCACAACGCTACTTCGACAGGTTTGATGTATAAGTTACAAAAACTTCAAATTATAAATAAATTGCCCAAATAAAAATGTACAAATAAAATTTTTTTTTTTAAGGAATTTTCATTCAATTTGACGCAAATGGCGGTAAAATTATTTTAAAGGCAGAAAAAGCCCGCTCCAAATTATCCTACAATACTGGAACAGCAAGCACAATATGAGCAACTTCGTATATTATTATTATTATTATTATTATTGAGGGCCCATGTGAGCGTTCAGCAACCTCGCACCGCAGTTTAAAAGATATTTGTGGGTGGACTCTGCTTAATTATCCGTCTAGTCAATATTCAGGCTACTAATAAAACTGATAATACTGCCGGCCGGATGCATACTATCTGGGCTTATTGCTCTACCTCATAGATGCTTACTTCAGCAAGTAGTTCTGCTAGAAAGACGGTAGCATTGGTACCCAAGGACTTCGATGGAGCTGTCCCACTTCCGTATATTCCTAACCCTGCCAAGTCTTCCGTTTTTATTTGACCAATACGAGTTGCTGGGAACGAAAATTCACTTGTAGGTCACCTAGCTTAACTACAGGATGGCTAAATAAAACTGAAGGGTGCCTTGTATCCAAAGTCCACATACTTGACCGGACTGACTAACCTATCAGCCATTCATCTATCGGCGTATGCTGATCCACCTTTAATTAGGGTTTTTCTTAAAGGTCTGTCCTTTAGCACCTTATTTTATCCTGTGCTAAATGGCCAAAAATGTGCCAAAGCCTCAACTACTAGTAATTGCCAGGGGGAGGCAGCACGTACACTTGCGAATTGTGATCAGGTTACCCCTAACACAATTGCACCCATCACGCAGCTGCCTAATATATGACCAGAAGAGCTCGCGTTATGCGCACCCCACTGGAAGATTACGGAGCTGGTATAGATTAATCTACTCAATTTTGGTCCCCATGCCCCTCCAATAAACGCCAAACCACCAAGGAAACCAGTTAAAAAAACGAAAGGAAGAACAATGAGAAAAGAAAAAATTAAAATATAATCACGAAATGAACGCTATCGTAAACGACACGCAGCTCAATTTCAACGCAATGTTATACGAACTAATTAAATCAAAATGAAAATAAATCGAAATCTATTTATATCAATTCAACAATGCAATCGGAAGCATTGAACATGCTAAGTGACAACAGCTGTCAAGAAGCACGCTGTCCTCTATAGAGAATGTTTAGTATTGCGTGTGTTGCTGTTACGTTCAACAGATGACAGTCTACGTATATACGTCAGTTTCTACGTATATAAAAACACACGCGGGAAGTCAAATGCAACGTAGTTTTAAAATTACAAAGCAATCAGTGAAGAACTATCGGAGGTGTAAGATTTTGAACGAACGAACATTTACATTTTAATTTATGTAGATATATAGATGACAAGTTGGATCAGATGCTGGATGTTATAAGTGATAAAACGTATGTTGCAAAATTTTTGTAAAACTTTTTGTGTTAGTATACATACTCGTATGTGGATGTGTTGCGTTGAATGGATATCAATTATTATTATTAATTGTATAATCTGACTCCATAAAATATTACTAGTTTTATTAACTAAATACAATTATATGGCTGGATTATTTGTATGTTCTGTACACACACACACACACACACACACACACACACACACACACACACACACACACACACACACACACACACACACACACACACACACACACACACACACACACACACACACACACACACACACACACACACACACACACACACACACACACACACACACACACACACACACACACACACACACACACACACACACACACACACACACACACACACACACACACACACACACACACACACACACACACACACACACACACACACACACACACACACACACACACACACACACACACACACACACACACACACACACACACACACACACACACACACACACACACACACACACACACACACACACACACACACACACACACACACACACACACACACACACACACACACACACACACACACACACACACACACACACACACACACACACACACACACACACACACACACACACACACACACACACACACACACACACACACACACACACACACACACACACACACACACACACACACACAAAGGAGCATATCTCCAGCGTGAGCAGGAAGGCAGCAGCAGTTCAGGGCGCGCTATCACGGATAATGCCCAACATCGGAGGCCCCAGGCAAATCCGGAGACGACTACTGGCAACTGTAGTCACCTCCGTCCTGCTTTATGGAGCACCAGTGTGGGCCACATCGCTAGAACTAACAACTTACCGCAAGACAATGTCATCAGTCCAGCGGCTCTCAGCGATCAGAGTGGCGTCAGCATATCGAACGGTATCACACGATGCTGTCAATGTCGTTGCATCATGCCCGCCCATCGACATCTTGGCAGGAGAACGGCAACGTCAACACCGTAGGAAGAAACAAGAGCAGCGAAGGGTCCTCTGTGAAGAGGAGAAACCTGAGAGTCTTCGTCTCTGGCAAGATGGATGGGACAGTTCGACGAAAGGTCGGTGGACACATCGGCTGATCCCAGATGTCACCAAATGGGTCAATCGCCTGCACGGGGAAGTCGGGTACTACATCACCCAACTCTTGACTGGACATGGATGCTTTCGGGCATACCTGCACAGATTCAAAAGAAGTGACTCCCCAAATTGTTATCATTGCCGCGATGCGACCGAGGATGCGGAACACGTGTTCTTCCAATGCCCCTTCTACGAGGGGACACGGGCGGAACTAGAGAGGAATCTGGACCATTCCATCAGTCCAGAAAACATAGTGGGGTGCATGCTGATGAACCAATCGGCATGGAACCAAATTGCAGAGTACGCGGAATTCATCATCAAGGATCTTCGCACCACGTACGAGGATTAGTTGTAACAACATCAGCAACATCGGACGGAAGTAACATCTAATAAGAACGCCCCGGCGAAGTAGTATTTACAAAGAGTGCCGCCGGGGAACCACCGTTCCAGGAGCAGGGTTAGAGGTGCAGGTTAGGGTTTAGTGCGGTAAAAATCCCACATAGCTCGTCTGGCAGGTAGAAGGTTTTCCCAGGCGAGTACCTTTTGAAGGTTCCCCCCTGTACCTCGTTAATCTAAATATAAAAAAAAAAAAAAAAAACACACACACACACACACACACACACACACACACACACACACACACACACACACACACACACACACAACACACACACACACACACACACACACACACACACACACACACACACACACTACGGGGCGAGTCTGTACACCCTACGTAGCGCGTCCCCAGGTGGCGGATAGGGGAATGCTCGCTAGTTCTAGAGGGTAAGAGGGAAATAAAATACCTCTATGGACCGAACAGACTAAAGGAAGGAACCCCGATTTTAAACAAAATATGGCGAGTCAGACAAATATGGCAAACCGAACGATGCAGGGGGTCGGATCCCCAGTACCGGGGCTTATCGATAGTGAGCAAGCAGGCTCCCAAGCGTCGTTATCCAATGACTGCAGTGTACCAGCGCTGGCAAAGGAGGGGCCTTCCTGCAGGAGGTTGGTAAACGGTAAGCCAAAAAAAAAAAGACGAAGAAAAAGCAACAGCGTCCGCGTTTAAGGCCGGCCCGCTCTGACGCTCTGATTGTGAAAGCTGAGTAGGGGAAGTCGTATGCGGATATCCTTCGCAGCTTAAAAAATGACAAGGACATAAATCAACTGGGCACCATGGTCACAAAAGTCAGGGGAACAGCTGTTGGAGAACTTTTGTTGGAGCTTGACCGGTCAGGCAGGCAATCGGCTGAACAATTCCGCAGCTCCGTAGCTGCCAAGCTGGGGAGTTCGACCGAAGTAAAAAGTCTCAGAGACGAAACGGTCATTGAGCTGAAAGATCTCGATGAGCTCACGACAAAGAAAGAGATATGCGAGGCCTTGAAATCTCTAGAAGAAGTATTGGACTGTGATGAGTCAGTAGTTAGATCCGTCAAAGTCGGTTTTAGAGGAACACAAACGGCAGTGGTCAGTCTCCCAACGGCTTTCGCCAGGATTTCATTGGAGATTGGTAAAATTCGGATCCAAGCCACAAATGGAGTGCAAGGGCATTCGACAGAGACATCTTCATAGCCATGCTAAAGGATGAAACGGTTGACATGGGTTATTCGAACGATTAGGCGGTCCAGCTTATGTCACACGTTGCCAATGCCTGCGATGCCTCTATGTCAAGGACGTCGGCAAAGAACCACCGACCACCAGTATATTTTTGAAATGAAGACATTGCCGAACTCCGTATAAGATGCCACCGAAGCAAACGAGCCAACGAGCAAGGGGTCGATCGGGCTTCAATGACTCCCAGGAACAGTACCGGAGGGATCGTAAAGCTTTGAAAAGAGCAATCAAATAATATTTTCTTATGAACCACTTGGATAAGTTCTACAAGTTTCATGCGAATAGACAAATATAAAATCTTAGGTGGCCATAGCAAATTAAATTTTTCGGCTAGGTTTAATGAAGGACGCTCTTAAGCCGCATTAAGGCTTACAAATAATTGTCTAGATTAGACACACGAAATTAACTTTTAATTGGCACATAAAATTAAATCGATCTAAATATGTATGTATGAGGTATATATAGACAGGTATAGTATTATATTTAATTTATAGTTTATAAAATAATAAACAATTAAAAAAAAACTTGAATGGAGAAATAAACAACACCCCAATATTAATGTTAAATCCATTGACTCTTTTATCAATTGCTGTAATAAAAACACCTTACAATTAATATGTAATAATAAAAATCAATAACGACAATATTTATTTGCTTAAACGTCTATATGTAAGAGAACGACAATGAAAAATTTTTACGATGTCGTTTTATCAGATTTTTTTTTTATTTTTATATGAAATTATGAGATCTTCCAGTATTTTTGGGAGATGTGAATATACAAATTTCTGCTATGTATGTATACCGAGTACGATAATAATAATAATTAAATTCTATTTTTATGATTTTATTTAATTGAATTTTATTGTATAATAATCGCTTTAATAATTCAAAAAGTGTTATATTACGATTTAGAAGGAAGGGGGTTGATCTGTATCATACGAGTTTGGATATACAATATGTGATTACGTTTCTTTCACAGACGACTTTCAAAATCCAATGTCGTATATAAGTATGTCACATACTAAAATTAAAATTTCCTATCGGTCTTGTTGATTGAAATTTTTTTATTATTGGGGTTAAATTGCAAATGTGAATTCAATACATTTTTATAATTGGTTTTTCTTGTTGTTAATCCTAAGTACCTACAAGTAAATTTTTCCCAATCAATTTATTTTTTCAATTTTCTTCGTGTTTTGTAAGGTTTGTTCTACGAATTTTAATTTTACATTTTTAAAATTTTAAAGTTACTTTTTATAGAATCGAAGGTTTCAAAATAAATAATGTCAAAATTTTTTTCTGAACGAAGTGTTGCTTTCCGTCACCATAAGAAAAACAAGAAGTATAAATTGATAAACTTTGCAAATATGAAATTTACTTTTATTTTAAGGTAGGATGCGTTTCTTTGTGCTGTCCTTCCAGATCCTTCTGGACTAATAATTCCACCTCTGACACAAGACCAATAAAATATTTGATCCAATGAAGAATTAAAAAATTTGCTTTCTGATTGTGTCCTTGCCTTAGGCGTAGTCCACATTTTCTAATCTCGTGAAAATTCTAACCTTTCTGTAATATAAAAATCACTTTAATCAATTTTAAATCTACTTAAAAATGTTCTGAGGTAAATAAATGGTCTAAGGTAAAGAAATATGTTGCGCTAATAAATCAACTTCAAGCATAATATATTGGAAAATTTTTAACAGACTGATAATACCGTGGTCGTTTGAAAATAATAGTGATAGTTGAGTAAATTGATCTTTCAAATTGAAAAAGAGTTTCTTTTAATGCGAAAACAACTTAATTTTCACGGTTCGTAATCGGTTAACTAGCATTTTGATCGTCCAGTGGTTTAGATGTAATTCATAGATTACCCATTGTCTGCCATTGAGGAACAACCGCAGCTCCAATGTTAAGTTTCGGTAACCATAATTAGTACACTGAGGCATACCGTACAAATTCCATAGGAAATATGTAAGAGTTACAAACCGCTTGCGATAATTGATAGCTTCTAAAAATAGGTTTCAGGACCCGACGTTGTTCATTCAATTTTATCTATAAATTTTATTACAAATTACTACAAATTCATGTGCAAAAAACCCCTATATTTGGGTCACAAAGTTATGGGAAATCCTAAAACAAATAAGTAAAATAATTTATCACATTTGGCAACCAACCCATTTTAGAAATAACGGGAATGGAACGATAGTTACTTAAATAAATCTCTGTCCTTCTCAAATTGCACATTTTTTGTTAATTAAGTTTTTTTTGCATTTTAATTACAAATTACCGGCGAAGAAAAAAAAAATCCGACATTGATTAAAACTCGATAAAAAATGGACAAGTTTTTTACCTTCGAGCTTAAATAAATACATAAAATAAAAACAAGAGCTCATTCATTTATACTTAGCAATAATTATTAGCAAATTCAATTATTTTTATGTCGATGTTAACATAAAAGTCGTACCGATTTTTTATAAGTTTTCTAGACATAATAAGATAAAATGTAACAATAACAAGCAAAGTAATAAATTTAGCTTGGAGAATTGATTTTTATGTCTTTCGTCCGTACTATGCGCTGTATAAAGGTTTGCTGTATAAGATTATAGTGCGAGACAGCAATTGTCGAAGGAGCATAAAATAAAATTACATTGTGCAATGTTTCCATTATGAACAATATTATTGAAGCTTTCAGTTTGATGAACTTATTATAAAATACACGATTGTATGTCACTGTAATCAATATACTAAGAAAATAAATCAACTTAATTCAAAACGAATTGCAGTAGAAAATTTTAATTGTCAGAAGAAATTATCTGTTAACAATAAAAAACTGATTCATTAACTCTATTCAATGGTGTAATAAAATAACATTTAAAATCAAGAACGTCTGATCATAGATTTCCAATTTCTGGATTCTAAAATATAAAATTAGATAATGTGTAACATAAATTTTGTCAGTAATTGAGTCTTGTTTTGCGATCATTCATTTTTACGTAGTTTCAAAGATCGCTTAGCGCTGCTTTAATGCTTTCGGCGATTATAATTTTAAGCTAATTTTATTGATTTACCGTAAAAAAATTCCAGTCCTAGTGTAACAGATTGTAACGTGCTGATTATGCGCAAAACGTTGCCACCTGTTAGTAGAGCTAAACACGTCTAATGTACCTAGCAGCCCAAAAATTCTTCACTAATATTCCGAAAATTCTGTTTGATTTTTTTTACGACCAAGCATAATAGCCTTAATAGTTACTTGAAATAGTGGTTGGAATTCTCGGATTGTCTATTGTTATTTTTGTTGTGTACCTTTGAATGCTGGTATAGATTAGTAATATTATTCATCTAACTGTAGATAACAATAACCTTCCCGATAACGATCATATTCATGTTTGATGGTCGGTTTGCTTTAGGTACACTTTGTTTAGTTGTTAAAATTTTTAAATTTTCTGTTTTTAAAAATTACCGTACAATTCCAAAACGATATTAGGAAATTTCCATTTAATGTTCGGTTGCCAGGGCCTCAGTCCGAAGAGAGCGTTTTGTTTTTTCTATTTGATAATACGAGTTTGTCTTCAGCGATAAATTGTAGTGTCGTCTCCTTTTCTTGTGTCACATTACAATGGCTTCTTGTCTCCATTACCAGTGGTGATATGCAATTATCTTCGAATTCTTTAATCTCAGAGTGTTTTTGTACGAAATTGTCATGGTTTGTTGTTGTAAACAATTTTTGGTTTGTTCGAATGAGATGTTGTGAGTATAGTTTTCCTCTTCTAATTTGGAGACATGTTATATAGAGCATAGTATCATCACTAACTGCTATTAAGACTTATTCTAACTATTGCCTCCTGGACATCCCCCAATATGACATTAACTTTGTCTATATTAACTATGGTTGTGATTAGTTCAATTTCTGTGAGAGTTATTCTGTTAAATATATTTTTACAAATTTTCACAATAGATGCAAAACATTCTCGAAACCATAACAAATTTGTTTTGTGAATAAAATATTCATCCGACTTATTAGCAGAACGGATTGTATCCATCTCGCTACTATTTTCTGGAAGGTTTCCTGCAACTTTTTTGGGTCTGTGTGGTGCACTATTCGAAATTTGGGTAACGGTTAGTTCAATTGCATTTTCTCTTGGCATTCTACTAAGCGCATCTGCAATGACGTTGACTTTACCATCTTTATAAATGACATTGTAGTCGGAATTTTCTTATTAAAGTCTCCATCGTAAAACCATTCAGTTTCTTTCTGATGAATTTATGAACGTTAGTGGCTTACGGTCACTAGACCTGCATACAGTTTTTACCATAAAATGATGGCTGGTACTTTTTTACTGCCCAAATTATTGTCAGTGCCTCCTTTTCATTGGTGGCATACTTGATTTCTGTCTTGTTCAGTGTCCTTGATGCAAAGACGATAGTCCTTTCGATTTTATTTTGGAACTGAGAGAGAACTGCGCCTAATGCATAGTGTGACGCGTCCGTTGTCAGAATAAAAGGCTTATTGAAGTCGGGATACGTGAGTATCTGATCTGTAGCTATCGTTGTTTTAAGTGTTTCTTATGATTTTATATCTTTCTTCAGATATTTTGGTCATATTTTTGGCGATTTTTGCAAAGACTTTTATAAATCGCCTATAGTATACCGCGAGCCTCAAAAATTGTTTAATTTGTGTTGGATTTTTCAGTACTGGTAATTCTAGGATTTTTTTTATTTTATCCATATTAGATTTTACGCCATCTTGAGTTATAAGGTGTCCTAAGAACTCTGTTTACCTATTCAAAAAATCGCATTTGTCTAATTGTATTTTAAGGTTGAACTCTAATAACCTTTTCAACACCGTCTCTAAATTGTCTACATGTTTTGATAGGTTTTCGCCTACTATGACAATATCGTCCAAGTAGACATGCCATTTATTGCCTATCAATCCTTGTAACACATGATTCACGACTCTTTGGAATGTGGCTGGGCCTTTTTTGACCAAAAGGCATTCGTCAAAATTTGAAATGTCCTTTGTGGTTAGAAAATGAGGGTTTTTCTAATGAATTTTCGTCCATCGGGATTTGGTGGAAACCCGATTTCAGATCCAGCGTCGTTAAGTATTTTGATTTGTCGAGATTGGCTAAAATCGCCTCGATTTGGGGTATCGGAAACAAGTCGTCGATTGTCTTTTCGTTAGACTGTCTATAATCGATGACGACTCTTACTTTGCCGATTTCCGAAGCGTCTATTTTTTGCGGGACTACCCAAATCGGTGCCGAGTAAGGGTTGCTTGAGTTGCGAATGATGCCACTCTCTAGCATTTTTCACACCTGTTCTTCCACGTCCTATTTAAAATAGTGTGGGTATCGGTACGTTTTGGTACAGACAGGAGCTTCGTCCTTTATTTGAATTTTATGTTTGATAACTGTTGTTGCAGATATCTTTTCATCTTGTTTTAACAGTATCATTTGATTTTTATACATTTAATCGATTAGAGAAACTTTGTCCTAATAACCTTTTATACATCTTGTTTGCTAATAATTTCTTTTCCGAAAATAGGAAGAAATCTGAGAGTTTTAAAATTATTGACAACAAGTTTTAGTTTTGGTAATTTTTTCGGTGTGTCAGGTTCGTTTGTCAGTATTTTCACTGCTGTTTTACCTTTATCGTTATTAAATGCTTGGTTGAATTAAAATTTCTCCTTTCAACTTTTCGTAGTTCCGACCCGAACCATTCTCCGTCATTGTATGACTCAAATATTACCGTATGGTTGTAAATGTTGCCCGTTGGATGGCATTTTTGAAATTTGAATTGTACATTATTGAGCGAAATAGTGCTTAATTCAAAATCTATTTTTGCATTTAATGTTACCATTGTTTGGGACCCTAGAATTCCATCAAAAGATTTGTGAAGTTCTAGTTCGTAATTCTGGAATGTTACTTCCAAAAAATTTAAATTTACCTTTTTTATTTACCACGTAATCTCCTAGTATATTTTTTACTGAAATATTTTGTTTAATGATAGAGGTTTCCGGAATTATACCAGGTTTAATTATTTTTTATTTTTTTGCCCCGGTATCCACTAACAAATTTGATTTTCCTATTAATTTGGATATCGTTCCATATTAGATATGGAAGAAAAATAATTCTTCCGTATCTTCCTCCTAATCCTCTTGCAAATTTGATGAATTTACGGACATAGATCGTCTTTGGCCTTACCCAGTAGCGGTCCGTGGGTCTTAATTCAGGGTGGGCAAAATTTTAAAACTGGTGGTTAAAATCGAAAAATAAAATATATTAGTTAGGGTTATAACCGTTTATTGCAAAACATAAATTTAAAGAATAAATTATTATAATTTCAATAAAAATAACAGTTTTTTAAACTCAGAGGAACTTCTGTCCGGAAAGGAAAATCTTTATTAGAACTAAGATCTTGAAAATCAAAACCTGTTGAGGAGACCGCATCTACTTAATTATTTTATAAGTAAAATCTGCACGCCGTTCCTTCATTGCTGCAAATTTGTCGATTACTTTCTTATTGAAATCATCAATTTTATTAATTACGGACCGTTCAATTGATAATACAGCCAAATCGTTCAGTCTCTCTTCCTTCATGGTACTTCTTAGATAAGATTTGACGCGTTTCAAAGTGGAGAAACATCGTTCTGATTCAGCGTTTGACATTGGTGTTGTGATAATAATTTCAGCTACTTTTAGAACTTCTTGAAATATTTCTTCCAAATTATTATCGTAAATGGTTTTGACCATTTCACTTATTGTTTTGGCGGAAGCAAAAATATTTGTTTGACGATAAATTGCCTGCAGTTCAGTTTTTAGACGCTCTTTGTCTAAGAATGGATATAAATTCATTATAGTATTCAGTAAATCACAAGGAAAATTTTGAGCATAAAACTGAAATTGTGTACAGTCTAAAACTTGACTACTTATTAAATATTCCGAATTTGTAAATCGATCAGCTACATGTACTCTTATCACGTCACAAGCTTCTCTAAGAATTCGCTTCAAATTTACTTTATTTATTGAACGTGATCTGTCGACTTCAAGTTCTTCTTCGGCAACGCTGTCGACAATGGCATCTACTTCATCGCGAAATTTGCAAATAAATTCACTAAATTTTGTTATAGAATTATAGATAGAAATTGCATCACTCGTTCGTTTCTGGAGTACATTATATAAAATGTCGATTTATGGCATTACATGAGAAAAATACTTTAATATCGTATTAAACTTGATGTTATTTAACAATGACACAAAACCACTTGCCTCACGAATACTTTTCATATCTGACGTTAAATCATTCTGAATGGCTTCCATACAGTCTTTTAAATCTTGGATTTTTTCATGGATAACGTTGACGGTCCTGCTTTGAAAATTCCATCTAGTGGTATTTGGCCGTGGTAATCTTTTGTCACAAATTTCAATTAATTTATCCATTCTTTTAGGCGAACTCGAAAAAAATGATGGTATTCCTGACAAATTAGCAAAAAATATACGTAACTCTGGTATTTCCTTTGAACACACCGATTGCAGGATTAAATTTAACTTATGAGCGTAGCAGTGCACAAAATGTGCGTGAGGAAAATCTTGTTTTACAATTGTTTGGACTCCGCCTTTACTTCCACTCATTACCGCTGCGCCGTCGTATGTTTGGGCAATAAGCTGGTCACTGGTGATATTAAATTGTTGCAGTAACTCTTTGATGGCTCCGGCTAACCTATTGGCTGATCGGTCTTGAATTGGTATAGCGTAACGGCTACAGTTATTGGCACTCTTAAGAAATTTTCGTAGGGAAGTCGTCATAGTTTCGTTTTAATGGATTTGATCGTACTTTGTTGATTGTTTTCTTATAGATTAATTAATTGCCTTTTCATTCAAATCCATTTATTTTGAAATAAAATTTGAAAAACATTCAAAATTTAGAAAAAACCATAAGTCTTCCCAAATATATAGTTATTGGCACATTTGTGTAATAATTGGCACTTTAAATTACTACAATTATTGGCATACTTATATAACAATTGGCATACGAAAAATCTACATTTATTGGCACGTTGCGTTGGGCTATTTTTGTAATAGTTAATAAAATTCGAATTTGTAAAGTGTAAAAAACAGTCAAAAAGTATATATTTCAAATAAAACCTTAAAATAATAAAAATAGTCCTACTATTATCAAAATATAATCAGTACGTAGATTCAATCTTATATATAATATTACTATCACAAAGTTTCATTTTTCACATGTTTTGCATCCATTGCATATAAATATGGGAATATAATTGTACTTTAATTTAATGATACATTTCAAATGAAATTCGCGACTACATTTATTGCATTTAAGTCCAAAATTTTCGGAACTAGAATTCGTAGATAATGCATAGGTACAGTTGTAACACATACTACCGCTTGCAGGAGAGTTGTCCCCAATGTCAAATGTTGTGTCAACTGGGAAAAGTTTCCGAATATGTTGTTCGGTTGCAGGTTCACAAATGCTCATTTCACTAGGAACGGGTGAAGATAAATTCACGTTTTCCGTTAAATACTTTCCAAATTGAAAAATTGGCTCGGTAGTATGTTCGTCGATCCTTATATCTAAGTGAGTAGGTGTTACAATCATTTCATTTGCAATATTGTTTCCTGTTGAAACTAATATTTTGTCGGTCGCTGTAGTGTGAGTTTGAGATTTGGTTGATTGCTGAATTTTCGGATTGCTCTTTCTCGCACGCTTGGGTTTACAGTTTTTTTGTACTTCTTTCAATTGTTTGTTTTTAATTCTTTCTACTTTCCGGTTCTCTTTATCCGTTTCGATTTTTTGTTTCTGTTCTTTTTTTGCTTCTTCTTGCTTAATCCACAAAGGTGAAGTGACAACAAATGGTTTTTTTATTTTGTTCGGTTTACATCCCTTCCTCAAAGGTGTTTCTGGCCAATTTAAATATTCTTCTATTGACCTGGTTGTCTCCAATGGTACAACTATGCATGGTATATTGTTGGAATTTTTTATAATTTCGGTGCACTTACCTAAATAATCGTTGGGCTGAAATGTAGCATCGATAGCATTAAATGCGTCGATTTGACTCTGCTGGTTTGGTTGATCTTTTAATATTAAAAATTCGTTGATTGAACCAATATCTATAGTCAAATCTTCGAGAACCTTATACTCCGCATCAGATTGCGTTGATTTATTAGCAGTAAGACAGCTTTGTTTGGGGTTTATTGAACATTTAAATTGTTTGTACAGATCAAATAAAAGAAGAAAATCTTCAGTATAGTTGCTAGTTTCAGTGTAATTTTTCTCCAGTTTTTTAAATTCTTCGAGCTTGCTTTCACCAACAGTTGCACACAGCTTTATAAATGCATCATCTTGAATTTCCTTGAGATTTTGTTTAAGGTTTTCATCAGATTTTGTGGTAGATCTTCCCAGGCATTTTGATATTTTAATTGCTTGCTTACCAAACGGGTACAGACCACAGGATTTAAACCCACTTTTTATTGTTTCCGCACAAATGCTGTTACCAATAACCTCGAATAAGAGAGGAGCAAATTTTTCCTTTGTAAGCGAGTCCATTGGATTACATCTCCGCCACTCTAAGACCTTGTTGTTCCAACATGTTTTGAGAGGTTTAAATGCAGCGACATCGGCCGGTTGCAGTATTCTCGTAGCGTTGGGGTACAGAGCTATTAAAATAATTTGCAACCTAACACACAGCTCACTGACTGATAATGTTAAATGTGTAGCATGCCCATCTACAAAATAAATTATGGGAAATTTAGTACCCAGCTGCACCAGATATGGATGGAGAACTTTGGAGATATATTCATAGAATATCTCCTTTGTCATCCATCCATTATCACTAACACCCATGCCCCATCCTTTGGGCAACGATTTCCGAATTTCTTCAGGCACCCTTTTATAAGGGTAAATAACCATAGGGGGTGATACCACTCCTGCAGCCGAGAAAGTAAACATTACTGTTAAGTTGGCTTTGGCTAATCCTCTGTCAACTTCATAGACATTCCTAGACCCTTTTGCTGCCAAAACATTTTTCGTTTTCGGACATAATAAAAAATTCGTCTCATCACCGTTGAAAATTCGTGTGGGATCTTTCAAGATGTCAGTATAATCATGGTCGGTTAAAAACTTTTCGATTGCATCAAACCATGAATTGATGTCAGAAATTGCTACTGTAGCGCTCGCTGAAGATACTGGGTCTGGTGCTCTAAACGATAGAGATGGGTGTCGCGTTAAAAATGATTTGAACCAGCCTTTACCTGGCATGTTTTCTTCCCCAAAAGGATGTGGTCTATCATTTTCTAGTAAAAACTGTTTTACTGCTTGAGTAACATCTTCTCTTCGTTTGGGAAAACCTTTTTGTTGAGAAATTTTGATCCAGTGAACTATTCGTTCTTCTTCCTCGCTTGTAAGAACTGTAGATGGGCCTGAGTGAACTTTCAAAAAGTTAGACCCTAGTCTAAATTGTAATGTAGATCTTGGAATATTAAAAATCTTTGATGCCGCTTTTTTACTAATTTTTCTAATTTTTATCTGGTGTAAAGCTTTTTGTACATCGGATTCGATATAAGTGTTCCTTTTCTTTGGCATTTTTTAATTCTAGAATTTTAATTAAATTATAATATAACTATTGGCATATAAGAAACATACAATAATTGGCATGTGCCAATAATTGTGGTTTCACATGAATTAATTATTGGCACCCCAGTGCCAATAATTAAAAAAGTAAATTATTTTACACTGATTATTGGCACACTGTTTAATGTTATTTTAATTAATAAACACATTAAATCTAACTAATTTCACTTAAAATAACACATCTTATTGACATATTCAATTAAGAAAGTACTAAAATATTACAGTTTTAATATAAAACAAGTACTTACATTTCTGGATTCCTAGTTAAAACACACTATTTTTTTCAGGAATAAGAGAGTTGACGTTGGTTATCTTTTCACATTAAGAGTTTGAATGTAACTGATTCGTGTAACGTATTTTTTTCTTGTTTTAATACGAAAAGATAATCTCTAATTCTCACTAATACATAAATAGAACATATACTTTATTTACGTTAAGAGAAAAATGCTATGATTGTTAGTAGTGCCAATAGTTACATCAAATTTACACAGTGCCAATAACTGTAGTCGTTACGCTATATGAAATAAACCTTTCGACAACTTCCCCAGTTTTAATATTTCCGGTTGGAATATAACGAAGTATAATGACAAATTGACTTTTATTCGAAACATCGGTTGTTTCATCGGCTTCAATAGAAATAAAATGGGTATTTTGTATTTCAGAATACACGAAGTCTTTATATACTGCATACACGCATTTCAACAAATCGTTTTGAATATGCTTGGAGGTTCCCTTAAAAATAGGCGTACTAGCATAATATACGTCCAAACTTGGATCACTTTTACAAAATGATTCAAATATGGTTCTAAAAACCCCAGGACGATCTGAGTCAGCTTTTTCATCGTGACCACGAAGGGCTAACTCACAGCTACCACAAATTTTAATGACATCCAGAATTTTTCCCAATACATACCGGTTACCATCAACATTTTTATTGTGTTTCATGAGCTCCTTTTTATAAGCTGTGTCCACCTGTTGCGCAATATTTACTTTCCCAAAACGCTGTAATGAAATATTATTGTCTATATGTTCCGCCGACAACTCATGGCGCGATAAAGCCGTAGATAAATGCTTCATATCGGTATATCCTTGCCGCGTCCACACACTATCACCTCCAAATGGAAAGCAATACAAACTTTTAAGTTTTAAACTGGCAGTTAACCATTTTTTTCGAAAACCACTCTTTGTTGAATTTTCTGTTTGACGCTTTGGAGTTATTATTGATAATTACCACATTCGGATGATCTGGGCCCATATTTTTTATTTTTAGTTTTTCTTCCAAAGTTAATTTTGTCAAATTTTCAATAATAAAATCAACAGAATTCAAATTTTCGACAGACATTGTAACATAAAGCTTATATACGAACTTTTTAAAAATGAAATTGTAACAAAAAGCAATAACGCCCGAAACTTTTTAATTAATTATTTAATTTTTTTATAACACACAAATTGGTTTAAAAATATGAAAAAGGCAACCTGACTGTAATTCACAATACTTCATAATGAAAAAAAATGATTCGTACTACACTTCCATGTTCCATGTCTAATTTTGATACCGTAAATTTTATTTTACCGTTAGTTTTTAAAAACATATACATATATATAGGTCGTCCTAGACGAATTTCCTAAAAATTCATATACATATAAAATCAAAAAATACTCTAATTTAACTAGTAGATAGCATTGCGTAAGTGGAGGAAATCCAGTAGTCAAAACGAAAAGCAAAAACAAGGACAAAACTCAATCGATGAAAACAATTTTTTTTTTCTTGCGAGTGATTTTCGTGAATTGCCCACAATGCTTGTATGTGTGTGAACATTTAGCTTATAAAAGGTGTAGCATTTTGGATTTTTTTTGTAACATTTAAATTTTCATTTTCATTATTTTCTTTTGGGTTCGATACCCTGATTTACTTTATTTTGTTTTATTTTAAGTATATAAAGATTTACGTTTTTTTTGCATATCGTAAGGTATTGATTATATAATCAATTCATATTTATTTATTTTCAATCTCTCTTTCTCCTCATTCGTTCTACATATATATTTGATCTTATGGAAATATAAATGATTATCATTTCCCCATTTCCTATTACCTATTGCGAATCAAGAACGATTACGTTGGTATGTGTTGCAAATGTTGTTGGACCGGAGCAATGCCACTACATAAATAGCCGTGACATCAGTCTAAAAAGTCAAATCACTAATATAAAGAGGGGAATAAAGATTTTTATTTTCCTATGAAACGTAAACAAAATACTATGGGATTTTCAAACACATTTTTTTATATCGTCTCTATTTACAATTTAAATAAATATTTTTATTTACAAATATAAATAATTTGATATCAAATATATTGAAATGTAAATTGTGAACAATTTTGATTGAAATTAATAATCATTTATTAAGTAATTTTGCATTTATATAAAAATATTTGTTTCTCAAAACATCGGCATGCTTCGTGTTCCTCTAATCTTAATAAATTTATTATGAAAATGAAATTTTTAGAGGAACACGAAGCACGACGATGTTTTGAGAAACAAATATTTTTATAAAAATGCAAAATTACTTAATAAATGATTATTAATTTCAATCAAAATTGTTCACAATTTACATTTCAATATATTTGATATCAAATTATTTATATTTGTGAATAAAAATATTTATTTAAATTGAAAATAGAGACGATATAAAAAAATGTGTTTGAAAATCCCATAGTATTTTGTTTACGTTTCATAGGAAAATAAAAATCTTTATCCCCTTAACACATACTACCACACATTTTTGTGTCATGGCTTTTTATGTAGTGGCATTGACCGGAGGAACGATATTTATTTTCGTTATTTTGGATGGAGGAGTGGAAAACCGATGAAGAGAGGAGAGTGTTAATTATTTTGGTGACTGAATTTAATAAATATTTTTGGAAGAGTTTTTTTTTGGACGTGAGCTGCTGATGAAGACACATCTCGAGATGGTGAACCGGATTTATAATATAATTTGTTGACGAACAGATTGATATTATATTATTTAAGAGTGCGAGTATAAGTACAGCTGAGTATAAACTTTTTATTGAATTTTAATTCTTTATTTTTTTGATAAACTTTGCGGAATGATAAAGAATATCTAATTAATTGAGTGCTTATCAATATGGCTTGGTAGCCTAAAATTTTATTGTTTTGGTGTGAGCTGAATGCTCAGTGAATTTTTTTGTTGTGTTATCTAAATAAATTTTCGTGTATTTAAATACATTTCACTTTCATATAGACTGATAAATTTTGAGTTTGCTACGTGAACTGTATATAGTAGCGTGGTCAAGAAAGTCTAAGTCGTACGATCAAAAGCGGTTAATTTTTTTATTGTACGTTTATTGAAGAAAATTAAATTTCAGTATCGTTAGTGAGCATGGTGAATATTTTGTGCATCGGTGGACGTTTCTGTGGATTGTCGAATTGGATGCTGTAAATAACACAACCATAAAATCATTGTGGAAAAAAAAATAACAATTGAACACCGTTAGACCGCATGTTATCAAATTTTCGACTATGGATGGATCGCGGATAACAACATAGAGGTATAAAAAATATACAGGGTGATTTCTCGTAAGCAATTCCTTTTTTTTAATCACATTTTTTTTTGTAGTAATTATTTTTGTTTCTGTAGGATTAGATTTATGTGGAATCTTGGAGATAATTAAATTATAAATTTTTGAGTTTTTTTCCTTAAATTTTATCTCTTTATTACTTAAAGTAAATTTTTTTCTTTATTTCAATTTTTTTTTAAGTACATATTTGGTTTAGACAATTTGCTCAAACGACCCACCCTTTGTCTTAAAAGCTTGTTGAGACTAGCCGGAAAAGAAAAACGTGTGACGGGTTCTTCCATTTGGAAGATGGCGCCCAACTTTTCATTTTTTTAAATGGTGCCCGATTGAGTGAGCAAATTGTGACTTGGCTGAATAGTTTAGTAAACTATAGATTATATTTTTTTTCGTACTTTTATTTTCCATATTATGATTATTATTTATTTTATTGTATTGGAATTAAATTCTGTTTTTTTTTGTTTATCCAACAGATGATCTATTTGTTTTGCTGGAGACGGAAACACACGCCATCTGCTGGAAATTATTATTTTTTTTGACCAAATAATGGTTATTGTACATATTTAGTTTTTATTAATTTTTTTTTATTGTAAATAAATGAGGTTTAAGTTTTATAACGATTATACATAAATTTTGTGGTCTTGTTTGGTTTTTTTTATAATAAGCCAAATTCACACGTTACAAAGGAAAGAAAATTTGAGCGAGGTAGAAAGCGAAAATGCGCGCGCAGCTTTATGTTATGTAGATTTACACCATCATGCGGCACTACACGATTTGCCCAATGAGAAATTATGAACGAAGAAGAGAATGAAACGATGTAATATACAGTTACACGGCTGAATATGTGTTAATTTAGATTATAGAATATTATTGTAGACGTAGAGAAATAGAGATATAGATTATTTGCTTTCAACTTTTATATTTTGTTTTTTATTATTATTCTAGCAGTGAATAGCTAGATTCAAAAACAATTTTGTGTGTAGCTTCACTCTAGTAACTAGTTTATGCACTAATTTGTATATATGATTTGTTGTTGTATTTCATATTTGAACCTTATACACAAATTATGAATGTGGAAAATTTACAGTGCAACTTAGGCTAACATTTGTATGTCGATGGATATTTGTTTTTATAAAAAGAAAAAATTTGGGTCAAATTTAAGAGTGGGCACTGCCCACGTTGCCCAATATGACCGACCGCGCCTGGCCTTACCCTATATTTTGTTGCTTACTGCTTGTAAGTACAACCTAAATGGCGATTCACTCACGATGGGTTCAAACACGTTTAGTATTTCCTCGGTTGTCTGAAGCCATGCATTTAATTGTTTTTGGGTACCCTCGTATTCCGCGATAGATGAATTGGATCGGGTATTTAAATTACGTCGAACACGGCTTGTAGTTTTTCCGGAATTTTTATTTCTTTAACTTCTTCCGTTGGATTGTGTAGGTAGAAATGCTAAAGATCGTCAAAATTCTTCCGACTTTAATGTTATTTTCTGCACATGCTCTACTACCACTTTTAATTGTACCGTCAATTGATTAATAGTGATTTGAGTTGTTGTTTTCTATGCACACTCGAGTTAAACTCAAAATTTTTTTTTTTTTACTTTTAAATCGAATAAATATAGTTTGAACAATTGTTGAGACATCGAGTCCAACTCATGTACGATTCCATAAGGACTGACCTTAATATAGTTATATAAACTCATAACTAGTATATGGACTAACAATGATGATGCATAATTATTATTAAGCTAACATAAAATGCTGATGGACCGTCACTCATTTCCAAGCAGATCTGGGTATGTGAACTAAATTTTTGATCAAATGTTCGAAACGGTTTATACAGTATAATATGATCTGTGGTATATTAATATATATGTAAGTATACACGTTAGGTATTTATCCAAATATAAATTGGGGCTCAAATGCCGACACTAAAATATTTTTCTCCTGTCCGCGCAAATTAAAACGTTCTAATTTGTATTAAAATGGCATATTGGAAAACTACATGCTACCGATTTTAATTGAATAGGAAATTTATTTCTTCGTGAATATAATTTTCCATGGACAAAATTTTTATTTTCAAATCGGTAAGAATACAAGGATTTAAACTACTCAAGATAAATTTGTGTATAACGTATAAATCCAAACGATTTTTTGAGTACCAAATTCAGAACGAGAATGTGTATGTCTCTGTTTGAGATAGTGAAAAAATATAGACACAATATAATGTTTCGTTTTTACCTTGTCAATCAAGGTTTGAATCACTGGATTATGAATAATACAAATCACTTCAATTTAACACAAACGACAAAACTACACAAATCAATATAACATAATTGATTAGCAAAATAATTCCAAAAGTACATTTTATATTATTTGCACAAATTTTACTGGTCACTTATAATTTTTAAATCGCACTACAACACTTTTTAAATCACTTTTTAATTACTTTTTAATTTTCACACTATCGCTTACCAAATACTAATAATTCTAATTCGATCTCGTTTGCTTTTATATACTCTATCCAAACTTCCAGAAATTTCATGACTTTTCGAGTAAGAATAATCTAGAAACATTAAGAACACTTTTATAAATTTTATTTTAGTACAGTAAAACTTCCGTCTATTAATTTACCTTATTCTATTACACCCTAGGTGTCACCGTAACAATATTTTGTTTACGAGTAGCGCACTGAAGTAAAAAGTAAAATGTAGCAAAATATTTATTCGCTAAATGTGTTATTTATGTATACTAACGAATGGTGGTGGTAAAGAACTTTTGTTGTTGTATTAAATGTAACCAAGATATTTATTTAGTACAAAGTAGTAAATTGTGCTAATATCTGTGGATAATGTAGTAACGGTAGGTGTCTTAGGGTGTAATAGAATAAGTTAAATTAATAGCTCAAAAGTTTTACTGTACTAAAATGGAATTTTCCATGATAAAACTGTTCTAAATGTTTCTACACTATTATTACTCGAAAAGCTATGAACTTTCTAGAAGTTTGGTTTGTGCATATAAAAGGGCGAACAAGATTGAATTGGATTTTATTAGTATTTGGTAAGCGATAGTGTGAAGATTAAAAAGGAATTGAAAAGTGATTTAAAAAGTAAGTGTTTTAGTGCGATAAATAAATTAAAAGCGGTCAGTAAAATTGTATGAAAATTATAAAAAGAGATTTTGTGAAATATCGTTAGTAAATTGTGTTGTGATAATTCTTGTGTGAAATAAATAAATTCGTTGGTAATTTCGTTTTATTCACAATCCATTGATAGGAACCTTGATTGACAAGGCCAAAACGTAACAATTGCTGACAGCAGCGGGATTGTGAATAATAAAACAAAGAAAATGATTCTCTATGAAATAAAAGTTCTAGAATTAAAGAGCGAACTTGAGAAACGGAGTTTGTAGAGTTTGTTCACTGATACTAGTAAAGGGGCTTTACAAGCGCGACTACGTGACGCCATAGAGGAGAAAGAAGGGTTAAACGATGACCATCAGGATTTTGGCGTGGAAGTTACGGATGCAGCAACCGTAAAAGAAACAGAAGGTAAAACAAAAACATTTGTAGAAACAACAGAATTACCATCTGGAAGTTTCGATTTGTCACAGTTAATGCTGCTATAAAGTAGATGATGGCACAACAAGGAGATCAGTCAAACCAAATGATGGGACAAATGGAGGAAGTTAAACAGTGAAACCTAAGGAAAATGAACGAAACAATTCTAGAATTGTCTACAAATGTGGAAGGCGAAATAGATAAACTGCAAACGGAATTTAAGATGGATATTCAACCGGTTTAACAAAAATTAGAAACATCTCGAGAAAGAATTAAAATTCAGCTTGGCAGTAAAATAAAAATTTTGAGATACAGTCGTTTAAACTTAAAATTTTAAATAAGTTGATATCAAAATTTTGTCTTCTCTCTAAAAAGAATTTTCAAAATGTCTCAATTTTTTTTATAACAAGTATAGTTACACCACACCGCACACCAATCACATCGACACACACGGTACATGCAAACGTGTTCATACAGTGCACCTACAAAACAAACAGTTCTACATAGCTTTGCGCAGCAGACGCGTAGATCTACACGGCAATACGCGCATATCGTATACAACATACCACGAACGTACAGTAATGTACACCTAACACCTACACAAAGATGGAGTCAGCAATTTCCATTGCCATCATTACTACCATGAACATCATCATGTCTGGCCCAATCACATGCACACGTTGTGTAACAATCACAAAATCAAACGGGACCGACAAACATCATTCCCGCCCTGGCAGTCATCTAGGGCAGTATCATAGTCACCATCGTCATATTGGCATACGGTGCCGAACACTTAAAGACACTCGTTGTACAGAAAATTTTTCGAATAGAAAAGAGAAAAGGTTGCTGCTATTACAGGTTACTGTGTTAAAAGTTTAAGAATCAAAAAAGCTGTTAACCGCACATATTTAGCGAAATTCGCTATTATTTCGCTTTTCAACTTCAAACAATCATTATAGTAAAATATAAAAAAAAAAATTCTAAAAAGGAAACATGTTAATCAACAAAATGTTTACCAAAAACATAAAACAGCGAAAAAATAATACACAAATTTATAGAAATTATTTATAATGAGTTTTCTTTTAACAATAAATCATTTTCGTTTGGCCAAATTATGAATGAAATGAACCATATTTTTTGACAATATTTTAGGTTGACAGGAAATATGAAAAATGTTTATTATAATATTTAGATCAAGATTGACAGGGGACGTAAATGTTGTAATTTTTATTAGCTCGTGTTTCCAATTTTTGTTTTTTGCCTCCTCGTTTCGATTAAATTTGTTTCGAGTAAATTATTTTGTTGGAGGGTTTTTGATAAATGAAGTTTTTCTGCAATTTTGATTTTTGATTTTTTAATACGAATAATGTTACATTAAAAATATAAATGCTAGTCTCTTTCTGTAATATACTATATACAAACTAAAATAATTTTAATTATTTTAAAATTTTAGAACAGATTTTCACGTACAATTCTTGTAGATTTGTTTTTTGATTTAAAAATGTTCCCATAAGAGATGTTTGGAATAAAATAATATATAAATATTATATTTTCAGACATTTAACCTTTGTCCACATTATATCCAAAAAATATTAACAATTTATGTTGGCTATTAAGAACATTCTAGAAAATCAAGCGAATTCAGTTTGGAAATAATTTATGCAAAAATGCTACTAATGCTATCATAATTGTATTAATAATTTTTTTTTTACAAATTTTATTGTATTTATTAGCCTTTCATTTTGTGTTATTTGGTTTCCTAAAAACATAAAACAGAATGTTTTTCTAATATTCGATTAGATATTCTCTTCATACAGCCCACAAAATATATAATATTGTTTTCTTATAAAAGATGTACACAATAAAAATGTTGTCTTAACAACCAGAAAAACAGAAAAGACACGAAATCCTTAGGCGATATAAAATATATATAATATTAGGCTGATATAACAATAAATAAATAAGGGAGAGCGAAAAAATATATCTAAATTATAAATTGATTTTTATTTCAACATTTTTCTTGCGATGATAATTTTCCAGCGATTAAATAAATTTTTTGTTTAATTTTTTTCTTTTTTTTTAAATAAGACATAAATCAATGATGGAATTTATTACATAATACCCATCCTTAAACAAATCCCTTCGCGTTAAGGAATTTCTAAAATATAAAGAATTTCTTGATAATGAACGAAACAAACATACAACTTTCGTATTTGATGTTTATATCACATCTATTAAATATCAATTAAAATTATATAAAATACTGTTTGGCATATCGACTGAATAAAGAAATAAAAATATGGGCCTATCTGACTGCTCGAAGAGCAAGAGAATTTTTATTCTCAGAAATAATACTTTTAAAGACTATAACCGCCAAAGTAATTAACAAATAATGTATCGATCAACATGTCGTTGAAATATCAATCATTAAATTGTCTTACAAAATATCAATGTCAGAAAAGTCAAGGTTATTTGCCACCCGCAAAGTATTTATAGGTAAATTTCGAAATTTAAATTCCATGTTACACGGTTACCTATCCATATTATTTTAACGATATATAACGTACACAAATAAATAATTGTAAACACAATTTTGTTTAATTAAAAATGTTTAATTTGTAATTAAATTTATTTTATTTTAATTAAATTTATTTTTATTTAATTTGTTTAATTTTAATTTTATATAATTACTTTCCACCAGTTTTAATTATATTTTTATATCATCGCGCGATGTTGGTGACATATCGCATTGTTAAAAATCGAGAGTAGACGGCCGAAAAAAGAGTTAATTATTAATTTTGTTTTGTGTCCTTGTTGTCACTTCATGTGAAAGAGACAGTAGTTAAATGGTTGCATAAGTATGTTACCAAATTGAAATATCAACGGTGGGTGATGCATTGTTGCAGAGCACGTATAAGTAAGCCGCTACAGGACCCTCCCGCAAGTGATTTTCCCCTCCCTGCAAAATATGGTTGGTTTCGGTTTGTCGGTGTGTTGCGGGCCTGATATTTAATCAGTTGAACTGTGGTGGCGATCGCTTGATTAAAGTGATATTATATCGTAAGATACTAATCAAGACGTTCTGCCGCGACAGAGGAAAGGTAGGAGAGTGTGGTCGGTCGATGCTTGTGTCAATAGCGGTGAAGGAGGATGTTCGTCGAGGCCCACACCTAATAGGATGGGAGCAAGATGCGTCGACCAAATGTCGGTGGTTTACTCCCATCTTCGGTCTGTTTCCATCTTCCGTTCTGGTGGGACAGTCGAAGTGAGTCTCGACTGTGGCCTGATGAGCAGAAACCTCTGGAAGTGATCAGAACGTTGTTCTTGATTAATTCAACTCCCAAATCAATCCCAAAATCAACCTCTAAAGTCAATCTTCAGCTCAACCTCGAACTCAATTTAAACTCAATCTGCATCTCAATCGCAACGCAATCACAAAATTAACCGCCAACCCGACCTTCAGCTCAGTCACCAAATCAACCCCAAATCAACTTTTAAATCAACCCTTAACCTAACTTCAACTCAACCCTTAAATGATTCCCCAACCAAACCACTCACGTAATCCCAATCCAAGGTAACTAAATCTTAACTCAACTGCAACTCAACTTAGCTCGAACCAAATCTCAACCCTCTGCTTAACTCCACACTTATTGGCTAAGAGAATCCCAAACTTAACTCTTTTCGAAAGCTATATTCTTGTATGAACCCAACTTAATCTAACTCCCCCTACCTAACTTTAAACTCGCCCCCAAATTACGATCAAAACCAATCTTCTCACTATTCACCATCATACTATAATAGCAACGTGCAATCAAACGGCATATATTACGTACGGTGGTACCATCAAAACATTAAACAATCATTCCATTGTACCATAACTTCATTATACCTTTATAACAATATGATACTATACCATCGTACCATAGTAACGTCGAACCATCACACCATGATGTATATATTACCATCAATCCACCATACTTTCATACCATCATACCATCATATCATCGTAACATCGTACCATCGTACCATCGTACCATCATCCCATTATATAATTATACTACGAAACGATCAGGGCATGATATGACCATAACATCCCAACAGTCATACCGTTATACGGACATAACTACCATCACACTATAAAATTATGACACCACCAAACCATGATACCATTATTCGATCGTATTATCATACCATAACCCCATCATATAATTATCACCGTTCAAGCCTTGAACGATCTGAACCAAACTTTACAAAAATATTGTTTAAGACTTAAGAAAGGTCACTGTTAATATCTCAAACCTCAATCTCCTTCTTTGAAGATGATAATCAGGTCGAAAGTTACTACAGAGGAATTTCTTTTTAGAAGTTGAGTTTATTTTTGATGACGGTATGATGGTATGATGGCATGATATTTGACGGTATGATAATTTGTATATATGAATGGAGTGATGAGTGATGGTGGTATGATTTCTCGATGATGGTATGATAGTATGATGCTATGATAGTATGATGGTATGACGGTTTATTGTTATGATGGTAAGATGGTATGCTGGTATGAACTTCAAGGCGTCAACTTTTTGTAAAAATCATTTTAGAATGAGACTTCGATCGCGCATGTCAAACTTCATCATAATCGAACAAAAATTATTTTAGAATCCCATTTTCAAAAAAAAATAGGCAAGTTCCATCATACTCGACCATATTCCAGGACTTTGTCAAAAAATAATTTTCAAATCCCATTTCAAACGCACATTTCAAATTTCATCATAATCGGTTAAAGAATAGCCAAGATCCATCCTACTTGGCCATATTCCAGTATTTTACCCAAAAATTCTTTTAGAATCTCATTTCCAACGCATACATACATTTATGTCAAATTTCCTCATAATCTGTTAAGGAATGGTCAATTTTTTTGGTCCCGTCGATGACCGTTGTAGTAAGGTTTCCCTGAATATAAATTTCTCAATTGCTCACTAAACCCTAATCCAACCTCAACTCAACCCTAATTAAACCCGCAAACGGAACCCAACTCAACTACCAACTCAACCGCAAATTCTACTTCAAACTCATTCCTCAAACCAGCAAATATCAAAAATTTGTGAACTGCTCACTCCAACCTAACCTCAACTCCAATTGAAATTCAACTGAACCCGCCAGTTAACCGCTAATTTATCCTTCAAACCAACTCCAAACTCAATGCCAAATTCAATAATTAAACCAGCCTATGTCCATAACAAATTGTAATTTTTTATAAAACCAGGTGTTTTGAGTCATTTCGAATGGAAGGTACCCCACCCTTTTGACTTACAATGTCTAAAAGCTTTTGAAATCTTTGCATTGACCATAGAAAGATATTGGCTAAAAAAAAATTCAAATTGGACAAGCCGTTCTTGAGGTACCTTGGGTACAGACATCCAGACATCCAGACATCCGACGTTCAGTCGTTTTTATAACTTTTTAGACTCAGGAACTTTCAAAACCTCCACCAAAGTGGTTTTGGACCGACCAAATCTTTCGTCATTTTTAATAGAATTTCAATACTTTAGTCTTTTTAGACCGAAGTAAAAAAACTATGTGGTGATATGAAATGTTATTGCTGTTCTGATGGTGATGGCTGTGATGGTGTTGGCGCTGTCGTCATGGTGGTCATGATAGTGATGATGATGATGCTGCCAGCTGGTAAGATGGCAGAAATGGTGGTGGTAGTGGTGATAGTTACCGCTCCCCATTCTGACTGCAATCATCAGATGCTGAATAACGGTGGCGATGAGGATGTCGTTGCTGCCAATGTCAGCTGGTGTGATGGCGGCGATGGTGGTAACTATGATAGCGTTAATGGTGGTGATAATATGTAGGCACGCTAGTTTGTCTGCATGACACGTGTTTTTAATGTGACTATGTTTGTGTTGTAATTTTTTACATACAAATGAAAAAAAAACAAACACGAAAAAAAATTTGCGTGGCACGTGATCGATTTATTTATTATGTTCACGGATGTCGGCTGTCACCCCCCCCCCCCCAAAGCATCATTAGGAGATTAATAAATATGTTGCCTAAGACAAGGTATACCAAATAGAAAATTCACAAGGCATATAATAAAATGACATCAGTTGAACTGGATTGAAAAACGATAAAAGGCTTTTACATACAAACAACTTGGCAATTTCTAATTTATCTTTGATTGTTATTAAATATTACGATCGAAACAACAGTTCCCAAATCGTCTTTCCCGTTGAATTTTTTTTTATTCTAATAAATAATGTAAGATAAAATAATATAAGAAATTAGGAATTTGATGTTTGCTCTAATTTAAACTCAATTTAAATTTCTATTATCATTCTTTCAACTGGTGCAAATGAATATACAATCGTTTCTGTTTCCATCACCACATAGCGGAAATATTTAAAATCCATTTAATATTTGACTAACAGAACACGATTACGTGAAGAATTTAATTACATTTTAAAATTAAATTACATTTGCTTTGTCGAAAGGAACAAATGAAAGAAAATTTTGAAAAATATTATCGTAATACAATAAATTAATTAAAGATTTACAATGAGATACGTTAGAAATATTTTTACTTATAGCACAAACGTATGTGATATTTCGTAAGAAGGATTAAAACAATTTATTTATCGAACTAAATTGAATAATAAAGATGCTTTAAATGAGGCAGACTGCTTTGATGTGATGTATCAAAAGGTACCACTGAAAAAAAAATCAGTTTAAGTTTAACGTAAGAAATCTGGGGAAATTCGATTTTCCAAAAATCATTAGAATCTTTGTGTCAAAACGGCTTCGAAAGTGTTATGTCCGGATATGGATTGTCTAATGTTGTTTCTAATATTTTTTTGGAAAATTGAATTGTCCCAAATTTCTTACGGGAAACTTGAACTGAATTTTTTTCCTGAGATAGTTAATGACAACTCACATCAATGCAATCCATCTCGAGACATAACACCCTAAGGTCTGATTTTATACAAATTTTCTAACGATTTTTGGAAAAATCAAATTTTGCCAAAGACATAACACTCTAGGGGCCGATTTTATTCAAAGTTTCAATTAAATTTCGAAAAATCGAATTTTCCATTATTTAAGGTGAACTAGAACTGACAAGTTTGATGCCAAAAAAATTTCATTCGAAAACCCTATAATAAAATAGTAATATTTGATTTGATAATATGTTACTCCCAATCCCGAATCATTTTTGACAAAAAGTTTTAAGGGCACCGATTTTCAAATTTGTCTAAATCTTAAAGCAGGTGAGATATTACTATATCTGCATATATGTATCTAATATATCAACTTTAAGTTCGATTATAGGTTAACCATCATTGGGTTATATTCCTGATTCAGAACACAATTATGAGGGCCCAACGAAATAATAATTTGCATAATCCTGGTGCATTTCTAATCTCTCTCTCTCTCTCTTTCTAATCTTAATGTCCTTTTACGCCAAGATCACGCACTGCCAATAATCATTGTAGCATTAGCATTTCGCTAAAAACTTAAGGCACAAATTAAAAATTGGCGTAAAAAACTGTAAAACCCGAGCACTTCCAATAAAAATGACAATCAAAGTAAAAAGCATCCTCACATGGACACTTTTCGTTGGCCATCCGGTGGTTAACAGCATAATGCAGCATAATTTAGTTTAGTGAGAAATTTAGACGAAAAAATCGGCCTGAGGCACACGTATCACAAATTTTAATTTCCAGACGTTCCATTTTAATTTTGGAATAAGACCTCTCTTTTCCAGAATATTTTAAAATTAAATCTCCTTTTTCTACAAATCCTATTTCAATTTTAAAATCAAATCTTTTTTTTCCAGAATATTTTCAAAGAAATCTTCATTTTACAGAAATCCCAAACTAATTTTAAAATGAAATCTACATTTTCCAGAGTATTTTAAAATGTAATCTTCTTTTTCCAGACATTCCATTCTAATTTTAAAATTAAATCTCCAGAAATTCCATATAACTTTAAAATTGAATCTTCGTTTTTCAGAATACTTTAAAATCAAATTTGACTTTTCCATTTTAATTTAATCTCACTTTTCCAGGATTTTTAAAATTAGATCTTCCAGTACCAGACATTCTATTCTTAATTTAAAATTGAATCTCCCTTTCCCAGACTATTTTAAAATTAATTTTTCTTTTTTCAGAATATTTTGAAATTAAATTTTCCTATTCGAGAATTTCCACTCTAATTTGAAAATTAAATCTACATTTTATTAATTAAAAAGAATTGAAAGAGATTGCAAGCTCCTGGCAAACCGCAAAAATATGTGAGGTGTTTTCTGACGCTGAAACAGCTTTTAGTTACTTCATTATGTATATGTGGCCAATTATCAAAATTTCTAGGATCAAAACCTTCATTGCCTATTTGGCACACAGAATTTTATATTCAACCTATTTTTGAAGGGGAGTGGGGGGAGGGGTGCGATACTGCATTACACGAGGTTGTAAGCTCTTAACGTTACGCAAAAATAAGGAAGGTGTTTTTTCATGCTGGGATAACTTCTAATAACTTCATTATGATGTATGTGGCCAATTGGCAAAATGTCTAGGATCAAAACCACAGGATTTTTGATTAATATAATTTAGGTTGGGAATGATATGACATTAAACCAAGTTATAAGCCCCTGACGGTCCGCAAAAATAAGGGAAGCGTTTTGATGCTGGAACAGCTTCTAGTTACTTCATTATGTATGTGGCCAATTTGGCACCGTGTAAAGCAAAATAAAAAGTAATATAGATTAAAAAGCAATATTGGCCAGAGGCAATAACGAGGTCTTGTTACATATTTATCTGTCAACAAATATTCTTAAAAAACCTATAGAAACCATGAATACTGTTAAACGAGCGTAATAGAGATCATAATTTGTGCAACTCGACATAAATCGGCGGTCACTAATGAACTATCAAGTATCTAACTCCGAATAATTTCCTTTTGGGCAATATTTTAAAATGAAATCTCCCTTTTCAAGAGTATTTAAAATTTAACCTTCTTTTTCCAAACATTCTATTCTAATTTTCAAATTAAACCTCCAGAAATTCACTTAAAATTAAATTTGCCTTTTATAGAAATTCCATTTTAATTGAATCTCACTTTTCCAGAACATTTTAAAATTAACTTTTCTTTTTCGAGAATATTTCGAAATTAAATTTTCCTACTCGAGAAATTCCCCTCTAATTTTAAATTTAAATCGACATTTTATTAATTCAAAAAATTTCAAATAAGTTAGAAAATGGGCAATAAAGGCCATGAGGTGATCAGAACATTGGCCTTGAAAATTAGTTCAACTCCCAAACCAATCCCTAACTGAACTCTAAAGTCAATCTTCAGCTTAGCTTCCTACTCAATTTACAACTCAACACTCAATTTACAATTGTTGATTTACAGTGTTGATTGTGTTCATCTAATATATTTCTGCTAATATAAGGTACTTGGTACTAGTCTTTCCATTGACAGGCCTTGGGTTTGTTTATAACTCCGTGGTTGTATCAATTGACTTTTTAAAAACTATTAAAATGAACGAGGTTCGTCCAAAATGTTTGATCCAATTAAAACTGGTTGACAAACAAATTATATGATTTTGAAACGAGGGCGCTTGATAGTCTAACACAAACTATTTTGTTTCATAAATTCAAACTTTTGGATTTAAGGAAAAGAGTTCAATATTTTTAAAAGCTACGTGAAAGGTAAAAAAGCAATTTATTGAGATATTTAATTAACATAACATGTACAGTTGGCAATGTATCTCCGTTGACTTTTTTCGTGTTCAGCTGGTTCGCTTTACGGTATACCAGCACAACTCGCCGTCTAAAGTTCAAGGGCAGAGTTCAATGCACTGTTAAACAAATGCCACAAATGCTCGAACCGATCGTTAACACCAATAAATTGTTAAACTTGCCTTGTCCAGTATTAATGCGGGGTCGAAATTATTTAATTCTCTTTTCTCGTTTCCAAATATAAATGCGTGGGTCCAAATTACTAAGTGCTGATTTCTCGTTTCCAAAAAGGTTTGCGTAGGTCGAAAATTGAATCAGGAGGTGTAGCGTCTTTTCCTTATACAATGGCGAAGTCAAATAAATTCGTAGCGGCAGATTCCGTGTCCAATTATATTCCGGGTAAATAATAAAAATCACTGTAGCTTATTTTTTAATCACCGTTTATTTTCACAATTTTATTTTACAAGATCTTTACTCACTGTATTTTCTTATAAAACTTTTTAATAGAATAATGTTTTTAGAATATTTTGGCTTCCTATTTATAGCAAAAAAAGTGTTATACAAATTAATTTAAATGGTATACAAAACTAATGCCATCTAGCATTTACATAATTAATTGATATAATTAGGTTGGTATTGATTTTACTATAATTATTTTACAATGATTAGTAATTTGTTTTTTGATTTAAAAAGGTTGGTACTTGTTTACAAATAATTATAACAATAATATTATATTATCGTGTCAAAAAATAATGTTTGTCTATAAATTATAAAGAAAACAATTGATTTTGAAGCCAAAACAAATATTGAATTTATACACTGGTGCACCGATGATCAGCTTTGGTTTTTAGATAAGTATGAACTATCGGCTATTAAACATTGAAGTTGATTCTTTCTTTACTTGTTTTTCTTTTAGGCATCATCAACATTCTCCGCCCCGTTAACGATACCGTCGTTAACAATCTGCATGTCATCTTGCTCCGGCAGTTTACACAGTTTAACAATTGGCCGCTTAAGTATGGATGTCGAGCTTTTCAAAGTTACAACCCGAACTCGTCCCTGTTGATCTGGATGTAGTTGAATAATTTTACCAAGCGCCCATTTGTATGATGGTAAATTTTCTTCTTTTATTAATACGATGTCACCGATATTGTAATTTTGTTGCGGTCTACGCCATTTCGCCCTTTGTTGAAGATTGTGCAAATATTCGATGCTGAATTTTTTCCAAAACGACTGGACGCGCTGTTGTATATATTGCCACCTTGTAAGCCTTCCAACCGGTATGCTTTCAGAGATCTCTTTCTCGGGCAAGTAAAAATTCGCTGAGCCTATTAGGAAGTGTGCCGGTGTTAGAACTTCAAATGCCGCATCATCATCGGCTGTTGCGTATAGTGGCCTTGAATTTAAGATTGACTCTATCTGGCTTAGCAAAGTTACCATTTCTTCAAAAGTCAAATGGGTGTTCGATGTACATTTAGAAAGGTGAGTTTTGACAGATTTTACAGCCGCCTCCCAAAGACCTCCAAAATGAGGCGATGCAGGTGGTATAAAATGCCATTGTACCTCGCTTTTAGATAAAAATTCTGCAACTATAGAATTATGATTATTGTCTGAAATTAGCTTATATAGCTACTTCATTTAGCTTTCTCCTGGCTCCAACAAAATTGGAACCATTGTCATTGTAGATATTGGCTGGCGCTCCTCGTCGCGCCACAAATCGTTTTAGAGCCGCTATAAAGGCATCAGTTGACAAATCACTCACTGCTTCGATGTGAATAGCCTTCGTTACCATACAAATAAATAAGGCTATATATCCCTTTGTTAATTTGGCACCTCTTCCTTTTTTCGTGGCTATTTGAACAGGTCCGGCGTAATCTAATCCACACGAAGTGAATGGTCTGGTGGCTTTCATCCTAGCTATTGGCAGATCCCCCATCAACTGCTTGGACGTCTTTGCATTGTTTCTGAAGCATATTACGCACTTGTTTACAATTTTTCTGATAGTGCTTCTGCCGCCAACTATCCAGAATTGCTGTCTCGTCAGGTGAAATGTTAAAGTTAAACCCGGATGTAAGTTTCGCTCGTGCATGTATAATATTACGATTCGGCTTAATGCATGACCCTTTGGTAGTATTATCGGATGCTTATAATCGTACTGACAATCTAAATGCTTTAGTCTACCGCCAACTCTCAAAATACCATTTGCATCTATAAACGGTGCCAAAGAAAGAATATCGCTGCTTTTCTGAATAAACTTTCCTCTCTGTAAGCGATCAAATTCTTCAGCAAATGCTTCTCGCTGTATATGCTTTAGGATGGTATCTCTGGCAGTTTGAATTTCCGTGACAGTAAGGAAGCTTGAAATCCGGTTACTCGCAGTTGATCGTACATTTTTTAAAAATCTTAAGACATATGCCAACACTCTTAACAGTTTAGTGTAACTTGAATTCCTGCATATTAATATGTCGATAATATGTTCTTGTCTTTGAGCATTGAGAACGAAGAGCTCTGTGTTTTTTCGTTCTTCAGCTAAATGTTCACCATTGTTACAGATTAGGTCTTGAGAAGCAAAAGCACAGTCAGGATTCCTCAACCATTCTGGACCGTGCCACCATTTGTTTAGATTGATAAGCTGAGATGGAAGCACTCCCCTCGAAGCGCAATCAGCTGGGTTATGCTTAGATCTTACATGGTTCCAACAATTTCGTGGAATTTGGCTTAAAATCTCCGATGTACGATTAGCCACAAATGTTTTCCATCTTGCTGGATGACTGGATAACCACATCAGGACAATGGTAGAATCTGTCCAGCCATAAGATTGCACTGGCTGCTTTATGGTTTCTTTCACCAGCGCCAGAAGTTTCGTTAGCAAATGAGCTCCACATAACTCGAGTCTGGGCAAGGACACCTGCTTAATGGGTGCCACTTTGGTTTTTGATGCCATTAAACTCACCGTGACTGAACCATTTTCATGAACGGTTCTGCAATAAACTACGGCACTGTACGCCTTTTCACTTGCATCTGAAAATCCGTGCAACTCTACTCTGCCCTCCTGTGGAATGAACCGCTTTATTTTTAATTGTTCCAAAAATTTTAACTCACTTCGAATTTTTTTGTAGGTGCTTGCCACGTGGTCCGGTAGTTGATCATCCCAGCCCAGCTTCATTAACCATAGAGTTTGGAAAACTATTTTCATTAAAATGATGGATGGGGATAACCATCCAAGCGGATCAAAAACTCTTGAGTACTCGGAAATAATCTGGCGCTTTGTTGGATCTCCGCTGCCCTCCAATGTTAGTTGAAATGTGAACACATCTTCCAGAGTATTCCATTTAATACCTAATATTTTTGATTCTGTTGATGAATTTTGGAACATCGAGATCTCATCCGTATTTTCTATTGCTGTAATGTCCAATACATTTGACCTCCACTTTCTCAAATTAAACCCGCCAGCTAGTAATAACTCACTTATTTTTTCTTTTAGGTTCTGCACTTCCTCTACCGTATCTGCCCCTGAGATGAAATCGTCAACATAGAAATCATTCAAAATGCGTGAGGCAGTATCGGAATAATTTTGCAGATTATCATAAGCAATCTGATGCAGAGTTCTAATTGCCAAAAATGATGAACTGGCTAAACCAAAAGTGACCGTATTCAGCTTGTAATGCTTGAGCTCATCAGACACGTCACTTCGCCACAGAATTCGCTGAAATTGTGTATCATCCTCGCGAACCAGAACTTGGTTGTACATTTTTTCAATGTCACTGGTCAACGCTATTTTGTGGTTTCGGAATCTCATTAGAATTGCCCATAAAGTTGGCTGAATGGTTGGACCTACTAGCATTGTCTCATTTAGTGAAATCCCAGTTGAAGACTTAGCCGAGCCATCAAACACAACTCGCAGTTTGGTTGTTTCACTAGATTTCTTCAGCACGCAGTGGTGGGGCAAATAGAAACATTTCGACTCATTAATATCCTGATTAGCCGGTTTGATGAGTTCTAGGTATCCCAGTTTAAGATATTCGTTATTGAACCTAGTATATTCTTCTTTAAGTAATGGTTTTGCTTGTAGACTTCTTTCCAATGCCATAAATCTCCGCTTGGCTGCATTCACCGAATTTCCGAGTTGAGCTGCCCTTTTCTTAAATGGAATGGCTACTATGTATCGTCCCTCATCGTTTCGTTTGTGCGTACTCTTATAGTGCTCTTCACACTCCGCTCCCTCTGGATCCAAAATATGGGCAGAAGGCATCTCTTCTTGCTCAAAGAATCGCTTTAATGTGTTGTCAATGTCGATGCCTAAATGCAAATTAAGGGTACAATTGTTTACTTGCACTGTCTCACTTGACTCCACGCTGGTTCCGTTGGTTATGCCAGAAACAATCCAACCAAAAATTGTCCTTTGTGCAACTAAAGTGTTGTTCGAATTTGTTAGTCGCCCATTTCTTAGTATATGGAAAAATCGGTCAGCACCAATTAAAATATCAATTGGCCCAACCTGGTTGTATTGGGGGTCAGCTAGTTTCAAGTCGCTCAGGAAATCACCATCCTTGCAGGTAAACTCAAAACTTGGTAGTTCATTTGGTAGTTGACCGACTATAAGTATGTCAATTTGTACTTTATCCATTGAACAGTATACTGAGCTCGCTGTGATAGTGGCCTTCCCTCTGGTAGTCACTTTTCCCGAAGTCAAACCAATTATGGAAATGCTTGCCTTGGATCTAGACAATTTCAAACGTTGCATGCATGACTCCGTTATAAATGAGGCCTGCGATCCCGAATCCAATAATGCTCTGCATTTTTGCATGTTTCCATATTCATCAGCTACTTCCACTATCGCCGTTGGAAGTAATGACTGGAAACTAGGTATAGTTGCTGTATTCACTTTAGTGCCGGTAGCTGTCTTCGCCTCCGCAATACTAAGAATGTTGCCAGTTAGAGCTTCTTCACCGTTTGAATTTGGCTGTTCCGCGGGGTGCAAGGTCAAATGGTGTTTCCGTTGACATTTACCGCATTTGTATTTTGACCTGCATACAACAGACTGGTGAGAAGGAGACAGGCAGTTAAAACACAGTTTCTTTTCTGCTGCTAATTGTTTTCGTTCTGCAGCTGGAAGTTGTAAATATTGGTCACATTTCCACAAATAATGCTCTCCTGAGCATAATGTACACGTAAATTTAGTTACATGTGACACCAATGAGCTTATTCGTTTCGATGAATGAGCTTTTGATTTTTGTATCGAATTTAGACTCTCTAGCGCATCGCTTCTTTTATTTAGAAAAGCAAATAACTGATCTAAAGTAGGAAAATCAGTCCCTGTGGTTTCATGAGCCCATGCTTCCTTTGATTCACCGTCTAATTTATTGACTAAAAGGTAAATGAGCCATGGATCACGACCTTCCGCTTGCTCGCCAAGTACCTTCAAACCGCGTATGACCTCATCTGATACATCAGAAAGCTGACGAATGGCCTTCGCGCAACCTTGTTGTATGTTAGGTTGCTCCAAAAAACGCTTTAGCAACGTTTGAACGACGTGCTTGCGTTTATCATACCTGGCCTTTATTTTATCCCAAGCTTCCTCATAATTAGCCTCAGTCACCGTGAAGTGTTTGATTAAAGCATACGCCTCTCCTTTGAGCAAGCTTTTCAAATGTTGCAGCTTATGCACCTTGGAAATTCTGTCGTTGTTATGGACAGAGGTCTCAAAAAGATCACGGAAAGACGGAAAATCTGCGTAATTACCACAAAAATCTTGAATGTTAACCCGAGGTAGGCGAACTTCACTTTCACGCTTGTTAATAGAAGAAATCTCTTGCAAAAAATTGCTTTGATTTAGCATAAGTTCTTCTACGGTGTGATTACCCAGGTTAGCATTATTTTCTTCATGCTGCTTTTCCATTCTAAACAACCTTTGTTTTAAATCAGCGTGAGTTTCCTCGATTTTTTCCACTAAATCCATATTCGCTTCATCGAATTTCCCTTTCATTGTCTTTTCAAGCATTTGAAACTCCTTCCACTCGTCAGCTAGGAGTGCTATATAAGCTCTAATATCACTGATACGGCTGTCGGGTGTGAATTTTGCTATTTGAGCTTTAAAACCCTCTAAACTCTTCAACATTCGCTTTAGTGCTCGTGCCTCCGCCATTTCACAGTTTTAGCTTAATTTCACTGAACTAAACCGATAACTTCGCAATAGTTTTTTTTTTTTTTATAAACGAGATTTTGAACTCACAATTTAAAAAAATCACTGCACTGTTTTTGTTTAACTTCCAATAAAGTTCAAAAAAATACAAAACAAAAATAAATAGGCTACTAACTATTTTACCCAAGCGCAAATTTGGCGCCAAATTCCGGTTCGATATCCGGCTCGAAGGACCAATGTACAGTTGGCAATGTAACTCCGTTGACTTTTTTTTGTGTTCAGCTGGTTCGCTTTACGGTATACCAGCACAACTCGCCGTCGAAAGTTCAAGGGCAGAGTTCAATGCACTGTTAAAACAAATGCCACAAATGCTCGAACCGATCGTTAACACCAATAAATTGTTAAACTTGCCTTGTCCAGTATTAATGCGGGGTCGAAATTATTTAATTCTCTTTTCTCGTTTCCAAATATAAATGCGTGGGTCCAAATTACTAAGTGCTGATTTCTCGTTTCCAAAAAGGTTTGCGTAGGTCGAAAATTGAATCAGGAGGTGTAGCGTCTTTTCCTTATACAATGGCGAAGTCAAATAAATTCGTAGCGGCAGATTCCGTGTCCAATTATATTCCGGGTAAATAATAAAAATCACTGTAGCTTATTTTTTAATCACCGTTTATTTTCACAATTTTATTTTACAAGATCTTTACTCACTGTATTTTCTTATAAAACTTTTTAATAGAATAATGTTTTTAGAATATTTTGGCTTCCTATTTATAGCAAAAAAAGTGTTATACAAATTAATTTAAATGGTATACAAAACTAATGCCATCTAGCATTTACATAATTAATTGATATAATTAGGTTGGTATTGATTTTACTATAATTATTTTACAATGATTAGTAATTTGTTTTTTGATTTAAAAAGGTTGGTACTTGTTTACAAATAATTATAACAATAATATTATATTATCGTGTCAAAAAATAATGTTTGTCTATAAATTATAAAGAAAACAATTGATTTTGAAGCCAAAACAAATATTGAATTTATACACTGGTGCACCGATGATCAGCTTTGGTTTTTAGATAAGTATGAACTATCGGCTATTAAACATTGAAGTTGATTCTTTCTTTACTTGTTTTTCTTTTAGGCATCATCAACATAACAGTTGTGCTATTTCACAAATAGGTGTGCAGCAAGGTTCGATTCTTGGACCTATTCTTATTTATTTCTGTGTTAACAATATTTTTCAACTTCACCTTATAGGTCAAATACAATTAAATGCGACTTATATACTTTCAACGCAACATCCGCATAGTCCTGTTTCTTTAAAAGCAATAAGATTAATAATTACGAACAATTCTAGGAACTCTTTTTTTATTTCAATTATTTGAAAGTTACTATTCTGAAAATTGTATGTAGGACAATCCAGAATTGAGCTGATAAACCTATGGTTATGGAAACATTCAATCATCTCATCAGGCTAAAGCCGCTGGACACAAGCTCGAGAAATTACGAGTTTTTGGATAAGTTTTTTTGAATTATAATTAATTATTTGCACCTGATGGAATACTTATGAGGGTTTGCAGTGCTTAAATGTATTTTTTGATCGAAAATGTTCTTACGTCGGTTTCCAATTAGAACGACGTTATGTTACTATTGAATTATAATAATGATCGTCTCTATATCGCTAATTCCGCATCAGTTGCTCATGATTATTAGAAACATTATGATTCTATAAGAAAAACATGTATGTTTTTTGGTTTGGCATATGGATATAGATTTTTTTTTTCGGTTTGTTTCAATATTTTTCCTGGAATAGATAATCATTTTTAAGATGTTTCTATTTCTTTTTTTTTTGATACATTTCCATATAAATACTCTAGTCACGTTTTATTCGTTTTACATTTATGATACCAAAAAAAAATTACGATTTTTACTGTAGGTACCTATCACTTTATTTATTATATGTGTTCGTAATACATAGATCAATCCTAATCAGGATTTGGTTTTAGGTGTTGTGTTAAAAATTTATTAATAATTTATTGAAAATGAAACCAGCAATATCAATCAAGCTGAGTGATTGGCAAAGATTTTTTTATGTAAGTAGAACAAATTTTAATTTTAATTACCATTTTAAACTATCTTAAAATCTATTTTCTAATTACGTACATATAATCACATTATGGAAAAAGATACCACAACAATATTTATTTGAATTCGATATTGTTAAAAAAATCTGGACATATTTTTATTTTTTTTTTGCCAGATACTATTTTAAGTAATATATTCAAAACATTTTATTAAGATTTATCCCTTCTCAAGATCCATCCATACCTTTCCATGTATGTAAAATGAAGATGACGATTTTACCATAATCTTCCACAAAAATATTTTTAAAGATATTTTCATTGTTGAAAAACAAGTGAAACGTTTATGTTACGAACGTATGCTATATATCAAGTCTAGGAAGCATATGTTGGTAAAAACTGCGTTATTCTTAATGTACGATTTACAGTACATTGTTGTATCTGAGTTATATTTCGAAGAATATTTTTGGATTTTCAAGCGGTGAATAAATAAGTTGGAAATTTTATTATAAAAAGGTGTAAAATACATTTAAAATGCGTGAAAATCTGTTGGAATAATATAAAAAAATACGTTTTCATTATAACGTTTTTGAGATTTTTCAGCTCTTAATCAAAACCGATTCAGAGAGATTGTTCAGATCACCACAAAATCCATCTTTCTAAATTTTGAGGAAAATCGATAACTTTAAAATTTTAAAAAGCTGGGTGACTTTCAAATATCGCAAGGTAGTGGACACATACAGCCAATGTGGCTCCAATTAGATAATGGGCCCCTAAAATGTATATAGTCCCAACAGCAAATGATGCTGCAGCGCTACACAAAATTTTAATAAAAGGTTCGTCGGGGCAAGAAGTATGCGGCAAATGTATAAGGAGATGGCCTGGCGACAAGCCATGCCTTACATTCGGTAAGGGAAATGTTCCTCTTAACATCCGGGAAGTACTTACTAATTTTTCTTACTAAAATATTTGAACATTTTGCAAAAACTTCACATTTTTTATTAAAATTTATTAGCAAATTACCTGTGTCAGACGAAAACTATTATGTAAGGAGTTCATTCAATATATTTTTTATGACGTAATATATAAAATGTCATAAACAAAAGCTACCCCAGCATCAAATGTTTTTGATTATTTCCTTCTATATTTTTGCGGATTTTCAGGGGCTTAAAAATTTGTTTGATGATGTATCGGTCCTATAAAAAATTGGTTAAATACAAAATTCTGTGCATCTGATCCTGGAGATTTTGATAATATTGCCCACGTCTAAAAGTTAAATATAAAAAATAGTCCGTCCGTCTGTTTAGACGCCTGGATGTCTGGATGACTGAATGTATGGATGTCTGAATGTCTGTATACGTGGTATTTTGAGAACGGCTTGTCCGATTTAGAATTTATTTCGCCAATCTGTTTCTATAGTAAAGGCGGGAGATTTGAAAAGCTTTTGGAACCTGTACGTCAAAAGGGTCGGGTACCTGCCATACGAATTGAGCCAAAACACCTGTTTATAGAAATATTTACCAATTTGTTATGTATGCTGGTTTGAAAATTGAGTCAGGAATTGATTTGCGGGTTGAGTTGAAAATTAATTTAGGGGTCAATTCGCGGGTTGAAGTTGAGTTGGCGTTGAGTTGGGGTTGGAATAATATATAGTGAGCAATTTGGCCAATGTTTCATAATGCTGGTTTGAGGATTGAATTTGAAAGAGAGTTTGTGGTTGGGTTTAGCCCTCTAGCAAGCAGTCCTGCTTTTAGACGGGGTACAAAAAAAAACAAAAATAAATAGACACTTGTTATTTTCTCTTTTATCTTCGATATAGAGTTACACATGTATAAGTTCTCTATACTATAGTTTAGTTGTGTATATTGTAATGGTTATCTTTTATATTATTCACACAATTGAATTAGAATTTTCATGTCAAATTTATAACAAAATTATTTTCTGTGCATTAGAATTTTCAAAAATAAATAAAAAATATTTCGAGTCGTTTGATTTTGTTCAAAAAATTATTAGTATGTTGGAAAATTTGTACATTTTCTAATAGCGAAATTTGTTTAGTGGTTCAAAAATATTAGCATGCCTCTGTGCCCTGTTATGTAAACACCGTCCAAAGGCGGACTTGCCTGGATTGGGTATATCTTTGGTTGTTTTCGCTATTTTGTCAACTGAATTGAACTGTTGCATTCAGAAATGCCACAAAACAGGAAACAGAAAGGGGTTAAAGTACGCCCAACAGCTTTTCGTCGACCGTATAACCTTAGCTCTATGACTGATGAGCAAATTCAGGACATGTGGAATTCAATAAGCAGTGCAACAAGCGTAAGCGAAAAGGATGATGGTGACTTTGATGACGATGACTCAATTGCTGATACTGATTTTTATTTATCAGTTGAAGATTATCAAAGAATGGACCTTCAGGTGGCCCAGTCAGAGAGAAACACTTCAGCTAGAACTTTTACCGATAACATAAATACGAGCCTTGATTTACCTCTCATTGAATTTTCATCACAGACACCAACAACAGAACAACATATACAACCAGTAGAAGTTGAGCCAGAGACCTCGTGGATGCAATCACACATAAAACAACAGCCACAAGCACAACCGTTATCGAAGCTCCCGAAGAAATCTGCAAAGCGGCCCCATTCTCCTTTACCTGTGTTTGAAGAATGCGGTCCTAGCTTGCAACCAAATAATGGTGGGTTTGCTGGTAGTACTGTAAACATTGACTTGAAGTCTACAGAATTTTCAAAGATAACTTGGAGAAAAAAAAATCTTGTTTTTCATCGAAACGAAATTGTGTTCAGGGGTGATTCGAAACTTCCAGAGAGTTTTGCCGATCTCAATACGCCTTATTTCTGTTTTAATTATTTTTTTAATGTTGAGTTGTTCAAAAAAAATAGCAGAAGAAACCAACTTGAATGCTCTCCAATGGGACATTTAAACCAAATTTTCTGTAAATTATATTGACATTAAAAAATATATCGGCATTTTGGTATATATGTCTATTTACCGTTATCCAAGTCTGGGGCGTTACTGAAGGCAACATTCATTCGAGGCAATAAGGAATACAATGACGTCAAAGCGATTTTACGAAATAAGGCGCTATCTTTGTTTCAACATCATCATTCTTAGAAAGAAAAATGGCGAAGACGGCTACGACTCGCTGTTTAAAATTAGGCCAGTTGTTGATCATTTGAATCGCAGGTTTGATTTAATTCCAAAAAAATGCGCGACTATGCGTGGATGAACAAATGTGTGGTACTAAAATGAAATCGCGATTTGTCAGTATACCATATGCCAAACAAGCCGCATAAGTGGGGCATACAATTATTAATTTTATATGATTCGTACTGCTTTTCGTATAAGTTCGATATATATACTGGGTCAGGAGATAATATAATGCTTCCAAATACACCAAATGCTAACGTTGTTGTTCGCTTGTCACAGTCCATTACTGACTTTAAATATCATATCCTTTATTTTGATAATGTTTTACGTCGCTACCACTACTAGTGTATCTACGAAGACGAGGAATATATTCATTAGGCACAATTCGCGCCAGCCGCATAAACAACTGCAAACTTCCAAGCGACAGAGACAAGGAGCTTCAAAGAGAGCCTAGGGGGTACTCTGTGGAATATGTGGGACGTACTTGTGGTATTGACTTAACAGCTGTTTTATGGAAAGACACAAAAAATGTAAGACTAGCTTCAACTTATGTTGGAATAATTCCATTCAAATCCGCAGTCGAACCGCGACCATTTAAAGCGACTAGATACGATCGTAAAAAAAAGATATATTTGGAGGTAGATTGTCCTAACATAATCAAGAAATATAATTATCATATGAGAGGGGTAGATTTAATGGATGGGTTGCTTGTACGTTATCATATACGATTGAAGACGAGCAGTGATTCGTTGCGACTATTTTATCATTTAATTGATATGACAATAGTAAATGCTTATTTTCTCCATCGACGCATTCACAAAGGATTCACTTCATTTGAACTTGCAGATTTTCGATCGGAAATTGCTGATGTTTTGTGTCATTTTCAACAACAACAGCAAAAAAAGGCCGTTGGAAGGCCATCTCAAAGCACGCAAAAATTCATTACTGAATATGCTGCTTCTTCGAAGGAAGTATATGCGCCACCACGCGATATTCGATTTGATGGTGTTGGCCATTGGCCTGATATGTTAAACAGAAAAAGCAAAAAACTGTGTAAATTACCTGGTTGCAAATCCGAGACGCAAATGTTTTGCGTAGAATGCAAATTGAATCTATGTTTATCGCCAGCCGAAAAGTGCTGCCATATATTTCATAACGTTATGTAGATTGTACACAATACATATGTGTATTATTTTTTTATATGTTTGTATGAATTGTTAAATTTTTTTTTGTATAATTTGACTAATAAAGATTTGAAAAATTAAGTTATAAATCTGTATTATTTCTCCCGTGTGTCGGCCAACCCGCCTTTTGGCGGCCTACCTATTTTTGCCCTGGCACAGTTTTTATCTGAAATAATTTTTGACTTCGTTTTCGATTTTCTTACATTAAAATAACCCTACCATAATCATCTCAGCCAAAAAAAAAAATTGGCCGGCTAGAGGGTTAGGGTTGAGTTGGGGGCCGTTTGCGGGTTGAATTGGGGTTGAGTTGGGTTTGGATTAGTGTTTAGTAAGCAGTTGAGCAATCTACTTAAGTGAGTGTTTTTATATACGAACAGCATATGTGTATGATATTTAAACAAATCCACACGACTTGACAGATTTGAATCAAAATGTACACAAATATTGTTTAATACCTACTTAAGAAAGGTCACTTAAGGTTAAGATATTATTTCTCAAATTGAACCTTTTACTTTACTATGTGACTTATCTATTTCTTAAGGGATTTTAGTCAAATTTGACATCCGCTTTGGAAATGAAATTCTAAAATGATTTTTGGATGAAGTTCTGGAATATGCCAAAGTATGATGGAACTTGCTTATTTCTCAACCAATTATGATGAAATTCGGTTTGTGCATTGGAAATTGAATAAGAATTCCTGGAACTCTTCTAAAGTGGTCTTTAACGCTTTTCACTGCAGCTTCTCACAGACCTCCGAAATGTGGTGAACTACGTGGGATGAATCGTATTGGTATTTGGTCTGTCAACAGAAATTCGGAAAATGCATTAGAATTGTGTCTTAAAAATTTGAAAAGTTCGTATAAATGGTTTCGGGCTCCAATAAAATTCGTGCCATTGTCGCTGTGAATCTCCCTACACAGCCCTCTTCGTGTAACAAATCTTCGAAGCGCAGCAATGTAAGCGTTTGTGGTAAGCTCTGACACTAACTCAATATGTGTGGCTTTCGTAGCCAGACATGCAAAGATGAACACATAACTTTTATATGTTTTCTGCCCTTTGCCTTTTCTCAAATGTGTCTGAAAAGGGCCAGCGTAATCCACTCCAACTTTATAAAAAAGTCTAACGAGTTCTACTCTCTGCTGTGGAAGATCAGCCATGACTTTAGTTAGATCCTTTGCCTGGTATTTTGTAAATTTGACGCAACTATGGACAGTTCTGCATCCTATGATCCAGTAGTTGTGACGCAGTGTAGCCATCATTAGGCATTTGTTATTCTGCCACCGACTCTTAAAAGACCTGAATCATCAAGGTATGGTTTTAAGGTCTTTAACTTACTTGCCCTAAGTAACTCTTTTTTCGCTGCGATTAACTTGATTTCTAATTCAAAGTGCCTATACTGTATATGCTAGAAAATAAGACCCCGAGATTTTTGTAATTCTGAACTTTGCAGACAGATTGCTTAATATTGATAGTCTAATAATGATTGAATAATGTTATGTATGATGGTATAATTGTACGATGGTATAATGGTATGATGTTGTGACGGTACGATGGTACGATGGTTGGATGATATGATAATATCATGTCCTGATGGTATGATTTTATGATTTTATGATTATATGATTATATTACGGTATGATGTTAAGATGTTATGGCGGTATAGTGGTATATTGGTATGATGGTTGGATGGTATGATTATATGATTTTATGATGGTACGATAGTACGATATTATGATGATATAGTGGTATAATGGTATGCATTTGTGGTGGGTTGATGGTAAGATATACATCATGGTGTGATAGTGGGATGGTTCGACTTCACTATGGTTCGATGGTATTATTGTATGGTGGTTTATTGGTAAAGTGTCATAATGGTATGATGGTGTAATGGAATAACGGTACGATGGAATGATTGTTTAAGGTTATGTTGGTACGACGGTACGTATGCCTGTATGATCGTACTTTGCTATTATGGTATGATGTATGGTAAGGTTTGAGTTGAAATTGAGTTGTATTTGAGAGAGAAGTTCGGTTAAGGATTAATTTGAGGTCGATTTTATGGTTCAGTTGGTGGATACACGATTGGGTTGGAAAATAAGTGTGGAGTTGAGCAGAGGGTTGAGATGTTGTTCAAGCTAAGTTGAGTTTAAGTTGAGTTAGGATTTAGCTAGCTTGCGTTAGGGTTAAGTGAGTTGTTCGGTTGGGGAATCATTTAAGGGTTGATTTGAAAATTGATTTGCGGTTTATTTGGTGAATAAGTTGAGGGTTGGGCTGGTGGTTAAGCTAAAGATTGACTTATGAGGTTCATTTCGAGATTGATTTGGGAGTTGAATTAATCAAGGCCGAAGTTCTGATCACTCCATGGGGTTTCAGCCCTTTATATTTTGATGATTAAATTATTTTAAATTTTTGTTTAACTAAAATAATTGATTATGCTTAGTAAACTTTTTACATGAATCAATATTTATAAAGTTCATTTTCCGTTTAACTCAGGGGTTGACTTTAAAATTACACAATTTATACAGTTTTAAGATTTGGACAGCTTAGACAGTTTTAAAATTTAGTTAACATTTTTGAAAGACTTCACTCTTTGTTGCCCTACCATGATTCTCCTTTTGTAGCATTTTTAGTATTTATCTTCAATCATCTCCAGATATTATAGAATTCTTTAACTTCTTGGAAAGAAGAGTTCAATCATTAGAAGCGATGGGATTCACTAAGTTAAATATATACTGTGTATATGCTGCAACCATGGAAGAAAAAGTTGGTGAGCACGGAAACTAGCAGTGTCCATTGTTTAAACAAGCATTCTACCAATGGCATCAATTATCATATGTAAAGAAGCCAAACATACTCTTCTACATGGAAATGACCTGTTATCAAGTACTAAGGGCACGACACAAACATTCCTGGTCAATAGCAAGGGTCAGTATTATGACCAACTGCCATAATTAAGTCAAAAACAGGAGGTGGAAAATCCAACACAATAAGACCGCTAATAGATCTATAGGATCTCAGGCAATATTAATTTCTGCAAAAGTTTCCAACTTATTAAATATCAAAAAGAAGTCGGTTCCTGTTAGACAAGAAAAATTAGACCTGTGAAAACAGACAGTAAAACTAAAACTAGCATTAAGATTTGAGGGAGGCTTTCGATTAGTATTCGATGAATTAACGCTGTAGCTACCCGAGCCTAGATTAGATAACACCAAATGGACCCATTTTCAGAATAAGCACGTGACTGTTCCATCCTATAACCAACTCAATGAATCGACCTTGTACTAGGGGCACTCTACTATCAGTTGATAATAATTAAAAATATTACAAATATTGGGTGGTATTAGAAACACATGGCACAACATATGTATGTATAAATCAATCGGAATACAATTGACATTTTACTGGAAAACGTCAACATCCCTGAACAACAAAGTCGTGGAAGAGGTAAAGGTTTTAGGGGCTGTTTCAGAAAACAATAAGACAATATTATTATGAGAGATATTATATGATCCGAATTCCATTCAAGTAAACCCAAGCTGGAATAGAGGCACCTTAAAGAAGGACTCTTGCAACGTTTTAACAAATCCAAAGAAGAGATATTGAAGATGCTGCATTAAACAACTTTACGATAAATTCATTGAGGAACATCAAAATAAACCACACATTACTTTAATCATCTGGGTTTTCGCAGATTTTATACCTACCTCCCAAATTCCACCAAAATGAGGAGCATATGGTGGTATAAAATGCCAAGTAACCTGATATCTTTGAAATATCGAATTAGAAATTAGTTGTACATTATTTTTAAGAAAAATATTTATTTCCTTTAACTTTCTGCGCAAGCAGCCACTCCAACCTAACCTAACCTAACACCCCTGCGCGCAAAAAAATCGATGTAATGCGCCTAAAAATGCATCGGTTGATAAATTGCCTACGAGTTCTATATGAACCGCCTTCGTACTTATAGGCAAATAATTAGGCATCTGCAGGCCTTCTCTGATCGTTGACCTCGCCCGCGTTTCTAATAGGTTTTTATAGGACCTGCAAAATTCAACCCTATTTTTAAAAATGGTTGAATCAATTCTACTCTCTCCTTACGAAGATCGCCCATTAGCTGGCTCTCGGTTTGAGGGCGTTGTTTAATGCAATAGATACACTTGTGCACTATTGATTTGATCAAATTTTTGCCTTTGATTATCCAATATTTTCTTCGAATTTGACTTAAAAGCAACGATGCCCCGCTATGTAAATACATTTTGTGATATTTCTCAATGATCAATTTAGTGACATCGTAATTGGCAGACAGAATTATCGGATGACGTGTATCGTCAGGTGCAATCGATTTGTCAATTCGACCACCCACTCGCAAAATTCCCCTTTTGCCAACATGGATTTAATGATTTGGTTGCGTTCTTACTCGAAACTGCGTCGCCTTTATTCACATCTCTGATTTCTTCCCTATAATTTTGTAGTTGTGATTACCCTAAAATTTCGGTTTCTGCGGCTTGCCAATCATATTGAGTTTGGTTGGTTGGTTCAGTGTTTTCCTTCAAACATAAATAATAAAATTTTCGGATGTTCATCAATATACGTATGACCTTATCATAACTAGAATAAGCGCTGCATAGGTCTTGAATTAGTGGCTTCGATTGATCTAAACAGGTGGTGGTCATAACTTGTATTATATCTCTTCGTTCTGGCTGATTTGCAGTTTCTGTTTTTCGAATATAAGGCCAGTTCTCAGCGTCTTGGCTTAAAAATTCTGGTCCATTCCACCAGAGGGTATAGCTCTTTAATTCCTTCAGACTTAAACCTCTTCTAGCGCAATCCGCTTCTTCTCGGAAAGATCTCTAAAATTTCGCTCGTTCTATTCGCAACGTATGTTTCCATCTGCACGGTGGTTCGGAAAGCCAATTTAAAATGATAGTGGAATCAGTCCATCCGAATAAATGAGAATCTAGATTACACAAAACTGCTTGGACATATTTTATTAGGCGAGCCAAAAGCATAGCACCATTCAATTTTAACCGGGGTAAAGATATATTTTTAATAGGCGCCACCATTGTTTTTGCCGCTATAAGACTGGTAACAAAACTGGCATTGTAGTACGTGCGTAAGTACACGGTCGCTGCAAATGCCATCTCACTGGAGTCACAAAATCCATGCAATTGATGTTCTTCTCCATTGGTTATAAAAAGCCACCTAGGTATCGTCAGGGTTGAGATTTGGTCAGCTTCCTCTCTAATGGTTTTCCATTGGTTTTGCATTTTGCCTGGTAGTTTGTTGTCCCATTGCACATCTAGCAGCCACAATGTTTAAAAAAAAACTCTTTATTTTTATTACGTATGGTGATAAGAGGCCCAGAGGATCAAAAATCCGACTGGCTTCGGAAATTATTGCACGCTTCGTGATATCTCTTCTAGAGTGACGTTGTAAGTGAATTTATCTGCTATTGGCTGCCACTGCAACCCCAACACCTTGATTTAATTGACATCTTCAGATATTATCTTTGGCTGTCGTGGAAAAGATTCAGCTGCATTTATCTTGGCTAACACTTCGCACGAATCCGATGACCATTTCCGGAGATTGAATCCAGATTGCCTCATTATATGTGAAAGTTGTTCTGCTAATTGGGTTGCTTCAGGTATTTAATGTGTTCTAGTTAATAAATCGTCAATATATGTGTCTCTCTGTAAAATCTGTGATGCTTCCGGATATTGGTTACGATTATCCTCGGCGATGTGGTGGACAACTCTTGTTGCTAAATATGGTGCTGAAGACATGCCATATGTTAACGTCTTTAATTCAAAATGCCTTATTGGTGTGGTGTGGTCGATGTTTGGTGCCGTACTATTCGTTGAAATCGGCGATCGCTTGGGTGTATCCATATCTGCCGATACATTTTTTCAGCATCTTCGGTAAAAACAATTTTGTACACACGAAAACGTAGCAGGATATCTACTAATACATTTTGCAGTATTGGCCCTGTGAGTAAATTATCGTTAAGCGAATAACTTGAGCTGGTTTTGGCCGACGCATCAAACACAACACTCAATTTTGTCGTTGTACAAGTTTCTTTCCAAACTCCGTAATGTGGTAGGTACAGATAATCCAATGGATGTTTTGGTGGATCCACTTCTTCCATATGTCCCAGTTGCCTATACTTCTCCATGAAATCAACGTATTGCTCCTGCAAATTAGGATTTTTCATAAATTTCTGCTCCATACCGTGTTATCGTTTGATAGCGATACTCAATGATTCATTTAATGGATTAGAATCTGGTCTAAAAGGAAGCTTCACCATATAGTGCTTGTCTTCTAATTTCGTGGTAGTCGTTTTAAAGAGCTCTTCGCAGATCTGAGGTTCAGGTAATAATGGAATCGACTTAAAAACCTCTTTGAATTCCCAGAAACTTCTCAAGGTGTTATCTAACATATTATTATCAACGATTATAGTATTGCATTGATTCGAGTGTTGTGCTTGTGATATATTCCCCGTCAATATCCATCCGAGATGTGTATTGTAAGCAAAAATTTTATTGTTGTGATCTTTAAGCTGCTCTGGTTTAAGCATGTCAAAAAAATTATCAGCTCCGATAAGTAAATCGATTTTGGATTTTGACTGCGGACTTACATCAGCTAATGTTAGAAACGAAACACATTGATACGCAAACCAATCACTTTTTCGCACAGGGGTAGCTTTGGTGATAGATGGTACTACATATGCAGAGATCTGAGCTGTGAAGTTGGATTCGAAATGTGGCGATACTACGACCCTTACTATTCCTCGGGTATTAACGAGCTTTTGATTAGCAATGCCTTGAATGTTGATTTTTCCATATGTTCGTTTCAGACCTAGTTTCTGTATCAGTGCTTCCGTTATGAAAGAGCTCTGCGATCCGGAATCGAGTAAAACTCGACATAGTTGCGACTGACCACTTATATCTCGCACTCTGACGGTCGCTGTTGGTAAAACAGCTAGATTTAATATATTGCTGGAGTGAAGAAATGATGATGTTTGCGATTGAGTGTCTGCTAACGAACGCTGTGTTGGTTGTGGTTGTGGTTACAATTAGGCTCTGGGCTGGTAGTGACTGCATACTGGTGGAATCTATGGCATCAGTGAATTGGTGTAGCAACGAATTGTGTCTTCTTCGGCAATAATGACATTTTCTTCTAGATTTGCACTGGAATACGGTATGTGACTCCCCGAAACAGTTGAAGCAACGGTTTTCGGTCTTTACTAACTCTCTTCGTTTCTCAACGGTCAATTCCTTGAATTTTGGGCATATGCCTGAATAGAGTATGTCAATCTTTTTGGCATATGGAACACGACATTACGGCATTGGTTAACGTTTTTGAAATTGATTTCGTTTGGACTGAATCCAAAGCATCAGCTCTTTCCATCAAAAAATCGATTAGTGATTGTCAAGTTGGAAACTCAATGTCCGATGTCTCCGTAGCCCATTTGTCTTTCGAATCTTCATCTAGTTTTTGGATTAATATGAAAACTAGCCATGGGTCTCTACATTCTGCTTCAGGTCCGATAGCCTTTAGTTCACAGATAACTTCGTCTACGATGTCCATTAACTTTCGAATATCTTGAAATGTTGAGTTGATCGATGGTAAATCTATAAAACTTTTAATGAATGATTGTACGGTGTACCTTTTTCTATCGTATCGATTCTTCAGCTTGTTTAACGCCTCAATGTAATTTGCGTCGGAAATGTGAAGGTGTTTTAAAAGGTTAGCGGCTTCATCTCTCAAAAATCCCTTCAAATATTGGAATTTTTGTGCGGTGTTTAAATTTGGATTCTCGTGGATAGTGGAAGCGAACAAATCATAAAATGATTTCCGTAAAATGGAGCTATCTTATTCTTCGATAGTTTGACTTTAATATTTGCGCCTTTTGAATGTTCTCCCTGAGTATCAATCAAATCGAACGACATATTTCCGGAAACCAAGTTTGCTCGTCGAATTAGCCGGTTTAAATCTGCGACCGTTGTATATTATTTGTCCTCAAATTAATATTATTGGCTTTTATCTTTATTATTAAATTCGTTAATCACATTTTCAATCTCGTGAAATTCTGATAATAATTCCTCTACACGTCGTAATCGAACCTTGAGTTGCTCAAGATCCAATTGGGATGTTTCAACATTTTTACCGGATTGCACGTGATTAAATATTTTCGCCAACGAACCTTTGATGTTGGAACGGCGTTTATTTGCGGCTTTTAGCTGCGACATTGCTCACAAACAAATTCACTTTGGTTGATACAAAACTCAATATTTTCACAAAACACTTCGTAATTTATTTGGTATTTCTTAGCAAAGCCAGCACGTGGTTACATGTACATATGTGTGGTACGGTATGTTGGGTGATAAATTCCACTTATTGATGACAAATTAGCGGTCGAGTAAACAAAAACAATAATTTATATGTTTACTTAAACATTGGCGTTTACCAAGTGTAATAAATTTTAAGTATACGAAATAGCTTATTATATTATCTTGTAAAAACATAAAATTATATTCACTCTCTTTTGCATCGACCGCCAAAGTGTGTATATCGAAATAGATCGCCGAACAGTGAGGTTACAAATCATATTACAATTAAACTTGTATACCAAATAAAATTTTGTTAAAACATTTAAAGTAAATCGAAGAGTTTTATTTAATTATTGAACAAAGAAACCAATTAAATACAGTCCAGTATCATAAATCGTTATCGTTACAACCAATGATTACCAAATTATTCTCGATTATCATGCAAGCCATCCAAGATGATGGAGCAGACTGCGCTTCCAGAGGTTTATCAGCTAGTGAATTAAAATCACATCTGCTGTGGTGGAATGGTCCAAGCTGGTTGCATGAAGTTTCTGCTGCTTAGCCGTCTCAGGCAAATCATTATTGTAATATTGATGATAAAGGTTATAAACCGATAACTTTTACTTTCACTTGTACTAAATCCAATGAATGGTACCCGACGAAATGATCAGTAGGTATTCATCATTTCGCAAATTGCAAAGAGTTTTGATTAGATTCCTGAATCGAAGGGAATCATTTAAGGCGAGATAAACAAATCCACGTAGTGCGCGTAGTATGTCAACTCGAGCAACAACAATTTTACGAAGATAACATAAAAGCATTGCAGTCAGAATGGGAAGTCAGGATTTTTTCGCTGATGATTCCGGAATACTTTGAGTTGGCGCTGGACTGCACAATAGTTTGGCTCCATATATTCAACGAAGCACCCGATTATCATGCATCGTTAAGAATATTTGGATAGCAAATGGGAAACGAAGACAAAAGAAATCATCAGAAAATGCGTCATTTGCTCTAAATTTAAAGCACAATGTCAAGAACAGTTTATGGGTAGCTTACCCAATGCACGAGTAGAATTAATTCGACCTTTCTTGAAAACTGCTGTAGATTATGCTGCTCCCATATCAATCCACGTGACAAAGGGACAAGGGCAGAAAACCTATAAAGCTTTCAAATGTCTATTTATATGTCTCAGCACAAAAGCTGTCCACTTAGAGCTAGTAAGTGATTTATCCAGCGATACATTCCGAGGAGCTCTTAAAAGATTTGAACCAGAAAAAAATGAGCCAGAAAAATAAGAACCAAATCGTTAAATTACGGGGGTGAACTAAGCAAGATTTCGAATTTCTTAAATACTTCGTATTTTTTTTTTTTTTCATCAAACCGACAGAATCATTGCAATACCTGAAATCTCAAGATATCACGGTGGAAATTTGCCGCATTTAGGTAAGGCAACAATTGGCTACATGGGAGTTGGAAAGACAAATTGATGGTTCATATAAAACGGAATAAACTCTTCACTCAAAAACAATTAATTTGGTCGTTCTCAATCATTTTTGCAGTCCAAAAAAGAGAAAGTTGCGAAGCTACACGAAAATCTATCAGAAAGTAAAAAGTATTTTAAAATTTTTATACGTTGTTTCAATGCAGAAATGAATAATGAATCGAAATTTTCAAGCTGTTTCTAAAAATTAAACAAAATATTGCATTTTAATCAAAGCAAATAAGCAACATGGAGATACTTTCCGTTTAATTTTTATGGTGTGCACATGATTTATATTTATTTAATTTGTTCTTTTTTTCAATACTCTTGTGGCACAGAGAAAACTTTAAAAATTAATTTCATATTTTTATTCTTCCAACCCACACAAATTCATAAAATAATTTTAAACAATATTTTCTTCTAAAGGAAAGCGAAAATATTCATTTTGCTCAAATAAATCAAACTAATTGCCAAATTATTCCAGTCCAAAAGCATAAAATTACAAGACTCGGAAAATGGGTGGATTCATTGACCAATAAAATATAAAATAAAAACGTACTTGCTGGTAAAATATGGATTAACCATTTGTATTGTTTTCGTAACGGTATTCCTGGACTACATAGTATGCTAATGTTAATATTGCTGAACCAGCTTGCAGGAAATATATCTGTACGTACGTACATACATACCACACTAACAAATCCTTTGTGACGTTATTTGCAAATTTAATTCCCAAATATAAGAGAGAAAAATGAGAATGTAATATATTTGCATTTTTATGATTAAAAAAACACGTACAACCACCGGTGATAAATTTTTTTGGTGTACTGTTGTTATACGTCCAACTAAATCTAACCAATCCATGTGGATCAAGCTTCTGCTTCATATTATACCGCGATAATTGATGTATATTTAATACACCTACATGTGTTGGTTTTTTTCTTGCCGCATAACGCGGAATGTTTATGTATTATACGTAGCAGTAAACCTTATCAAAAATATAAAAAAACGGAAGTTTGTAAACGATTAAAAAAAATTAGTATGAAAGCATTCGTAAATCAAAACAGTATGCAAAACTTAAAATAAAATTTAAAATCTTCCACTTGTGTTAATTACACAGGATTAGGTAAATACCTAAACACTATAGAAAGACTTTTGGGAAAAAGATTCTTCTAAATTTATTAGTTTGTATAAGTAAATAGCTGGTTATTTAAGATACTGGACGAAAAATGTGGTTTATTGTTGTGTGAGTTCGAGAAATATTTTCGGCGGAGTGTCATACTCTATTTTTTAATAGAATGTTAAGAAAGTAAAGTGATTGCTACTCATTAATTTCCAACTATCAAATTTACTCACAAGTGTTACTCACCGATTCGAATGAAATTTTGCATAGTGATAGAGAAATAAAAAATAATTACATCTTTGTCAATATTCTCGTATGTATAATTTCTCTGTTTGACCTGTCGGTATAAAAACCTTTTTGAACCATTTAGTGACAAGATCAAAGGTTAATTTCCCCGATTTAGAGGAGTAAGTGGGAATGTTTTCCGATCGATATCGGTTTTTCTCAATTACGGGTCCGTACTTACCATTAGTTTCTAGCAGAACTATGAGTAAAACTGATTGTACTTACCATCTGGAGTTATTAAAGGTTGAATTGCATTACTGTGAGTTATAGAATTCAATGACTGTCCAATAAATTCAATCTTCAATGACCCGTTTACTGATAGTATAACGGCCTGTAGATGACAAGCCTGTGTTCCTAGGGTGGAGCCTGTCTCCAATTTCACCTATTCTACAAAGTTAGAAGCCTTCTCTTGAAATTCAGTTTTATTCGATAGCTGTGTTTGCGTCACAAATTTATTTATTTTTCTGTATGCAACCATTTTGATGATGCTTTAAATAAATCAGAAGATAATCCAACATCTTCCCTGGCTGTCAAAGTACATCAGTTCAAATCAGCGTCATGTATAGCGAGACATTTATCGGACGCTGGATTAAACTGTTCATACTCCCATCTACACAATATTTTCTAGTTTGAAATTTTCTTGAATTTTTGTAGATGTGAGTCATGACTTCTTGTCTTCCTTTTTTCTGAACGCCAAAATTGTACAGATTTTTATTTGTATGGTACTCGAGTCACAATGAGTTCAGGTATGACTCCAAATTCGTTTTAGCATAAAGTATCATAAGTATCAACAAATACTTGACAATTCATCAAATTTTCTTAGTGAAGGGAAAATGAGGATTCTACATCATAAGTTGGATCTTAAAAATTTTGATGCAGATTCAAAATTATACAAGATTTTCAAAGTATGGGATTATTTGAGATAAACCGAGATTGTTGAGGGCCCTGATTTTAATTTTTGATGGCGGTAATGATTTCTAGGGTATTGCCTCGACTTCCCTATCGTTCGAGATAATCGAGTTTTTGGATGGAGGTGCACCTTTGACGTTATAGTTATCCATCTTTCCGAATTATTGGCGTTCTGGAAATTGGCGTTTAATGATGAGTATTTAGTGTTAAACTGTACTTTGTTAAGTTTTATTCAAGCTTTCCGATGACTTTCCGAAAAGTTTATCGTTAAGTATACCAAACTTGGGGAATAGCCCGTCCTAGTACGGATAAAATTTTGTGAATAATTTCAGAGAAAAAGTAGTTCGAGATTAAAGGACTTATTTGTGACAGAGGTTTTTTTTCAATTGTTTTGTATTTTTTTATTTCTTTCTATTTATTTACTTCATAGAAAACATAAAATTCAAAAAAAAAACCGTCAGTATAGATAGGACCCAAGATATGGGGTGTTGCGCTAACGCAAGTATTGACATTAGGATATACATCTTTGGTTTTATAAATTTTTATTTATTTACGTTATTTCACATATATCAATATAAATTATAATTATCAATCACATCTCTAATTCAAAACATAGGACAAGTTTTACCAAATTTATGTTAGTTGCCGATGGAATTCTCTGGAACATTTGCTATGTAGTGCAATATTGCATGTTGAACATGCATATATAATTTGCGAATGGCAATGCCTCCATCGCAACCTGGTTTCAGTCTTTACAGTAGTATGTGGTCCTTAAGCTAAAAATTTAGATGTTTTGGAAGTTTTTCCTCTCGATGCCAGTTTTCCATACCGAGTCAGAAGAGATCTTGCTAACTGTCGCCGAAACTCGAGCTGATCCAATTTCATATTATAAGATTTAGCTAAAGTCCACGCATTAGTTACTGCTAAATCGAACATCCACAAAACCACCGTCATGTAAAATTTTTTTCCACGAATATTCATCCGGTAATTTGAAATATGGTTATCCAAAATATCAACTCCACCCATGTTTCGGTTGTACATTTTAACTACAACTGGTTGCGGAATATCAACCCTCTTTTGTTCTGAATGAACGTAGCGTCGAGCTGTGCCTACTGACTATTTTCCAAAATAATTGGATAATAAAGATACAGTTTGGTTATCCTTCCATTGGGTCAAAACCAATTCGTTTTCCTTGTCTCGTTTTCGTATTCCCTCGGCTTTCTGTTTAAAATTTGTTTATCCGTAGTTTTTATGTTTTTTAATCTGTTCATCCTCAAAGTCCCTGTGCCCACAAACTTCATTTCATTAAGGGCACATAAGAGGTTTGGTCCTGTGAAGAAATTATCAAAATAAACAGCAAAATGAATACCTGGAAAATTGTTTTGTAGTTTATATGCAAAACTTAGCACTACGGATTCTCCGATACCGAAATTATTAGGACGTTGTTGATTACGGCCTTGATATAAATGGAACTGGTAACAGTATCCCAATCTACTAGCGGCCACCCATGCATTATACCCGAAAGGGACCGGCTTGTTTCGGTTAAATTGTTTGCATGTATGCCTTCCGTAATACGGAATCATTGATTCATCGACTGCAATATTCATCTCCGTCGGAGCATACTTTAAAAATAAGTCATTTAAATGTATTATGAAAGGGCGTATTTTGGCGAACCGGTCAGTAGTTTGTCCAATTGAATCGACATCGCAAAAATGAATATTTGTAAAAATGTCTTCAAATAAATTCCGTCTCATCCATTTTGATACTAATTCATTTCGTGTATCTTCTTCATTAGCCCAATATAATCGCCTTCGTGGTAATACGTTGTAACCAGATAAAATCATCACATCCAGAAACGCATACACGTCGTAAGCATCAATAATTATTGTTTTATTCCTTTTTTTTTGTAGCATAATTAGTAGTTTGATTTACCACTAAATCGACGAGTGATGGTGTAATGTATAATTGTAAAAAATCGATAGCATTTGACTCCTCCGATAGCGTCAAAGGGCACATGAATTTACCGTTCCATGATTTGAATTTATACAAGAGGGTCGATAACCTAAATTTCACCTCACTTCCCTGTCCCCATTTTTGATTTACCCATTGTGGAGTACTTGCGCTTGCAGGAATTATTTCCTCACATTCGTTGTTGCTTAGGTCATCTGTATTATATCGCAATTCAACGCCAGCGTTTAACTGATTTGTTGTGAAATTGTTAGGATTAGATTCGTCCTCGTCACCTAAATCTTCATCGGTATCAATATTTAATTCAGGAGGCTCTAAAAATAAGTCCGTTAGCAGTTCAACATCATCTGGTAAATTATCAAAGGCATCAAGAATTTGCGCGAAGGCAGTCAATGGAGTTTTCCTTAAAAATAAAAACATGTCTGTACGTGCCCAAAGTTACGATCGCGCAACATTCCAAAATAACAGGAGAAAAACGGTAACAAATAATTTTTTTGCAATTTTTAAACTATACATTATAAAGTTTGATCCATTTTACATAAAATCGAATAATAATTTCAAACTAATAGTATTTAGTATAGACTTACCAATATTTTATAGATTCAGGATCCATAATTTTTTAATGACAAAAATCAAACACTTTTTCTAGTTCATACAATTTGAGACACACAACTAATAATGATCCTAAATGCATTTTTTACGAGTCTTTATATACTTGCAAGGAAAACCGTTATGCATTTAACGGGAAAAGTGTGTTGCGCTAGCGCAACTCTGGTCAAAAATGGGTGGACGATTGTATTTTAAATAAACCTTAACCCAAAGAGTAAGGGCTTTTAAGAATGATGTTACATGTGTTGGGACATCATACAAAACCGTAAAGACCGACAAAAAGGCAGAGTCTGGATTTTGGTTTGAAAATAAAATAAAAATTAAAAAACAAAACTAACATGAGTTGAGTAGAGCAGTCGTTTAGATCAAACGCAACAATTTATTAATTCAGTCTAAAAAGACCAAAGTAATTCCTGTCAAAAATGTTTAAAAAATTGTTTGGTCCAAAACCCATTTTCTCGACGTTTTGAAAATCCCTGAGTCTAAAAAAGCAAAAAAAAAAAACCAATGTCGGTCCGTCTGTCTGGATGTCTGGATGTCTGTATGGTATCTCGAGAACGGCTTGTTCGATTTTAAATTTTTTGTGCCAATCTGTTTGTATGGTCAAGGCCGAGATTTGAAAAGCTTTTGTAACCTGTGCGTCAAGAGGGTCGAGTACCTGCCATACGAATTAACCCAAAATACCTGTTTATAGAAAGATTTACTAATTTTTTATATATCGTCGGCCTAACTGTGAATTAACGTATCTGACATTTTTTCGAAAGTTCTTTATTGGTACTAAATGTTTCGTCATAAAAAACTCTGTCTGAATTTTCCACCCGCGTTGGTTCACCGTTAGAACGACCATGTCGTCCTAACAGTCAATTAACGTGGGTGCAGGAATTCAAGCGCAGTTTCTCACGACGATCATTTTAGTATCAGAGATGAGTTTTCGAGAAAATGTCAGTTACGTTAATTCACAGTTAGGCTGACGATATGCTGGTTTTAATATTGAGTTGGTTATTGAGTTTGGGGTTGAGTTGAAGGTTATGTTACAGGTAAATTTGCGGGTTAACTTGAAGTTTAGCTGGAATTGAGTTGGGGTTGGATTAAGATATAGTGCGCAGCTGGCCAAAGATTTATATATGCTGGTTTTAGGATTAAATTTGAAAGACAGTTTGCCGTTGGGTTGAGGGTTGAGTTGGGGGCCGTTTGCGGGTTGAATTGGCGTTGAGATGGTATTAGACCAGTGTTTAGTGAGCAGTTGAGCAATCTATAAAATAAAATGAGTGTTTGTATGTATGTACAGTATATGTGTATGATATTTAAATAAATCCACACGACTTGACCGATTTGAACCAAACCTTACACAAATATTGTTTAAGACTTAAGAAAGGTCACTGTTAATATCTCAAACCTCAAATTGAACCTTTTACATTTCAAATTAAACCATTAGCAAATTAAATGAATGACCAATTAGGATGGAACATATCTATTTCTTAACTGATTTTAGTGGAATTTGACTTCCACGATGGAAATGGGATTCTCAAATTAGTTTTTAGATGAAATTCTGCAATATAGCCAAGTATGATTGAACTTACCTATTTATCAACCGTTTATGATGTAATTCGGCTTGCACATTGAAAATGAGATTCTAAAATGATTTTTGGATATTGTTCTGGAATATGGCTACGTATGATGGAACTTCCCGATTTCTCAACCGATTATGACAAAATTTGACATGTGCATTAGAAATGGGATTCTACTCTTACATTCTATGGAATTTGCCTATTTCTCAACCAAATATGATGAAATTCGGCTTGTGCAATGGAATAAAAATTCCCAGAACTATAAATAAAGCGAAATTTATTTAAAAAGCAGGGATAGGAGACATCAATCGTAGGCGTCATTACAAAGTTGGAGCTGGGGGGAAGTTGGAGGTAGGAGACTGGACGAGGAAAATATAATTATAGGGTTAAGTTGAGCAGCTAGTTTAGGATTAAGATGGAGATAGTGTGGAGTGTAGAGTTCAAAGTTAATTTGGGGTTAAATTGGTGGCTAAGTTAAGGGTAGAGTTAGGAGATGATTTTGTGATTTCATTGGAGATTACGCTGGGATTGAATTGGAGATTGAGTTGGATATTGAGGTTAGATTAAGTAAAGGATTAACGGGTTTAGTTAGGGATTGATTGATTTTCGAGTTAGTTTGATTTGACTTGATATATGTAATCTCACGAACGCACGTAGTACAGACCGAAGTTCTGATCACCTCGTGAGGTTTCAGCCCTTTATATTTTTCAAACATAGCATGCTTTATACTTACGAGTATTCTATGCATTTTATAATAAGAAAAAATTTAACCGAAAAATTTTCATTACTTAATACAACCGACAACAAAAGAATTTTTAAATATTTTGTGGTATTTGCTTTATTTAGGCGCATGCTAAAAGCTTACCATCTATTTTTTGTGTTTTTACTATAGTTACTATAAAGGGCAATATTTAGTTATTTTATGAATAATAAAACTAAAAAAAAAAAAAAAAAAAAAAAATTGAAAAGAAAAAACTTTAAGGAGAATCGAACCGAAGACTTCTTTAGTCCTATTCCAGTGCGGTACGTACCACTAAAACCCAAATCAGAAAAGAAATCAAATTTAATTTTCATTGTTATTTTGGTATGTTACAGTCGGACCAACGGTGTCCGGAGTTTCTTTAAGTTTATTGTTATTATTATATATTTCAATCACTTCAGAGAAATCTTTAAGCACGTAAATAATTGTCTAGTTGTCATTTTTATTCGAGTTGATTGCTTTCGTTTACTTTATGATTTCGATAGAAGAAAAATGGTTAAAACCCTTAATTGTCTTATGCTGCTACCTTAATGCTTTAGGCTGTATTAGACTAAATTCAATATTTTATATTTTTCAATTCGTTATGATGAAATGAAATGCCGTTATAAAATAAAAAAATAATAAATAAAGCAAAACGTCCTTTGTTGAGTATGGAACCCGAAACATTTTCCATTCGATTTTGGTTATTAAGAGGTCGACACCTATATCACTCAGGACACTCAGTTATAAATTTTAAGCATATAATTTGGAAATATAAGGAAAGAGTTCCCTAGTCAGCCAGCGATGAGCGTAAAGGTGGATTTATATTATCAGTTCCTTTCAGTTCCTACTCGTATCGTGTCAGACATCATCAATTTATACTATCCGTACCTTTCAATTCAGGCATTTTCTTCGTATGATTATCATTTTCATTATACATATATTCGTATCTTTGGGTTAAGTATAGAGTAAAGAAAACACACAAAAATACAAAAATGTTTTAGTAGCAATTAACAATTTTTGTTCGTTTCGTTATTCTTTCGTATTTTTTCGCCTTCAAATATCAGACAAAACATTCTTTTCAACAATATGTGTCTGTGTCGGTACGAGTAGGAACGGATAGGAAAGGATAATATAAATACTCCTATAGAAAATATATGTAACAATGTTTTTTTTGTCTGACACGATACGAGTAGGAACTGATAATATAAATCGACCTTAATTCGGTTATTCCATGGTATTACACTTAATTTTTTGAAGTTTTCAATCTCGGCCTCTCCGATTTCAATTTTTCTGTTGTAATCGTATTCCTTATTGAAAATAAGAAGACCGTTTCTTTTCCTAATTTTTTTTTTTGACGTTTGGTTGTCCTGTTATTTGACATTTTAATTTTCACAGTTTCCAAATTCTAATTTTTGACTCCTACATAAATGGTTGTATCTTCGGTTCTAAGAGGACTATTATCAAAAACGACACCATTTTGGAAAGGTAGCAATTCATACTAAATTTCACAATAATTTGTGTTTATATTTTTACCGCTAGAGGGCACAGCTACAAAAATTTCGAAAAAGGTAATACAGCATTTGATAAATAATAGTTCCACCTTCCAAACAACTGTTAAATCGTGTTTGGGGGGAGAGGGGGGCTAGTTTATCCGCTAGCTTCAAATTTGAAAAAAATGTAATTTTGATCAGTCTTTTTACGTTACAATTTGTGTTAAATGAGTATATAACGCTACCAGTGGAATTTTCAGTTCTGAATTTGACAGACTACATATTGTGATGGTGACACCTAGCGTGTGATAGAATAAGTTAAATTAATAGCTCAATTTTTTACTGTACTAAATGGAATTTTCCATGATAAAACAGTTCTAAATGTTTCTACAATATTCTAACTAGAAAAGTCATGAACATTCGTGAAGTTTGGTTTGTGTATATAACAATGCGAACAAGATCGAATTGTATTATTAGTATTTGGAACGCGATAGTGTTAAGATTAAAAGGAATTAAAAAGTGATTTAAAAAGTGTTGTAGTGTAAAATAAAAAGTAAAAGTGATCAGTAAAATTTGAAGAGAATTTACATAAAGTGATTTTGTGAATTTTATTGATAAACTGTGTTGTAATAAATTTCGTGAAATAAATAAATTCGTTGGTGATAAATTAAATTGATTTTGTATTATTCACAATCCAGTGATACGAACCTTAATTGACAATGCAAAAACGTAAAAATATTTTTACTGGGAATACTGCAAACAGGCTTCAAAATTACAATAAATTGATGTTTATACTTTCGCTTGAATTCTAAAGTGAGAAATGCAGTTATTTCAGTGCATTAAAAACAGTGCAATTTTCAACTGATATTTTTATCATTTTATGATACAAAAATGAGAATATTTCACTATTAGCAACAGTGGTTGCAGCACTTTATCGACAGTTGTTTCAAAGTAATTGTTCATGGTAGACAGTTTTACAAATTGGAAAAATTACAACTCTAAGTGTAGAAATTATCGAAATTTTAGCAGACTCCTTATTGTTTTGTTTAGCAGCATTACGTAAACACGATTACATTGCTAGAGAACAATCAAACTATGGGGAATATGTTGTAATTTTGAATTGTTCGGAGAACTATAATTTCATTACACAAAATGAAAACAAGCAGCACACTACTATACATACTACAAAAAAAGCTAAATTATTTCAAATCGTTGCTTACTACAAATCAGCACCTGATAAACAAAATATAATTTCTTATACCATGATATCAGAGGAAGAAATACATGATACTGTAGCTGCATATGGTTTTCAAAAGAAATTGATTGAATTTTTAGAGAGCTAAGTGTCTGTGTATTCCAGCTCCAAAAAAAATCTATTATTGTTCGGATGTGTATCACAGTTCAAGAATAAATTTAGTTTGGCCAAAATCAATCATCATGGAATGGATTTTAAAGTTGACAGCGAATGGAACTTCTTCGCAACAACAGTACATTATATAGTGTACAAAGTATTGCTTTTATGGCTAGGGTGGTCCATCTAACGTTTGCAATATAATTTGGCTCTAAATTCAAATATGAATGAATATTATTCAAAGCAATTGGTTTTATTAGAAAGATTATACATTCACATTGTCATTTAGTATATGGAACACAATTTTATTTAAATGACTTCCACGGCTGGTTTTACAGTACCCCATTCTGTCAAACCAATTTTTCAGAACATTTTCGGTTGTAAGGGCTTCTATCTCATTTTTCAAGTTTTGGATAGTCTCCGCGCAAAAAAAAAGTTCAACGGAGTCAAATCGCAACTGCATGGTGTCTAATTTACATCTCCGTTACGGATGAATATTCCATCGCCGAAGATAGTGTGTAAAATACCGTTTGTTTTGTTTGCTGTGTGGCAAGTTGTGCAGACCTATTGACACCAAATGTCGTGTGTTTCCTCCTCTTGGTATTTCATTTCTACTAAAAATTTCTTATAGTTTGGTTAGAGGACTCACCACTTTGATAGTAAGATTTCAATATTTCCCAATATATTTCAAGCGTAAAGTGACCAATTTCGTAAATGTCAAATATTAAACTCGAAATTACCGGTAGCTGAAATTGCAAATTCTAGTTGAACCACCTGTTATAAATTGATGGCGATGTCCCCAAAAAGAAAAATCCGAAAATAAATTTCCAAAAATTCAAGTTGTTCAAATATAAGAAACTTTTGTAATATTATTTTACTTCGTTTTATGGCCTAGAATATGTAGGCTGCCGCCCAAACTCCCGCTTTGACCATTTTTTGAAATTCAGACAATCATAGAAATTAAAACCATTTTTTAAAAATTGTTGTTTTTAAATAATAATTTACAAATTAAACTAAAAAAAAACTCCTCAAAGGCAATAACATTGGTCCTCGGTGCGCAAGGTGCGCAAGGATAACAAAAAATATGTAGCAGCATTTTGTTTTCTTGTACTTAGTATAATAAAAATTTAATGCGATCTTCCTTTTTAAAGTGACTCTTTACTTTAGATTTTTTGGAGATTTTTAATTTTGCCATATGCCTCACATGCCCATGTACTGAATAGATAGTGATGATAGTTAAAACGCCATTTTTTTTATATTAGAGGACCTGAATGCGCCCCATGGCACTATTTTTCATCAATCATTAGCTCGCAAATCATTATATCATGCCTCCTAACATTAATCGACTTACGTTACATATTTATAATCGAATTATTTGTTGATTTAAATTAAAAGTAGCTACTAGTAATAAATAATGCTAATTTCTAATTATATACCATAGTAACAAAATATAGTTTAAGTTAAAATCCAACAGCAGAGTACGTTTCATCCCAATTTTGATTTATTTAATCAATATTTGCGCGCAGAACACTGTTTTCATGCATAAAATGATAAAAGCTTTTTAATAATGGGAAAAATTTATTTTCTCAACATATGTTCGGAAATTTTTATATTTTTAATATTTCTTGTATCCGTTTTATATACGAATCCAATCATATAGGAACTCAAATATTATTATAATTCAATATAATATTCCTCTAAGCATTAAGCTTTTCATTTTTATTAGAACATTTTTTCCCATTTTTTCTACGAATTATGAACGTTTTTATGTGTTCTCATCGATTTAAAAATACAAATTTATTTATTTTAATAACAGAAATATTTTTGGTAATACACGTTCGTTGTTTTTTTTTTTTTTTTTGGTATTAAATATCATCGACAAATGACAACCTACATATGTACATGCAAAAGTACATATTAAATTTTGGTTTTAGTCAAATTTAAGATAAAATATGTTTTCTTGAGTATTTGAGCTTTTTCGGTGTCTTATAAATTTTTAATTTTAAGGTTTGGTAAATTTAAACCCATCCGTCTAGATCCTAGAATGAAAATTGACAGCTGATGTAATATTAATAAACCCATGATATTAGAAGATCAATAATTTTTTTTAAGATTTCTATTAAACAACAGGCATTTACATTTTAATATGTTGGATATAATGGGTTGTAAACTAAGATGTTTTTATGATTTATTTAAATATAAATAATTTTGATAGGCCTTCCAATCTATCCTGAGCAACATAGGTGCTGGTGCAATAAATTCTGCGAGGATACCCATACTAATGATTGCATGTATTGGTCTATTCATGATATCTGCAATTGTTCAACAATATCCACATTGAGTTATTCCAAACGTTCATCTAAAAGAAAATAGAAGATTTTAAGGAAAATAGAAATGTATATACAAATTTTCTCCTTATTTTGTTATTGAACAATTATATTCTTTCTACTTTGGTTATGTTATTGTTTTTGTTTTGTTTAAATTTGATATTGTAGATTTTTTCGTTCAAACTGCCATCTATTATATACATATAACAACTTTAATGAAATTGAGCAACAATTTGAATCACGGCTGGTTTATACCATTAAATAGTTTTCTTTTAATCTAAACGCTACATAACTATAACATTTAATACTTACGTGTAGGCTTAGGATTCCTAGGTAAAAAATATTTTTTTTTGGAAATCCAAACCAAAAATTTATTCAACAAATTTTTGTTTTAGAACAAATAAAACCGAATTAGCTATATGTATATTTTATCAAATATTTTAAAATATTTTTGCATACTCAGATATTTTTACATATTTCCACCTATTTTACGTTTTACCACATATTTTATGGTTTATTCAAAATAGTTTTAATTTTTCTTCAAGAATAACGTAATTCTACTTTCATAGCTTGAAATTTAAATTTTAAATTTAGGCCAACAAATACTTTTTTTAGAAGTTAAAAATGTTTTACTTTGGCCTAAACTCCAGTAAGTTAGATTAATAAATTAAGAACAAAATAAATGTCAAATTAAAATACCTTAATAGTTTACTGCACATTATTTGACGATCAAAGCGTTACAATTCTTTTACTAATAAACATTTTTTAAAGGTTAAAATGTATATTTATAAACGGTGAATTAATATTTAAGAAGGGCACAAATCGATAGGCTGCAGTAATATTTACCATTCATTTTGTAACCAAATTTAGTGGAAAAAGAAAAATAACCTTACAAATTTAGATGTTGTTCAACATATTTTTATTATTATTTCGCACATAATTCATTATTATGTTTTGTAAAATTTGTTCAAAAAAAGATGAAATGTATTGTTAGAAAAAAAAAACAAAAAAAAATACGTATATATATATATATATATATATATATATATATATATATATATATATATATATATATATATATATATATATATATATATATATATATATATATATATATATATATATATATATATATATATATATATATATATATATATATATATATATATATATATATATATATATATATATATATATATATATATATATATATATATATATATATATATATAAGTTAATCAAACTCGAAGTTATATGTACAAAAAATCAAACAAGACTAAATTCTTTTATTTAACATTTACATTAATTACACAATTTTCTATTTTTATTGTTGATTGTACAGGGTGATCCTACACAGCCGTCCTGATTAATCATCCGGCCCGGACGATCGTTCCTCGTCTTCGGTAACTTCCGCTACTCTATTCACAAAATGATCATTCTGTTCGGCAATTTGTATTTCGTCGTCTTTTTCTTCTTCTGATGATGATGACGCTCCGGAATAATAAAGCTTCTTTTTTCAGCAGATGTTGAAGTATTGGCTGGACCTTCGCCATGGGACATCTTATGTACATCATAACGGTCGTTTTGTTTCACTTTCACTACTTTATAAGGCCCAGTATATTTTGGATTCAATTTGGAACCACCGTTGAATTGCGTTCGTTTGATTAAAGCGAAGTCGCCAATTTTATACTTGTTTGCTTCTTTCCTCTTTTTATTGTAGGTCTAATGGTTTTCCTTTTGTATTCGTTCAATAGCTTTTTTGGCCTCCCTTCGCAATTCCTCCCTTTCATCCACTATGATTCTGGTGCATTTTTCTTCTATAATTTCTGTGATTTTTGTGTATTCTGGGCAGCGCATTTCTACGCCCACTAATAGCTTGAAGGGAGACATACCAATGCTCCGTTGAATTGAATTATTCAGAAACCGCTGTCAAGGATCAGTGTGCTTAAACTACTCATCTGGTTTGTCTGCTGATAGTTTTGTTAGGGCTGGAATCGCTATTTAAAAAACCCTCTCGATTTGGCCATTTCTAGCTGGTACACCTGTGGTTATAAAGGATAGTATAATCTTCTCTCGTGCACCTCTGCCGGCGATGATATAGTTGGGATTTCCAAAAGTAGATTTCTGCACTATAAGCTTCTGTATAGTCTCTTTAGCGCTTGTTGTTTTGGTTGGATACAGCCAGACGAATTTGGAAAATGCGACGATTAGACCAAAAATATATTTGTATTGCTTTCTGGTGGAAGCCAACGTACCCAAATGGTCGAAATGGTACGTTACCAATAGAAGATCGCCTTTTGGAATAGGGTTCGAAAGGAATTCAATTTGTTTTCTTAAAAATTGCCACTTAGTCCATTTTATGTCCAATCCATTCAGCTCTGCTACGCTTATAACTTTCTCCAATCCCTCTAAAGCGTCTTTTTCATCAATGTATATGCAGACCAGTCCTTCGACAAATAAACTCTGGAACACGTTGTTAATGTAGCGCACAAACACTTAAGGACTATTGCGTAGCCCGAATGGTGCCCGAAGAAACTCATACAATTCAAAGGGTGTGATAAACGCAGTATACTTTATTGAGCTTTCTTCAACGAGAACGTGGAAAAATCCATTGCGTAAATCGAGCGTGGAAAAGTACTCGGCATCTTGAAGTTTATCTATTTGATCGTCGATCAAAGGCATCGGGAAACGATCTTTATATATTAGTTGTGTTCCAGTCGACCACCGCAAGTACTTATAAGTACTTAGGTTTGTTTCCATGCTTAAACGAACTACTCGTAACTGCTCATGCTATTTTATAATGAGCAGCTAGAAGCAGTTACGTCAAATTTATCCGCTAGGTGGATTAGTGAAGTAATAATTGTTGTTGTTGCTGGGCTTATGTCAAAAAAAAAAAAAAATTCTGTGCGAATTAATTTTTAATAAAACCAATTTTGTGCGATAATAAAAATATTTTTTGTGCGGTGTAAGTAAAGATATTTTGTGCGGTAGTCGCTATAAATAAAGAGATTTTTGTGCGAATAATATTTTGTGTGCGATATTTTATTATAGCATAATCAAAGTTTCGAAAGTTATGATTGAGGTAAAATTAAATCTGAAAATTTTTAATGCAAATAATAAATTATGTTTTCAACTTTTAGTTCCATGATTCATCTGATTCTAGCCTGGATAAGGTCGAAGATTTGTTTTTTTCTGACTCATCATCAACAAGCTCTTTGGATGAAGATTTACCCAGATACAAAAAAACACGGGTAGAAAATTTTGTTAAAATAATACACAAATATCCGGGCGAAGAGTTTATTAGTCATTTTCGATTGAAAAGAACGATTATTGTTAATTCTTTAATAGGTAAGACAAAATCCAAAGCTAAAATATTTAATAACAAAAACTGAATTACATGTATTTCATTTTAGATAATTACAAAATGGATATGAGAAGAAGAAATAAAGGTGGATCGGAAGAAATTACTTCTGAAAAACGGGTGCTTGTAACGCTGTGGTATCTTGCGAACATTAACACTTTTAGGGAAATATCGAATCTTTTCGATATTAGTAGAAGCTCAGCGCATAGATGCATAGTGCGTTTTACTCACTGGCTAGTCCGCAGCGCCCATCATTACATAAAGTGGCCGACAGAAGAAGAACAACAACAAAATATTTCATTGCGATTTAATCAAATAAAAGAATTTACGTATGTGTTGGGATGCATTGATGGTTGTCACATACAAATACCAAAACCAAAGCAAAATTCTAATGATTATTATAATCGAAAAAAATATTATAGCATTTTGCTTCAAGGAGTAGTTGGGCCTGACAAAAAGTTTCATGATATTCATGTCGGAGAACCAGGGAGCATCCATGACAGTCGTATGCTCAAAAAATCTGAGTTGTTTAAAAGATGCGTCGAAAACCACGAATCATTAATTAAAGACAGGAGAATATTATTAGGCGACTCTGCATATCCATGTCTGACATGGCTTATACCGCCTTTTAGAGACTTGGGAAGTCTGTCTGACACTCAAAAACATTTTAATAAAAAGCATTCTGCGACGAGGGTTGTAGTGGAACACGCATTTGGGCTACTTAAAAACCGCTTTGGAAGATTAACAAAATTTCAAAATATCAAAATCGATTTTGTTGTTAACTGTACAATAGCGGCCTGTGTGCTTCACAATATATGTATAGATAAAAGTGATGTTTTAGATGCAGAAGTAGAGATTGAACCAATTGTTAATGTTTGGCCTGAAGAAAATCTTATAATGGAAGAGACCAATTTTAGAAGATAAGAATTGTTGCAAGAAATGTTTCCTGATCTTACTTGAAAGTAAAAAATTAAAATTGAGGATGTTGAGTTTTTATAAATTAATTTTATTAGAAATTCATATTATTTTTTATAAATAAATAAAAATAAACTCATTATTTAATTTTATCACATTTCATTATACTATACATACATGTAAATAAATAAAATAAACGATACTTGGTTTTAATTAAAATAAAATTGTGTCAAAATTTTTTTTTGTGATGACATCAATGACCTCCTTATGTCTTTGATCCCGGCTTTCTTCCTTTTTTTTTAAATATTTTTTGAGCAGTGTGGTTCTCTGCTTTGACGCCTTTATTTTCTCCTCGTAGTATTGACACTTGAAATCGGTGATTTTGTCCGAATTGCGTTTGCGACGTTTAGGTGGAACAGCAGAACTTGAAGGCACGTTTTCTTCTATAGAGGATGTTTAATTGTCGTCACAGCATTCGACCCGCTCTCCTTGTAATTGAGAAGAAAACACAGGCTCTATCCTTTCACTAGTCACACCAACGGATCGGGAGTGTGATGTTGATATTGTTGGACGAGTGCTAAACAGCTCGTCCATGACTTCTAAAAAAGCGAACCTCGACGCGCTTCCACCAGTTCCTCGATCTTTTGATGCTTTGTAAGATCTCCAAAGCGATCTCCATTTAATCTCTTAAGATTAACATAAATTAGTCTTATAAACATTACATGTTGTTAGTGATAAATTTATATTTACTAATATGTCCATATTTTCGATATCAGTCAAAACAAATTCTCAGAACTGCTTCTTTTTTAAGGTGGTAGCGTACTCTTCTTGCCTATTTCCATATACATGGATCAGTGCTTTTGTTTCGGCGTAAGACCATTTTTTATTTTTTATTTTATCACTCATGTTTTATAATATGGTAGAAAATATTAAAAAAAGAAATTCACAGCCCACTGTTCAACTTGATTAAACAACTGTTTTGTGTTTTGACATATGACATACAATAATTTTGTTTGTTGTATGTATTGAAATAAATTTGTAGGTTATATATTACTCATGAAATACATTTTTGTGCGTTCCATCGTCAATTTAGCAAATACACATTTAAGTACTTATAAGTACTTGCGGTAGTCGACTGGAACATAACTATTATATCGTTTATTTTCCTATAGTCCACGCACAACCTTTTGGTCGCACCCTTTTTGTTTGCCAACACATTGGGACTCGCATATTCGGATGTGCTGGCATAGAAAATATCTTCCACTAACCATTCGTTTACTTGTTTTCGGCCTTTGAGCTATTGGGTTCTCATCTAGTACAAATATTTGCATTTTTATATTTGTTGCAGGCTGGCATCTGTTTGGGTTGTAATTAATCACAATTTTTTTGATCTGGCTCGCCATATTTCTGTCTACTATATGATTGAGATCGAGAATTACATCACCTTGATCAACTTCCAACGCACAACCTTCAGGGACAAACCTTTTCATTATAATGCTGGTTGGTGTGAGGATAGTAATGGTTTGTTTGATCAAGTCTCTTCCTAATATGAAGTCTACCGGTAATATTTCATCTTCCACAACGTGTATCACAGTCGAATATATTTCATCATCAATGACTAATTGGGCCTCAAATTTTTCCTTCGTTGACACTCTTTTAGCACCAACGCCATTAAATGATATTTGGTCATTAGGTTTTCGACGCCAACATTTTGGAATTTTTTGAGTGACATGAGATTAATATCGCTGCCACTGTCAACTAATGCGTAGATTTTTTTCCCAACCAATAACACTTTTTTCACGGTTTTAGACAACAATGTATGATGTTCTTTTTTATGACTGTTAAGCAAGCTTCTTCTTGAACAACAGACACAGCTTTTTCAATGTGTGATAGCTCCCTGCGTGGAATTTCTTTTTTCACGTGACCATACTCGTTGCTTCCTTTATGTCCCCTGTCGCCACAATTATAACACCTTGACCCATACTTTGTTGAGCTCCTAGAGTTCTTAGTTTACTGGTGTACTGGATTGTTGCCTGGGATGTCCCGCTTCTTTGCTTTGAGCTTAATATTTGCAGAAATATTTAACTTTTCTTTAAACACTCATCTATACAACTTGCTCCATAAAGTACAGCTTTGTTATGTTCGTCATCAATAATACCGTTGATGCAGTGTTCGATAATAGCAGCATCTTTTAAATTTCCAGAACCTCCTCTGTTAGTTCCACTATTGTGCTGTTACTGAATGTATGCTGTTGCGAATTTAGACTAGCAGCACCTAGAGTATTTCCATCGTTACTCAAATCATTATTAATAGCACGCTTGAATATGTCTATCATCTTTTGTGCGAACACATCTGAATTTGTATCATGGGCATTATGACCCTCAAAATTATTTCTCTTGTGATTTTTTCTTACCCCGCATGATAATAGCAAAACAAAACGATCAAAATATATTTATTATATTATACGAATATATTTTGCTAACAATTAATATTTCTATGCGCTTCACCACAAGATTACAGTTTATTTTGGACTATTGTTTACCAATTAAACGTATAGCGGTAATTAACACACGTCCTTGAAAACTTCGAGAATTTGTCACATTGAAATTAAAATACATTAAATTCTACAAACATTATTATTTCGACAGAACTCCAAATTCCTTGTATTGATACTGTTTTTTTTATTATTAATACACTTTGAGTATAACACCTAAGAAATTGTCTCGTCAATGACTAATTTCTGAAATCTTCACGAAAATGACACCGTAAAATTTACCGCCGTGTTATCGATTTATGTCCAGCACGGAATTATTTGGTCGCCTTAATACACCAAATTTTATCGCCGTTTTTTAAATCGTCGTATTTTTTTATACTGCCAGATCCCGGTTGAGTCCCCAAAATGTGGGGTCAGTTAATCAAAGTCGAAATTATATGTACAAAAATTTAAACAATACTAAATTCTTTTATTTAACATTTATATAAATTACACAATTTTTGATTTTATTGTAGATTGTACATGGCGATCCTACATATATACGTATAACAAAAATGTTTATACAAGCCGTATTGTTTCTGTGACGCACGCATATTACTAAAGAAAACACCTACTATTTAAATGAGTGTTAGTAATATTTTGGAAAACTTTTCATACAAACTACAATTTAAAAACGAAGTATGTAAAGATTATGCTGTGTGACGATACTAATACTTAGAGAAATAGTAGGTTTTATTTTGTGTTTGTATCGTAATAGTACAGCTTCTACAAATATTTTTGTTGGTTTTGGTCTTTTGATTTAAACGACCGCCGAACTGGTCAAAAACTATTATTTTTCAAAATTTTTGTTCCAATAACAACTTTGCTTCGCTGAATTATTCTCTTTTGGGAACTTTGAGTAATTTTCAGTATAAATCAAAATCTCTCAAATAATTTGGAAAATCTGCAATAATCTCGAAAATTTACTGAGCGTCTAATCTCAAAATTTTCAAATCTCAACAAGTAGAAAATTTGAATTATTCTAAAAAAAAATGTCATCTATGTAGCTCAACAACTTCCAACTTTATCCATAGCTGGCTCTAAAACTGTTGTTGCTTTCATCTGTATTATGAAAATATTCGTCGCCATTGCGGTTTTTCAACTAGTTGCTTTTCCACATCAACATAACATCCCTTTTTATGGTCACGAAATTATTTCCGGGTAGCAGAAACCTTTTTAAGTTAGTAGCCTCACGATTTCCTTTTCCTATTGCAAACTTTACAGCTAAAACCTTAAATTTGGCATCATACTGTCGCCTTTCGCCTTTTGAAACCTTTTTTTAATTGGTGCAATTTCTCATCTAACGGTATACGATAATATTTGGGAAAATGTCGCATTTTTATTACGAATTTTGGGTTAATCGTAAAAAAAAATTGGAATATAACACGCACCCTATTTTTATGCCGGTCATTTTAGACAATAAAATGCGTGTTAGAATTGAGTAAATGCGTAACATCTATCTACTATACTACACTCTCATAACGCGTACATACATTATTGCGTTTTCCTACAAGCTGCGTACATGGTACATTTCTAGTGACAAAATGTACACCACAAAGTTAGCTAAATGACTTGAAATATTCTTAACTCGCACAAAAATTTAAACAGCCAATGGTCCACAGGGCAACAATTTTGGTTCAAAGGACAGAAACCCGCAGGGTTACAAACCTAGCAACCAATTGGTTACGTATTAAGCTCGTGTAGCTAACTTGGTGATATACATTTTTTGACCGGAAATGTACCATGTAGCAGCTACAATTACTTCCTTGTAAAATGAGTAAGTAGTTCAAAATACGTTTTATTCTCGATAAAGCTCGGTTATTATCGGAGCGGGTAAACAAAAAAATTAGATTAATTGGTTAACCTTAACCGTATCTGTCATTGAATTCTTTCATATGAGATGTCAAATAAAAGGCCAAGTAAAAAATAAAATTATTTCTGCTGTAATGTTTTCACCCATTAGAAAACCAAGTCAAAATAAGCGTCCCTAAAAAATGGCGAAGAATAGCTGTGTACTTTGTATTACATTAGTCATTGCAGCGTCACATTGGGGTAGAGAAGAGTGCTAAATATAAAATTTCACAAATTTCAATAATTTCATTTGTCAATATTTTCGGTGACACATTATTCTTTAAAAAAAGAAACCTAATCAACGACCCTTAGCCTTAGTTTAAAAAATATAAAGAGTGTAAATAAAATGTTGTAAATTTTAACACATTTTAGGCAACATACATTTTCGTGCGAAATTTTCATACATCACGCTACCGCACGCAAACACTTATAGTTGCTGCTTAAATGAAGGTAAAAAGCAATTTGAGTAGCGAAAATATTACTCTAGAGAAAGCGATATTATTTGTACTTCTTCAATCAAAACCTTGTTTTAGAATTGTTTAGACAGATTATGGTTTAAAATAAACACGTAGTGGCTGCGATAATTTGGTTGCATGTAAAATAATGTCGTAATTGTTACAGCTGGAATAATTATCACTGAGTTCGGACACGTCCAAAATGCCAAATTTCGATAACTTCTTCTCTGAAAAATCATGTAACCCAAAGATATGCCTAATTCAACTTCAAGATAAACTACAATAATGACGAAAATTTTAAATAATCTCGAAAAATATAATAAACACCAAACAAATCTCAAATAAGATTAAAAATCCCAAAAAATATCGAAAATATCAATCTCGCATCATTAATTCTGTAACATCAAGTAATTACAGCGATTTGCCAATTTAGGGTAATAGACTAATATCGAGAAACTTGTCCGACTTGAATAATCTCAAGTTATTTTAGAATTCTAGAATAATCTTGATATTCCCAAAAAAATTTCGATTCTTACCGAAAATCTCGAATTCACTTAGAACCCTAGAATCTTGAAAAACCTAAATGCTAATTGCAAAGCAAATCAAAAGAAAAACAATATCTTTTCGAAAAATAACTAGAAGACTTTATCTAATTTAATGTTACGCTCAATTCAATTCAAGCTAACCTCGAATGATCGAAAGTCTTGAATAATCTTGAAAAACTTCAGATAATCTTTATACGTATAAGCAACACTCATAGGGGCAAATACTCGGTAATACTAAGCAAATTGTATGTCGTGGTTGAATCAAAAAACCCGAACCTGGAGCACAAAATGCTGCACTATTCGTATAGTAGAAATTCAGCTTAGTTCAATGTTTCTTATCTATGAACGTCAGTTTTGGCGATAATAAACCACGACATTAAGTTTAATTTTTCCCAGATTTTGCTACTTTTCCAAGAAAGACAAAAAAATACAAGCTAACAATTTTTCGGGTCCGTAAAAAAAATTAGGTTGTTAAAATGAATGGTTCACAAATATTTAAGTTTTCTTTATTCTGCAAGTATTTGCCTGGCCCAAATAAATTCATTCTAATACGTTTAAAAATTTCAAAAAAATTAAAATCCCGATTTACCTGTTATCAGGTAACAATGAAGCAACTCCCTGAAAAAAATTAGTATTAAAAATTTGTAGACACTTTAAAATTACTAAAAAATAATTGATTTGATTTTTGTGTGGGTAAATATTTAGCAGCCGCCACAAGCAATTCATGAAGAAATTCTAAGCTTAAACTCATATTTGTCAATATTAAAATCATAGTTTTGTGCGATTCTTAAGAGTTTAGTTTTTTGCTAAAGTAGTCCCCTTCTCTAAGTGATGGTTTCATCTGTACTGAATTCACTAGCTTCAAGCAAGTTGCTTATCCTTTATTTCTACAAAGATTACTGATAGTGATAAACTGACTGGAGACAGTTTCTCGTTTCCCTTATAGAAGGGGGCGCAATAGCAGATGATGAGATAATGAGATTAAAAGTTGATTCACGATATCCTCAGCAATCGTACAATAATATAGTAAGTGCGTTTTCTGAGTTTCTTCAAACCTTACACTAGTCAAGGAATAACACATCATGATAACACATCATGATTTTAGGAAATTTCGAAAAAATTTTGAATAAAAGTATGCGGTGTCGTTTGAGTCTGGGCTGCGTTGATATATTATACGTAACAAAATTTAAAACAATAGATAAATTTCACAAAACAACACCTGCCCAAATCACTGGGGTTTTGGAAAAAAGTCCTCAAAGTTTAGTTTGTTTGGGTCGGGCGGCAACGCTTACGTGAAAAATAAAGAATTAGATATATGACAATGTGAATGTGGTGTTGAGCCAATATTCAGAATTAGCAAGCGAATGGACCAACACACATTCAAAGATATCATGGAAAATGTGATGGCGCCTTACTCCTTCGAAAATATGACGGGTCCATTTATTTTCCCACTGGATGGCGATCCTATAAATACACTGCAAAATTAGTAGTGTAAGTTTACTGAAAAAAAAAAATTGATGTTTTGGGTGCGAATCACCTAATTTATGGCGAGACGTTGAGCTAGGATTAAAAAAAACTTTGCCAAAAACTATGGAATTGAACGACTATTTTTGACTGCTATCGATAGCCGTCGAAAACAGTCATCGAATTGCATAGTTAGGCCCTAGTTTTTCGAGACGATATGCGTCAGTATATAGGCTTGACCGTTAATTTATGAGCAAGAAATGTACGAGCCCCTAAAATCCACGGGTTCTAGGCACGTGTCTAGTGTGCCTAGGCGCTAACCCGCCACTGACAACAGTAGACTAAATCAAGGCTCCCTTTACTAAATAAAATATTTGTCAATGCACAGCCAATATCAGACTCTAAACATCGAATTATATTTTATTCTAACTATTTATGGAACTCCAAAAGTAGGAGAAATTCGATATAACAAACGTATGAACAAGTAAATTGACAGTTGTAAAAACAAAATTTGTTTGTAAAAAAAATTTTTAGAGATTTAAAAAGAGAATCAAATTATTTTTTATCTTTGATCAATCAAAAAAAAAAAATTTTTTCGCTTCTTAACATTTTCGATTGAGTTTTGCAAAATTTGTCTGGAAATGATTGTTTCTTGATTACATTTTCAAAAAAATTAATATTTTCTGTTTGAATATGAATATGTAAAGAAATTGCCCTACAGCAAATACTTTGATCGTACCTGTATTATATTTTTTTGTTTGTATTTTATGTTCCGACATGTTGTTTATTTCAATCTTCCAAAAAATGTTATACAATTTTACCTTTGTGCGCAGTTTGCCCAAAAATGACAGTTTCGCGTGTATGCACAAATATTTATGATACAAAAAATACTGTCAGATTACGTTAAGATAAACCTTAAAAATGCCGACGACAGTAACCAATGTTGATTTTAAGATGGAAAATTGACAAGTTAAATTGAGATCTATCAAAATTTTTGAAATTCTTTTGAAATGTCTGTTCGTTTATAACTGTAGGGTACTCTACATACTCGACTAAACGCGCTCAACATGGAAAAAAGTTCTTAACAATAATTTCACTTCGATCCCAATATTCCCAATTGGGTCAAAATCGTAGTGCCAATTTATTCACCTGATTTTCAAACTAACCTAGCGGTTTAATTTCACCGAGTAACAGTCTCAACAAGAAACAATGGAAATTGTTTATATTATTAAGAGGCACAGGCTATGTGCGAACTGCGCATTGTTTATATTTGAATAATATTTATGCACTTGAACAAGATACGATTAAGAACCTTCGATTTTGGTCTACTCTCAATAGTAATTGGAAAACTTATTTTAATTATTTTTTTAAAGTGGAAGGGACATATATTGTCATTTGGGATTGAAAGAACGAATAATTATGTCCGTTTTTTTTGTGCGTTAAAAAAACAAATAACAACGAATAACAAATTTCACAACACCTGCGGGACAGCTTTCACTCTACGTTAGAGTGAAATATTATAATTTTTTATTTTATATTTGACGCACACAGTAACGACATGCAAGTGATTTAAGCTCTGTTGAGAAAACTCTAATCAACAATACTAAAATGTAAAACGCAGTAGAAACCTGAAGCACCTAGCTGCATCCACCGCTGCTTTATAAATTCCGCCCAGGACACATTCCTGGTTAAAGACAATCAAGCAGGTCGATAAATTCCTTAGAGTCTATTTCGCGTTGATTTTTATTTTATTTATTTAGTTCCACTTAAAAATTTACAAAACTTTTGACACACTCCATTTTGAGCTTTTGCTCATTCTCAACAGAGCATACCAAAATATGCGAATAACCTATAATAAATCAGACGCATCTGAATTTTGCTGATTATTTTCTGGTCCACCTCAAATATTTGATTCCCCTGGTGTCTGAGATATCTGGCCCAATCCGCTTTCTGCCAAGTTGTAATCAGTATCTCAATGGGACTGCTGCGGTTGTTTCTTACTGAAACCATCTTATCCCATTTTGTCTGATACTAAATGACGCCAGGTAATATATTTCCATGCGGCCACTATTGCTTGGCCTAGCTTTGGTCCACCCTGTGAATTTTATTTCCTCAAATTTGAAAATTAAAAATTAAAAAAAAAATTGCAGGAAAAATTTACGCAAATCCAGTCAAACACCTGCTGAATCTAGCGAAAGCTCCAATAGAAAACCTTACTTCCCACCTTAGAACACCTTTGCAGTGCCTTTTATATCCTATCCCATTATTGAAAAACTTTATGATCTGCGAAAAATTCACAAACCAGGCCAACAAATGAGAGAATTCGTCGCTAACAACAAAATACCATTAGATAGGATTTCGAAGTGAACTCTTTTTCCAAACATTCCTGTAGGCAAAGCACTGGAACTTCTAAAGAATTGGCTTGAAAAACAAGTCGTGGATCTCGTTGGATTTTTTTTGTTCTTTTTGGAAATCTGTGTGAAAGATCATTTGTTCCAATTTTGAGGTAGCAAGGTAGCATTTATAAGCAAATTTTCGGCACATCAAAGGGAATTCAATATATCTCCTTTTATAGTGCACTTATTCTCGGGTTTTAAATAAGAAATGGAGAGCTACCGTTCCTGGATGTAGTGGTGTGGAGGGAACTATTTAATGTTTTCTTTCAAATCTATCGTTAGGGAACTTCGGCAGACCGCTACAGCACGAATGAGTCTTACCATCCGATACATCACAATAGAGCGGCTTTTTTTAGTATGATCCATAATATCCCTCTTAAAGGTGTTAGAGAACAAGGAGTATTGCAGTGAAAGATTACTTCACGACACAGATAATAGACCATGTTGTAAGATCGACACTCAAGAAGTTTGAGATAAATATTGTCACCACGTTACTATTCGTCGCAGGAGCTATAAAGAAATTCCATTCTAGCATGTTTTAATTTTTTCAATTGGAGAAATCCCATCTGGACAGTCTAATTTGTCGACGTTTATGTTTCAATGATTGAAAGAACCTACAATACGGCACCTACACTTGGGTGCACAAAATTCGCACATTGATAAATTTGGCCCGAAATTTCAAAAATATCAAAATCAATGTTTGTTTAATTTTCTTGAATAAAGATTCAAAGTCTATTTCAACACCTATCCAGTGATACCACTTTTGTACTTATAACGTGTCAACAAAGTGATTTTTGGGGTCAACATCTGAAGTACACGTTTTTTGTGAATTTATCTGAATGAAAGTTAATGGTTAAAAATCGAATTAAAACATGGAAATTAGCCAAAAAATATTTTTATTAATAAAAAATATTCCCTCCCCTAGCCCGAATGACAGCTTCCATTCGATGTTTTCATGGATTTCACCAAAGTTTTCACCAAATCTCGAGGTATCGCCTTCCATTCCTCTGCGATCGCCAGTTGCAGCTCCTGGAGACTCGTTGAAACAACATCTCTGACTCGAACCCTTTTTTTAAGCTCGCCCCACAAATGTTCGATGGAATTGAGGTCCGGGCTTCGAGCTGGCCACACCATAACAGGCACATCACAACAGGCACTCTTGAAGGTACTGGAAAACTATGCCAGCCGTACATAATCTCGCATTATCCTCCATTAACACGAAGTTTTCACCAATAAAACCGGCAAAATGTACAACGTAGTCCTCGAGTATTATTTAAGAAAAATCCAAAAGAATCATCGTGGATGAAAGGGAGGAATTGCGAAGGAAGGTCAAAGTACCTATTGAACGAATACAAAAGGAAAACCGTCGGAGACGAGGAAAGAAGCTAACAAGAGAAAAGAAGCTAACAAGTACAAAATTGGTGATTTCGCTTTAATCAAAAGAACACAATTCAACGGTTGTTCCAAATTGAATCCAAAATATATTGGGCCTTATAAAGTAGTGAAAGTGTAACAAAAATACCGTTATGATGTACATAAGATGTCCCAAGGCGAAGGTCCAGTCAATACTTCAACATCTGGTGAAAATAAAGCTTTATTATGCCAGAGCATCATCATCATCAGAAGAAGAAAAAGACCACGAAATACAATTTAGGCTAGCGGAAGTTACCGAAGACGTGGAACAATATATACATATATATATATATATATATATATATATATATATATATATATATATATATATATATATATATATATATATATATATATATATATATATATATATATATATATATATATATATATAAACGAGTGTGCCCCATTTTTGCTTTGCGCTTTTAGTAGGTGATTCTAGATCTTGAAAAATAATTATTACAATACATAAACCTCAATATTCATAAAACAAAAATTTCTGTTATTTTCAGTTAATACGATTAAAATGAGTCTGCGAGACAGCCCATGCTCATTAGGCTTAAATTGAATATAATGTTTGATCAGTTAGTCAATAATGTGGGAAATCAGGCATTTTGAAACGTAATTTTGCTTCCATAAGCCAAAGCTTGCAAAGTACCCAAATTTTCCTATTATTTCAAGGGACCCGAAAACGAAAGCTTGCCTAATGGGCGGATTTTCCTTAATCCGCCACTGCCTGTTGTTGTTTAATAGAAGAAAAATAATTCACTTTCGTAACAGAAACTTTATTAAATGTCAAGTTTACCTCTAAATTTAAGATATTGGTTGTTGTAATGAACAACCAATAACAATTTTTGTATACAACACGTTTTCCGTCATTGTAGTACGCTGAGAGGTTAACTTTTACAGCTTTTTAAGTTTTTTTTTTTTTTTGTTTTTTCTAGGGGGAGGGGGGGGGAGGGGGGAGAGTTTCTTCTCCCGTGGAAAGTATTAGTTTTGTGTTGTTAAAAATTATAAACAATTAATAAAGAACCAGAAGAATTTGAAGGTTGTATAAAGTCAAAAGAAAAAACAAACGCAAAAGTGTTTTAAAAGAAAATGCTGGACTTGGTATGCTTTCCTTGAAAACGTCTATTCAGAAACGGATTATCTCCAGTGTTGCCAGTGAATGGGCATATTTAATTTCTCTATTTCATACAGAATTTTTCAGCGATTTCTTTATTAATTACCCAAAACCAAGCAAAATATTTTTTCTTCAGTCCCCTGATTCTCTTAGGGGCATACACACGATTGTTTAGCAACCAAGCAATAATCATATGAAATAAACAAAATGTTGGCGAACTAATTTCTATTGATAGAATCCTTTTGCGTACGCAAAAAATTGTGAGCAATTATATCGTGTTTTTGCAAATACAAACGACAGTTGCGAATTGCGATTTTCTAAATTATCGAGTATTTACACCATAATTTTCTAATCGAAATTTGTTCATGTTTGTTTTTTGTTTGTGAGGCCGGAATCATGTTAGAATACAATTTTGTGGGAGTTGCAGACTGCGCAGGGGAGATCCCGATGGAGACTTTAAGTCGGTTGCTGATATTGTTTTCTATTGCCTTCCAATTTAATTAATATTTTCTTTCCTTTCACGGTTATCTCACCTTCAGACTTGCTTGTAAATCTTCCACACCCCACTCTAAGCCTTATCCGGAAATTTCTGTTAACGGAATCCTTTTTTGCCGTTCAAAAATATATTACTGTCGAGTAGGGTTCCGCTACAAATTTTACACTATAAACCTCTATTTTCAGCGAATCTCTCACGAAGAATCAACGAACAATTCCGGTTCTGATATTTACAAAAAGCAACTTAATTGTTCAAGAATTTATCTGTAATATATATAAAATTTACTGTCGTAACATAATTGTTTGACGGCTCCTGGTAATTTAAAAATATAATCCATGAACAAATTTAATCGTTAATACCACGAACTCTTTGTTTAAACAGATCAAGCAGGGTAAGTTTAGAGCTTTATGATCAATATTAGAAATGATGAAAAACAAACGACGAAAACAGTATCTTCCTCCTTTATTTAATAATACACATAATCTTAAACAACTTCAATGTTTACTCTTGTTCTGTGTTTGCAGGAACTAAAAAAAATCCTTTTTTCCAGTTTACTTTATTTTGCTTCTTTTTTTTTTTTGTTACAGTTGATGATTTATATTCTTGTTTAAAATCCTAAACAAATATACAAAATAAATGTAAATAAAAAGGAAAATTATTGGATTTTATTTAAAAATTATGTTTACCAGTTTTTGTACTATGAAGGCAAGACTGGGAACAAAATTATAAATAACATTTTTTAAATTTATTTGATTAAAATCGTTCAACTTATGAAATACTGCCTTTAAAGTGTTTACTATAATATTACTTATGAAATATGAATAGTTAGAAAATATATTTGAAATAGTAACAAGGTGCACTGTTTTAAATTGCTATTGTTAAATCAGCAAAGCATTTTGAAATTTACATGGACAAGAATAATTGAATAACTGAGTCGCTTCTCTCTTTAGAAGGAAAAAAAATGTTAAGACTGAAATAAACAAGATAGCTAACAACTAAAATGCTATAAATTATGAAAAGGTATGTCACAATTTTCACAAACAGAAATGAAAAGTTTTTGAAACGGATGACAGTTTCATAATTTTATTTATAAAAAACTCTTTAGACGAATTTACAGAAAAAAATCTTAAGACTTTCTGATAAATAATACAAGTTTTTAAACTTCAAATTGTCACTTGAAAAGTTGAAAAACGGTTATTGAACCGTAATAACGAAAAAACAAGTTAAATAATTTGTCATTGTTGTAATGTTCAATGAACCGTCGAAAATCTGGCATTTGTTCTTTCTTTATGGTGGGTAGCGTGCAGAAATGCCTAATCATTTTAGCAAGATAATACTTTGGTCGGTTGTTTGCACCCAAGGAGTAATCCGATCGAAGTGGAGAAACTTGACCTGGACGTCTTTTACTTTCAACAGGAGGGTGACCACAAGTCACCCAAGAATTTAGTTTGAGCTGCTGAGTTATTCAACAAATTAATCATTTATTTAAATATGGCCCACCCAATAGTTAAAACTACGTTAAGGAATAAATGTTTAAATCAGAAATGATGTTAAATTAACTTATAATTCACTATTTACCGGTTGGGTAATTGGACAACTTGAATTGTCCAACATGTAATCTAAATATATTGTATTGTATCACAGTAAGATGGGTTTAATAAATTCTTTATTAAGTAATACATGGTAATTTGGATGGAATGTCTACCTACTGACACCGTACGATGAGATTATTTCGAACACAACTGTAGAACACGCTTAGCTTAGCACATTGAGAAATATTTAATCAGCACACTATTCAGAAGTAATTTCCAATTGGCTTAGCCACCAAAAACATTGGCAACCTATCAAAATTAAGTCTACTTCTTTCTAGTTACATATTTCCAGATTAACAGTTATAACCTGAAACAAAGATGCCTTGCAATCAAATCTAATATAAAGTTGCCGTTCAGATCAGCGTAGACCACAAAATAAAGTTTGCGATTTAACAAATACGCTTATATTTTTGTTTATTTTACAGGTAACTCTTGTTATCCAATAGAACCTTGGCTAATGACCCCATATAAAAATGCTCTAGACGGTACAAATTTAACAAAATATAACGATATTCATTCTAAATGCAGAAATACCATTGAAAAAAGCTTTGGGGTAATAAAAGTCCGGTTTAGATGTCTCTTAGGTTCGATAGAATTGCAATATAAACCCGAAAAAGCCGCCCAAATAATAAATGTGTCATGTATGCTCCACAATATTTGCATAAAGCATAATGTAGTGTTCGACGAGGCTTTGTTTGTGAACGATGAAGACTTTGAAAATGTGGGCAATACAAACACATCGAACTTTCAATCAGAAGCAAAACGAATTGGGGACCCAAATTTACAACAACAGTATTTTGACTGAAAACTTCTTTCGTTGGAGACCGTTATTGAAAAAACCGTTGATGCAAAAATGGCAAGGATGAACCACAAAGCCATCGCCGATACAACCGAACATCGGTAAATATACAATATGGTACATCCGTCCATTGTGAGAGTTGTGGAGAAAATCATCCGAGATCTACCTAAAGCATTCGATTAACCATTTGCTCGTTTTGTGGTATCATTGGTCACATTAAAAAGGTATGTCGATCCACCCAGACAACCGACACATAAAAAAGAGACAATTTCGAAACGGTAAAGGTCGTTTCAATTCAGTGAAGCTGGTCTCCTCGCCACCTGAAGTTAAAATAGATAATGCGGTGATCATGAACAAAACGCGTTGCAAATTTGAAGTCTATATACGGAACAATATACGGAAAATTTACCAACGTCTCATCCATCTGAACTGGCCTTAACGGATTTCCAGCAATATCCGATCCTAATTTTAGGTCGACTAGAAATTGACATTGAATATAATTGCTATCATATCGGTCAACTTCCATTATATGTTACAACAGGAAACCGGACAAATATATTGGGTCGTGAGTGGTTTGCCCCATTGGGTAAGTATACCGACGTGACAGAAAAGCTTCAGCATCTGCAAAATTGGATTCAACCAACAAGTCTATTCATTTACCAGCGAATTCCAATTGTTGGGAATATTGGAGCGCGCAGACTACAGCGAGTGGGTTACACCAATTGTACCTGTTCTAAAACCTGATGGATCAGCAGCCCGCTTGCCCTCCACGATGGCAAGGGGTAATATTTTTGCAAATCTTGACTTGGCTCAAGCCTATCAACAGCTAAATGTTGATGAGGAGTTGGCGATGATACAAACTCTTACGAAACCCAAAGGAGTTTACAAGGTGAAGCGGCTCTAATTTCCAATTTCCACAGCACCCGGAATCTTTCAAAATTTCATTGAAAGTTTACTCTGTGGTATCGAAGGCGTCGTTCCATACTTTGATAATGTTATAGTAATTGCATCTGCCGAATAGGACCTTCATCAAAGACTATCCGAAGTCTTACAACGATTTGACGAAGTAGGATTACATCTACATAAGGACAAATGTTCAATTAGGTGTGAATCGGCCGATTTCGAAGTGGTCTTCATCCCACCGAAGACAAGATTGAGACATTCCGTAAGACGGAACCAACGACAGACAAAGTGCAGCTTCAAAGAACAAAGCAACTGAGCCTTTGAACCAGCTCCTTCATGAAAATACGAAATGGAAGTGGGAACAAATACAGCAGCAAAGTTTCACCATTTCATATATGGTCGGTTTGGAGTTGCTTTACCCTGAGAAGCCAACACCTCAAATTTGCTCTCCCAGGACGATACGCTGGAACGTGTTCATAAATGCGTATCATTTCCAAATTATTTACCGCCCAGGGAAGGAAAATGGAAAAGCCAACGGCCTCAGTCGATTACCAAATCCGATTGCTTTAGACGCGGAAGAGGAGAAGGTGATGATGATAGACATAATACAACGTCCAGCTGTATTGGCGAGTGTTCTTTCTTGGTGATTCAGGGGATGGCCCGAGGAAGTCGACGATAAATTCTAACAGTTCTGCTGTATGAAAGACTGCTTACTATAGGGACAACGCACAATAATACCATAATGTATCTGTCAATCAGTATTGGTCACCTTACTTACCGCACACCCTTAGATTGTCCGTATGAAGAGTATGGCGAGAAGTTACGTTGGCAATTTACAATGACATAGAAGAGCTAGTTCGATCATGCACGCCATACCAGGAAAACCATCCTGAAAATTCCAAAGCACCCATTCAATTTTGGGAAGGTGGTACATATTGATTTTGCGGGACTGTTTCAAAACAAAGCATTTTTTATCTTAGTCGACTTCTACTCCAAATGTTTGGAGGTGCAACTCGTGTCTAGCACATCAACAAAATGGGTCCTTAATGCACTTCGTCCTGTCTTCGATACTCACGGGATTCTGGAGATGATCGTGAGTGATAATGGCACAGCATCTACCTCAACAGACTTTGAGATGTTCTGCGAGAATAACGGAATTCGACATACTCTAATTGCTCCGTTCCATCTATCCACAAACTGACAAGAGGAGCGAATGGTGCACGAGACAAAAGACGTCTCGACATTTTTTTTCCACCAGTCAATCCAAGTCGATACCAATGACGCCGTAATTTACACAAGCAGTTCGTCGATCAGAGAGATTGAAATCACGGACAGCCCTAGATGCTCCTTCGTAGAGAGGAGGAATGTAATGTACAGTTAGTCGAAAAACGACTCTCGCAATATTCACCTAATAATATAATATTAGATATAAAAGATAGCTCAAGCACTTCAAGACCAACTGTGAAAAAACGTAGAATGTATTAAGAATTTTGTAAATCAGAATTGGCCAAAAATCTTACAACCTAGAACTTCTACATATCTATTTAAACGACAACCAAAAATAAAGGACGGGAATTGGGACCTCCCTATCAATCATGTATTTTGAAATCCTCAGAACAAATAATTCAAATCGATAGAGAAAACCATTGTAAGCCATTTTGGACCTTGCTGATACATTCCGACAGAGGGATTTGATTATTTATCATAACAAATTATTTATTACAACGAAAGCCCAACCGATTTATTTTATCGCAATGGGATGAAAATACAACGACTAAACATGCATAGAGTGAGTTCTCAATGTTGAGTTTTACTCCGCAAATAAAATATTGTTACGTTTGTACCTTGTCAATCAAGGTTCGAATCACTGATAATCAAACAAATCACTTAAATTTGATCACAAAAAACGCAAAAATTAGAAAATTGTAGCATGCGAAATTTCCATTTTAGTACAATAAACAAATCATGAAATATTCTTATCTAAGTGTCACTAGTAGTCACTACTAGTAGTAAACTTTATGCTTTTAATCAACTTATTCTATTCTACTCTAGGTGTCACCGTAACAATATTATTTTTTCATAGGTGTGTGTAAATAAATGTTTCTAAATATATTAATTAATGAATGGAAAGCAATTACTTATAAAAAATTATTAGCTTGTTAAGCTTAAGGACCAGTAAAACCCGAAAATATCTGTTGAGGTTTTCGATTTTTAAAATATATTTGCCACAATCCAGTGCTTCGGTGTTTTATTATAAAAGAAAGTGTTTAGTTTAAAAGCTGTATGCTGTTCTGATCATGTATTCAGCAGCTGCTTGATGGGTACGCATGATAGGCTAAGGAAGAAACCTTTGAAAAAAAACCCTAATCTAAGATGGAACAGCATTTATGCCGATGCATGAATGGCTGACAGATTAATCAGTCCAAAGTGTGCGGATTCTGGATATTTGGCGCCCTTAGTTTTATTTAGCCTTCCTGTAGTAATGCTGGGTGACCTTCAGGCAAATTTCCATTCCCAGCCACTCGTGAGAGTAAACTCAAACAAGAAGACGGGGCAGGGGTAGGGACATACGGGAGTGGGACTGGCCTTTCTAAGTCCTTGAGTTCCAATGCTACCGTCTTTCTAGCAGAAATACTTGTTCTAGTAAACATCCAGGGGGAATAGCAATGTTCCCAGATAGTATGTATTGCCTACCGGCCGGCAATATTATCAGGTTTATTAAGAGCCTGAATATTGACTGGATGGATAATTAAGCAGGGTCCAAGCACTAGAGATCTTTTAGGTCGCAGTGCGAGGTGGCTGGACAGGCGCATGACCCTTCTACAATAATAATAAATAATAATAACATTAGAAACTGTAAACGGATCTCCGATGACGAATACATTTTTTTATACAAATTAATTAATTTTGTTTAAAAGTGTGATATGGTATTAATTTGATTACGCTTTGGGTCGATACTAGGTATAAACCCATTTAATAATAGTTCCTTACTTACTGGTAATTACCTAAAAATATACATATTTATAAACCGTGTCGGTCTAACAAGTTTAGCATTCGATGGCATAGAGGATTAGAATTGCTATTAAAAGAGGAGAGGATTATTTGAAGTTCTTTCCACTAACATTTTTTTAAACAACTTTAATAAAAAAACCTACATATTAAGGTAACGGCAGAGAAGACATATCAGCAACTTTCAAAGTAGGTTTCGGAAATAATAAACCTTACTCCTTCAACTACCCAAACATACATTTTTAAAATACATAACCTCATTTAGGAGTCGATTAATATTTGAAAAATCTAAGGAGCTTATTCATGTTTCTTTTTTATAAATAAGGACAATTTTACAGCACCATGGGTTGGCATGAAGCAATGCGATGTGCAGGTGGTTTATACAAAACGGGTCTATAGCCGTACGTCCTCACGTCCTCGATTTGGCTACTACTGCGTAAAGTAGGACGGTAAAAGTAAACTGCGAAAGAGCTGGGAGTGCCTCGAGCCCCAGAACAGATTGCATAGATTAAAACCAAACAAAAAGGACAATTTAGAAGAAAATAATCAATACAGCGCGATGAAGATGATGATTGAGGCTGATTACCCTTATATGGATATAGATAACCTCGCCAATAAGTACTAAATTGTGATATTAGTAAATATCAAAATGTATTGTAACGGTGACACCTAGTGTGTGATAGAATAAGTTAAATTAATAGCTCAATGCTTTTACTGTACTAAAATGGAAGTTTCCATGATAAAAATGTTCTAAATGTGTCTACGCTATTCTAACTGGAAAAGTCATGAACTTTCGAGAAGTTTGGTTTGTGTATATAAAAAGGCGAACAAGATCGAATTGGATTATTAGTATTTGGAACGTGATAGATAAGATTATTAGTAGTATTTGGGAAGCGACAGTGTGAAGATTCAAAATGAATTAAAAAGTGATTTAAAAAGTTTTTTAGTGAAAATAAAAATTATAAGTGTACAGTAAAATTTGAGAATAATTTATATAAAGTGATTTTGTGAATTTTTATTAATAAATTGTATTGAAATTGTGTTGTAATAATTGTTGTGCTAAATAAATAAATTCGTTGATCCAGTGATTAAGGTTCATTAATTGGCAAGGCAAAAACTAACAGTATGTATTGACATTTTAATCTTATTAAGCGAGTTTTGCGAAAATGTAAAACTGATATTCCTTCGATCACCATAAAACTACAAATTTTGGCAAATAAATAATTAGTAAATTAGTTTACTTGCCATATACACCTGTGAAGCTCCTATCGAGATATGTATATATATTTCGTGACAATAATTGTTTGCTGTTCGGTTTATAAAACAAGAAATTAATATCGATTTTACAAAAATAAATGTAATTATATTCAATGTAAAGGGTCTTCTGCATTGCGCACGTTGAAGGAATAAATTAAACACTTCGAAATGGTACATCACTTTGTGAAAGAAACATAAATTATGGTTTAAATTGCATTGAATACTAAATATGCTTTTACAATTCAATTAACGTATATTTTTAAATAAAAATAGCATCACCACTATTTACCACGAAAGACGTGAACCAAGTTACATAATAACAAAGAATAAAGAATAATAGGAAATAATGACACCCATATTTATTATAAAATAGTATGATGTAGTTGTACATTAAAATGTGAAACAATATTCAACTGGGGAGCTATTTAAAATCTAAATGTAATCCCTATAACCACCAATCCATTTTTTTTTCTATCCTTTACACAATTCAAACTCGTTACTCAGAATAAATGCAAATTATTGCATTACTGTGAAGTAGAGTAGATAGCAGTAGTTTCCATATTATCGTAAAACATCACTTTTATGTAGCTACTATTATGTATAGCAACAACAATCGTTTTTTTTTTGTTCAACGCTCCAAGTAACGGTTGCACAATTTTTATTTTAAATAACTATATAAGATGCAAAATTATTCGCATCATGTTTTGTTGTTTTTTAACTTGTTCCATAAATAATGTTCCCCACAGGAGAGTAAATGTTTGTTTTTGAACTTAACACTGGCAAATTAATTCATAAGCACTTTATTGTTTAGAAATTTCTATGGAGAAAACTTACTAAGATTTAAAATCGTTAAACTTTAATTTAGTAGTTGTTAATGACAAATGGAGACTATTTGTATTAAAGAATCTTCCAACGAAGAGATATGGTTTAGACATGCGACGATAAAAATACTAATCCACAATTACACAGTAATAAGTTTCTAACTTTATTTTTTCTCAATTGTTTTAAATTAAACAACAAAATGCAATTTTCAATTAAAACTGTTGCCTATCAACTTTTTATAAAATGTAAAATAAAATATAAATCCTTAAGCTGTGTCAAATTGGTTGTTCGTCAACTTTCCATTGAGAAAGAGAATAAAATTGGATTGGTGAGTTAAAAAAAAAGAAGCGGTGGTTTTAAGAGGTAACTTTTAAACTTAGAACTACATATAAGTTTTTACTTTAAAGTAAAAGAGTACATCTTGCGTGTTGTATTAGTTTTATCCAAACCAAGCGATTGGAATTCATTCAAATCAACTGGTACAAACTATTTTTCCCACTTTAACGCCAACAATTTTCGCAAACTTTGTGCCCTCTAATAGAGAAAAATATCGGAAAGTCAGAATAATCGAAAAAATTGGAATAAAATAAGCCTCTAGAGAAGATGAATCGTTTTTATGTGATATTCTCCGATACTCGTGGGAATCTAATTGAAGGATGAAACAAAACCAAAACAAAGAGCACCGGCTCTCCTCAAAAGCCGGTATCAGCGAAGGGAGGTACCTCGAACCAGACGGGTGGGGCCTCGAAGGGTGTAAAGGTAGTTGACTCTAGGGCACTAGTTCCGGGGGTTAGCGGTAACAACGCAGCGAAGGGGAGAGGACGAGAGAAATTCCTCCGGCGAAAAGGGAGTACAGAAATCGCCGCTCGGCATTTCGAATTTTCGAGAAGGCAGCTCACGAAGAACAGAGAACATCAGTAGCTTGGGCAAGGAGCACTGTGAAAAGTCGAAAAGACAGCGGTCCCAGGACGAGGTAGAAGTAGTCGATAGCAAGCGGGCCAAGTTGCTGACTGACAAGAAGCCGGGCTACAACTCAGGGACAATGCTGTTCAGCGATGTCCTTAGCGAGCATGTGTTGATGCTAGCCGTAATTGACGAAGGTCAAGAAGATGAAAGCATCACGGCGGAAAAATGGAGGTTGGTGTATAATGCACTGAACCCCGTCTTTTAAAGGTCCTGGCAGAAATTCCAAGACAACCCTCATCCTGCAGAGATGCGGAATGGTATCAAGGGCGTGTAAAGATGACTGAATGCTAGGACTCTAGATCTGTGGATCTTTATAAAAAGCTATAGCTAAAGTAAGGGAGGTGTGACCACCCGCAAAACTTTGCGGCAATTAGCCGAAAGGAAATTCCCAGCAGGTCGAGGGCACGTGTCTGGCTGCCATCCGAACCGGCTAGCCCTGATGAAGCTTTGAAAATTATTCAGGCCAGTGACCCAAATCTTTCGACCGGAAATTGGAAGATCGTCAAGCAGGAAGAGGCGAAGGGAGGCTCGAAATTTTCAAGAGAGTAATTGACTTCGGATTCGGGTCAGTTACTCTCAAAGTTTATAAAAAGGATAGGGCGGAAGCGCGTACGGGAGGCCCACCGGAGGATGGTGTCGACCCGCCCAGGCCTGAAAGGGGGTACCAGCAGCATGGGGGGAGAAGCTGAGGGTAGGAGGAGAGTGAATCCGGCGACCACGGTGTGGCAAGGATTCACTTGGAAGATGAGTAGGGGCACATAAGCGAAGCAGCTGGTGTACCGATGGAAAAGGATGTCAGCAGTCCGGGCACTGACAAGTCCTCTACAGAGGGTACAAGGGTTTGCAAGACGGGCGAACCCGGCGCCTCCAAAATTACCGGGAAATAATATTCCTGCGGTAATAAATAATATACTATAGAGGTTGGTAAAGGTTAAAAGGTTATGATTAAGATAACACAAATTAACCTTCACCATTCTAAGGCTGCTTCGACAGCTCTACTCCTCAGGCTGACTAGGTCGGGTGAGGTTGTAACGAAATCCCAAAAAGGATTACGTTAACAGACATGAGAATAGCGGTCTGATGCGGTATAGTAGCTGGCTAGAGCTCACGGTGCAGCGTGGGGATTCTCAGACATATTTCTCATGCTTGAATAACCGCATGATGAACAAAATTAGAGGGGCAAATGGAAATTAACAATTACATTGCCACGGCCTCAGCGGCAAAAGAAAATAATAAGCTGGGAGTGATCGTTTCGAAGTGACCGTCTCAATCCCAGGCGACTACCGCCGTGACTGCCACACGGGCCTCCCCTCATCGGCCCGCCTACTGGGATGCTGTTTCCCAGTCGCGACGGCCACCGATGCCATTTATGAAGGAGGGACGCCCGCATGACAATCCCAGCGACAATCCCCCGGAACGAGACCGTCACCCCGACGCGATCAACTCATGTGGCGTGCCGCCCTCCAGCACAGCCTGTCCTGGAGCAACGAACGGCACGCACGGAAAAGGGTGAAAAAAGGCCGACCCCTCGCATGACCCCACCTCACATCACCCGATCAATTATTTATTTACGCGCACATGGTGCGGCTTAGCACACGACAGTTAAAAATGCAACGAAAAAAAAATTGTTACGGTAAAAGTAAAAAAAACTGAAAATTTCGTTAGGAAAAACTACGTTACCACTGATTCTACGTTATATTAAGATTTTACTTTCACTACTCACTGTTCAAAAATCAAAAAAAGAAAAATAACATCAAAGTACCTGAAACAGAAAAATGGACCGCTATGTGGTCGAACCACACCCAAAGCGGACAACCGAACCGAAACGATGCAAAAAGAAAAATCGCGAAAACTCCAAACGCAATCACTTAAACAACGGAGAAAAGAAGAAATCGGCGTGATAATTGCTCTGTGTGGGATTTCCACCAAACCGGTGCATCACCACAAATCGCGAGTATGACCGCACACAATAAATATATAATATATAGGAAAAATAAGAGGGGGAAAAACAACTGTTACAATTTAAAATTTACAAGTTGTTTTTACCCTTAAAAGCGTACCTTTTTTTTAATGGCCCGTCCGACCACACACCAAACAGCGCCGACGCAGGATCCCCCTCAAAGAAATGCCCTGCCCCCACAGGCGGGAATACCGGTGCAATACCAGCCAAGAATATATTTTCTTTAAATTTTTTAATTTTTTTCGTTTTCCTTTGGTTTAGTTTTGTTTTATTGCACTAACTTTTCTAATCCACCATTAGCCACAACAAGCAATATAAATATGTAAATAAATACTCGTAATGATTTTAATTTCGTTTTATTTAATTTATTTTATATTTGTTTTTGTTTTTTTTTAATTTTATTTTACAAGGATCAACTTTTATTGCTTCTAATTGTTATATAACAATTTAACATACAGTTATGGCCACTCGGCGCTTCAAGATTTATCACCAAAAAAAAATCAAAAAAAAAATTTAAATCTACATATAGTATGTATAGGCCACCCGGCATTTATATATTTTTTTCCACACTTTTAAGCATAAGCAAAATATAATATCAAAAAAATATATGTGCAATTCACTACAAAAAAAAAAAAATTTTATTATTTTGTTTTCTTTTTATTTATACAAATTATTGTTTCTAATTTGTTTTTTTCTTAGCGGTCGAGTAACAACACACTCGCCGTCAATCACCAAAAACAAACGCTCAATTATCAAAAAAAAACCAATAGTCTATATTACAAAATAATTTCCAAAATGGATATATATTGATATACATTAAATTTTTATTATTATTTTTTTTTTCAATGTCCAAATACCAATTAAATTTTTTTTTAAAACTAAAATTTAATTAAACTTTTTTTTTTTTATGTGAACCAACCAAACTTTATAAAAAATGAACAAAACTCCTGTCTCAATACGAGCTCAAAACTTGACTTACTTATTGAAACTCAAAACTAGACTAACTATACAAAAAAAAAATATTTTACATCAAAAAAACAAAAATCAGAAAATTTTCCCCCTCCTATTTTCTTTCTTTCGCATCGTTGTTTGTCCCGCTCGCCGCATTTGTGCACATATACATCAATATTTTTTTTTTTTTATTATTGTAAAATCTTTATTCATGTTTATGTTTTTTTTTTCTTGTTATGTACACAAACACAACGAGTAAGACAAACAACGACGACGAACACACGTACATACTTAGTTGTATGGTCGCCTCTGACTCATGTCTAATCCACCGATTGGTTTTTGTTTTCCCACACAGAGCAAATATCACGCGTTAATCCAAGCCAATGATACCAAAAGAAAAATGGAATATTCGAGATTGAACATTTTAGCATCGTAACCATTCCATCTCATACTACACAATACATGTACACACACCAACTCGCAAAAAATATTGTTAGCCACTACAGCTTAGCGGATTTTGCGGATGTGTTGCGAGAGTATTCACCACAAGCGACGCTCGAATTAAAACACTTAAATCAATTATATTATACTTTATTGAGGTTAATGCACTTCTTCGTTCGTATGTTTATTATGAAATTTGCTGTTATGATCTTGATGTTGTTTTATTAATTGTAGTTATTATTGTTGAGAAAATGGCCACTGTAGTTTTGATGAACACGATGTGCGATGTTGTTAGGTTGACGATCGACGAGAGAAGAGCAAAAAAGAATGGTTGGACATCGTGTAGTTTGACGTCTGTATTAATTCGCTGTGTTCGCCACAAGGTGATGTGTTTGTTGTGGTGGCGCCAACATTGCCGGCCGGCCTAAAGGATTAATCCTTTAGCTATCGATATTGTCTGGGATCGGCAGTAGACACAATTTTACTACCGGTCTCGTGAGTGTGTTGCCTTGACATTTCAGCGTGACTGTGCGAATAAGACCATCGGCACCCGGATGAATAGCAGTGATTCGGCCCATTGCCCATTTGGATGGTGGGCAGAGTTCATCTTTTATCAGAACTAGCTGACCGACCGTGAAGTTAACGTTTGTTTTGAGCCATTTGGGACGTTGCTGCAGTCGTGACAAGTATTCGGTTGACCAGATCCTCCAGAATTGCTGGTATATTTGTTGTATTTGCTGATATCGTTTTAGACGATTCGACTGAGTGTCAAGCACTGATGGTTCTGGAAGAGTGATGGGTGGCTCTCCGATGAGAAAGTGGCCGGGAGTGAGTGTCGTATAGTCCTCGGGATCATCTGACATAGGGCACAATGGCCTCGAATTGAGGCAAGCTTCTATTTGGCACAATAACGTTGTCATCTCTTCGAATGTGAGTAGTGTATTGCCGATGATTCTTCGAAGGTGGTGTTTGACGGACTTCACCCCTGCCTCCCACAAGCCTCCGAAATGTGGTGAAGCGGGCGGATTGAAGCACCAGACCGTGTTGTCTTGAGCTAACATTGTGGCGACCTCAGGATTTACATTTTTTGTGCTCTTTTGGTGAAGAGTCGTTAGTTGACGGTTGGATCCAATGAAGTTGGTGCCGCGGTCGCTGTATAGAGCTTGGACTTTACCTCTTCGAGCGGTAAACCTTCTGAACGAAGCGATGAACGCGTCTGCGCTGAGATCTGACACCATCTCCAGATGGAGCGCCTTTGTTGATAGGCACACGAATAAACAGATATACCCCTTTGTTGATTTTACGCCACGGCCTCTGCTTAATTTGATCGAGACCGGACCCGCGTAATCCACTCCGCTGTGCAGAAAGGCTCTCGATGGAGTGACGCGTGGTGATGGAAGGTTGGCCATTAGTTGCTGTCCGGTGGTTGAGCGATAGCGAAAGCATGTCACGCAATGGCGAACATGCGTGCGGACTAACCTCTTAACGTTGATGATCCAGTAACGGCTTCGAAGATGTGCCAACATTAATTGTTGACCACCGTGAAGTGTGGTTCGATGTGCCTGTGCGACGATTAAATTAGTGAGTGGACTGTTTTTTGGCAGAATTAACGGATGCTTGTTTTGATACGGCAATAACGAATGTTTTAGTCGTCCACCAACTCGTAAGATTCCCTCATCATCGGCGAATGGGTTAAGTGAGCGAAGCACACTTTTGTTCAGCAGGTTTTCTCTGGATTGGCATCGTCGGATTTCATCAGCGAAGTGAACCCCTTGTACGAATCGAACCCAAAAGCGGAGTGACCAATTCATCTCAGGAACCTTGATGAAAGTGTCATTGTGATCAGATTTGAGAGTACGAAAGTGTTGGATGAAGCGTCTACAATAGGCTGTGACTCTGAGTAGTTTTTCGAGAGTGGAACAGCGACTCAGGAGTTGGTAAATCCCATCAGACTTTGATGTTTCGTTTAACTGCGTGGCGACCATGGATACGATTCTGCATTCTTCCGATGGGGTGAAGCATTCGTTGATTTTGTGTGTTGGCCAAGTGTCCGAGTGTTTCGACAGCCATTCAGGACCTCTCCACCATATGTGATGATCGTGAAGTAACGAAGGTTCGATGCCGCGAGATGCACAGTCTGCGGGGTTGTGTCGAGTATCAATGTAACGCCATTCGCTAGGCTTTAGATGATCGGTGATTTGCGAAACGCGATTCGCCACGAAAGTTTTCCATCGGCTGGGAGGACTGCGAAGCCATCCAAGGACCACTTGTGAGTCGGTCCACGCGAACTGTTGTATGTCGTTGAGGTTGAGTGACTGGACGATCTTGTTCATGAGAGTGGCCAGTAGCAGACTGGCGCATAGTTCCAATCGCGGTAGGCTGATGGCTTTAAGTGGGGCGACCTTGGTTTTCGCCGCCAGAATGGTGACTTTTATTGATCCGTCTGTCGACGTGGTGCGAGCATATACGACCGCAGCATATGCCTTCATGGAGGCATCACTGAAACCGTGGATTTGAAGATTGCTGCGACATGGTTGATAATCCATCCAACGAGTGATTTTAATTGATTCCAACGATTTCAGATTCTTTCGATATCTTGACCATCTTTCGGCAACTGATTTCGGTACTGACTCGTCCCACGATAGTCCGAGCACCCATAACTCCTGAAAGATTATCTTTGCGATGACAACAGTAGGGGACAACCAGCCGAGCGGGTCGAAAATCCTTGAAGCCTCTGAGAGGATGATTCGTTTGGTGATCACCGGAAATTCTGGAAAGTCCTTGATTTGAAATGCAAAATAATCTCCCGAGGGTGCCCAATGTAAACCAAGCGCCTTGACCGACTCTTCCCACTTTAACTCCCGCAATGGCCGATGTTCATGGTATTCTGATGACACTTGATCCAATAGGGTTTGGCAATTTGAAGACCATTTTCGAAGCTCGAAACCGCCTCGCTGAAGTAAAGCCACCATTTGTTGCTGGATTTCAACCAATTCCTTGACTGTGTTTGTGCCCGTCATCAGGTCGTCTACATAGAAGTCCGTAAGAGCGACCTTCGTAGCGATGGGAAATTGCTTGGATTCGTCTCGTGCCAATTGGTGGATCGTACGTATAGCCAAATACGGAGCACAGCTGGTACCATAGGTTACTGTGCGCAGACGATAATCTTGAATTGTGTCCTCAGGCGTTGTTCTCCAAACAATCCGTTGATAATCTTGGTGTTCAGGGGCCACCAGAATCTGTCGATACATTTGTCGAATATCTGCGATAAATACGTATCTGTGTTGTCGAAATCGAGTGAGGATGTTGAATAGATTCTGTTGAAGCTTAGGACCGATGCGAAGGTTTTGATTGAGTGAAACTCCAGAAGTCGTCTTGTGTGAGGCATCAAAGACCACGCGTAATTTTGGCTTGGAACTCGAACCCTGTATCACGCCATGGTGTGGAAGATAACACATTTGATTTGTCGGCTCTCCGTCGTCGGATGGCACTGCCTCCATGTGATTCTGCTCAGAATAGATTTGCATGAATTCTCGATATGCGATGCGTAACTGCGAATTCTTCGAGAATCGGTGCTCCATGTGCTTCAACCTCACGATCGCGCCTTTTCGAGATGTTCCGAGTGGCACTGGCTGATCAACAAAAGGGAGTTGTGCGATATATCTTCCCTCCTTGGTTCTGGAGTGCGTTGATTGGAAATGCCTTTCACATTGAATTTCATCTGCAGTAAGTTCTCGGGATGCTGGCACGTTTTGAATCTCCCAAAATGACTTCAAAATGTTGTCGACGTTGGTGTAGTTCTCGATGATTGCAGTCGTACTTAAAGAGTGTGTGATTATGTTGCGATCGAATCTACCAAACAAAATATGTCCCAGTCTGGTTTCTTGTGCGAATGGGGAGCCGTTGAGAGATTTTATGCATCCATCCATGTGAAGCATTCCGAGGACATCAGCCCCCAGCAGCACGTCGATTTTGTGAGGTCGATTGAAGTGAGGATCAGCCAATTGGAGTTGATTTAAATGTGTCCACTGTTGTGACTCGATATGTTGCGATGGCAATATGCCAGTTATCCTTTCGACGACTACTGCAGTGATGGAAATTGAGAATCTCGGATCAACACGTGATTTAAGGACAAATTCGACGATCGATTGTGATTTGGCTGCTTCCCTGGCCCCGATTCCGTTAATTGAAATCGAAGCTGGCTTTCGTTGTAGGCCAATTCGAGTTATGGCGTTTTTCGAGATGAGATTCACTTTGTTACGAAGCACACCTCCCCACCATAGTGTATGAAGGGTAGCGTGATTCGCAACAAGAAAAAATTCCTTCGCATGGACTACTACTGCAGCACTTTTCCTGGACTAGGTGACAGTCGTGGGGTGGGGTTAAAAAAAATGTAGTAGTGTACGAAAGACTAGTAGATGCTGCAATGGGATGTTAAGGTTCAAAAAAGTATGATAAACCCTATGTAGATATGTATATAAAACAATGCAAACCAAAAAAAAAACAAAATGTAGGGTTTTATTGTATAATACCAGCTTTTAGCTTACTGTCATATAAAACAAGACCGTTGATGGATTGGCCTTAGTGTCTACGCCTCCCGAACGAAGTGTTATATGATTGGACACTTCCCTCCCTTACATTGAACACTAAATCACGGCATTATTTTTAAGGATATATTAAAATAACATAATTACGGCATTGACTATGTAGATGTAATACTAACAAATGTAAAGAACATTATTGAATTAAGTAAAGATGAATAAATAAATAAGATTCTCAACACTGAACAAACGAAGACATACGAACATTCCTCTTATGCATATTAATATTAATGAACGTAACCAATAAAGTAAATCAACAACGAAAAGAAATTAGGTACTAAAATTCAAGAATTAATTTTACTAAAATTTAAGAACATTTATTGCCAAATAAATTAATAATAATCATAATTTAATTAGACGAATTAATCATGCATGCCAAAATTATTGATAATAAACGTAGAATTAATAATAATAAAAAAATAATAATTTGATAATGAAAACTAATACATCAATAACGGATCGATCCCCCTAACACCTCAACGCCATAATAATAATATTATATATTAATACTAATATCTCTATTGATATACTAATTTAGAAATTTGAATTATTTTCTGAAAAAATGTACTTTAACATTTTAGCAAATTATAAGATTCATAAAAGTTTATACATTCTTCATGGCAATAATATGAATAATTAATAAATTTGAATAAATAGTAATTTATAAGTTAATAAATAAGCATTATGCGCTATATGAAATAATTTATATTATTTCCATATAATCTAGATAATTAAATAATAAAGTTTTGTTTTGCACTTAGCTGTAACACCAACAGAAGATCATAACGGATTAACGGCCCTCCTAAGCATGACTAATTCATTTGGTCCAAATTTTGTTCAATAGGCGGAACCAAATAATGCCGCAATCAAAATTTCCTAGGAAGAGTCCAGAATCCTAAGTTTCTGAAACAGAAACCGTACTCTTAAGTCTTCCGTATCTAAATTGTTCCTTAGCCGGTTCTCTCTGTTTCCAAGAAATATTAAGTAGGATAAAAACAGCTCAGTTGTACTGTGAATGTAAAAACAACAAAAAAAACCATGTAATTATGACTAAGGTTCTACCTTTGAATTCCAAAACGGTGGAATTAAAGAATTACATGTATAAAAGTATCTTTACCGTTTAACTTTCTAGAAAAAGTTGAAGAAACCGTGCTAAAACGATCACGGTCTATTCCTTTTCTTAATACTTGAAATTTAAGGAATCACTGTATTTATAAAAAAAAACTTGATTAAACAAAATCCCGCACTGTGACACAAAAAAAAATTAACCAAATGTTAATTTTAATTAATTACTTAAACTTACGAAATTTTTAATTGTATTTACATATATTTCACTCACAGAAATTTAATTTCGATTAACATAAATATTTTATTATTTTTTTCCAATTTATAACTACACGAACACTGAAATGTTCGATACTTGAAAACAGAATGAACGTCGGAGCAGATTTTGATCGCTTGCAATTATTTGGTAATAAAGATTACCCGCTATATTATGGAAGTACATAATATAAAACAACAATTACATAGTCAACAAAATATATGACCAGCAAGTACATAACGTTTGATGATCATCAAACGACATCATTTGAAGGAAAAAAAAACAAAAAAATTTACATTTTTATGGCCATCCAGTTAATGGTGACAACAAAACAAATAATAATATGTTCAACATTGAATGTTCTTACCATTCAACAAAATTCTCATATCTAAATCAAATTTATTCAACATAAATAGGGTACATGTAAATAATATGCATAAGAGAAAATCACGTAAACCTCGATTTCACGCGTATTAGGTCAGTGGTAAAATACAGCAAAACAGAAATTTCAAACTTCAACCATGTAGCAATTTTGAACAACCAAAATTGTCACAACTTGTGATCCAGAATCAAGCAGGGCACGAATGGTGAATTCTTGGTTTCCGTTTGCGACGATTCCAACTGCTGTTGCGAGTAAAACATCTGTCAGTGGCGATGTGGTATGATTGGAACTGGCGTCATTTGAGTGATTGGTGATTGGCGAAGTGTTAGCCGGTGTTTTACTCGTGTTGGTGCCTGAGTCTCGACTTGACCCATCCGATATGTGTAATAGGGTGTGGTGTCTGCGGTTGCAGACTTGACAGGAACTTGACCGACATTCTGCGCTACGATGTCCCTTCCGCAGACAGTTGTAACATAGATTCTTTTCACGAATCTTTTTTGATTTCTGATCGAACGTTAATGATTTAAATTGGCTGCATTGGAACGCACTGTGCTCCTCATTGCAGAATGGGCAATTCGTCGATGTGATTGAAGTCGATGTAGCGACGAACGAATGTGATGGTTGCATGGAAGATTCATGCTTCGAGCTCGGGCGTGATGACGAAAGTTGAACTGTTGATGGTGAACGATATCTTGTTGGTTCGTTTCCCCGGCGCATTGATGAAGCGATGGGCTTTGACGAATTTGATTTGTACATGGAAATCATTTCCAACGATTGCCATCGAGCCTCCAAGAAATTCATCAGCTGTTGATATGTGGGATACTGCACTCGAGTTAGTGTCAATTCCCATTGACGATGAGTTTCTGTATCAAGTTTGTCGACGATAATATTGACGAGGATGATATCCCATGTGGCCACCGGAACTGCCAGAACTTTCAGACTTCGAATTGTGTCTCTGGAACTGTCTATGATGTTTCTCAATCCGATTGCGGATTCATGAGTGGACGCGGGCATATTTCGAAATCGACGGATGTGATTGTCGATGATGAAACGTCGATGTTTGTACCGATCGGTGAGGATCTTCCATGCCTCGTTGTAGTTAGCATCGCTGATTTGTACCGTTCTCTATAGGGTAGCAGCTTCACCAGTTAAGTTTGCTTTCAGGTAATGGAGCTTCTGTGAATCAGTCCCTCTTGGATTTTTGACGATGATGTACAACACTCGAACACTGCACTGGATACGATACACGAATTATGTTTGTGATAATGTGTGTCACACTCGACGACTAATTGAATAAATCACACGTGAATTTCTATGATAATTGACGATTGATTTGAAAGAGAAAACACGTGAATGATTTCGATGATAATAATGTGACACACATCCGGCTCGAAGGACCAATTTTGTTAGCCACTACAGCTTAGCGGATTTTGCGGATGTGTTGCGAGAGTATTCACCACAAGCGACGCTCGAATTAAAACACTTAAATCAATTATATTATACTTTATTGAGGTTAATGCACTTCTTCGTTCGTATGTTTATTATGAAATTTGCTGTTATGATCTTGATGTTGTTTTATTAATTGTAGTTATTATTGTTGAGAAAATGGCCACTGTAGTTTTGATGAACACGATGTGCGATGTTGTTAGGTTGACGATCGACGAGAGAAGAGCAAAAAAGAATGGTTGGACATCGTGTAGTTTGACGTCTGTATTAATTCGCTGTGTTCGCCACAGGGTGATGTGTTTGTTGTGGTGGCGCCAACAAATATGTATGCCTGTACATGACAATATAGAAAACGAGTAAATACAGGGGAAAAAAAATAAAATATTTTCACATAGCAATCGGTGAGAATAATAATTTGAATTTTTGGGAAAACACAAATTAGAGCATATGTATATACAGCACTATGGTGGTCATGGCATTTTACAAAGCAAGGGGAAAAAAAAATTCAAAGTGTATGAGCGTTTGGAATTCTCGCAAGAATTAAACTCTTCCGCTTCAAGTGGAGACGTATGCCCGTCGTAACAAGGTTGTGATATTAATCCAAGAACCTAGGATTAATAACATCAGGATCTGTGGCCTCAGAACCAAGGGGTACAGAATTATAACCTCTAGTAAGTCTGGGAAGATCAAATCTTGTTTTCTTGGGATAAATAATATTAATCTTTTTCTTCTCTCTCAACACAGCAATGGTGACAATACTGCAGTTAGCCTGGAAGTAGGCACTTGTAGATTCTGGCTAGTTTCAGCCTACATGGACCGGGAAAAGGAGGTTCCTCCGGATAACCTGGAGGAGCTGATCCGTGAAGCGGAACAATCAAAGGTAGATGTGGTACTGGGAGTTGATGCTAATGCGCATCACACTATCTGGGGAAGCATAGACATTAATAAAAGAGGTAAGTCGTTTTTTGATTATTTGATGAGGGCTAACCTTTCAGTGTGTAATATTGGGCGAGAACCCACATTTATTACTAGTAACAGCAGGAAGTTCGAGACGTGACCCTTGCCTCAAATGATATTCTTCATATGGTTAAAAATTGGAGGATGGATAAGCAACACTCCTTTCCCGACAAACAATTTGAGAATTTGGTATTGGAAAATAACCGATGTGGGACTAGAGGTCCGTACGGTATTTTTTCAGACTTTACTTGCCTCAAGTAAAACCAAAATACCGTGTTTTGGAAAACCTTGGGCGGTCCTTAAAAATTTGAACACGAAGGCTGAACCGATATTTTACAGTCCACTAGCCTGTAAAATGTAAGTAAATTTACCGAATACAAACCCGTCTAATGTAAGTGCAATTAGAATTTTGGTATTGACATATAACCGACGTAAGTCTTAAAAAGCGAAGAGTTTTCACAGATTTTTTGTGCTTCAAACCGTATAAAAAAACTTTCTTAGGAATATCAAAGGAATTATTAATTAACCGACGTAAGACTAGCAGTTCACCAGATTTTTGACACGCAAAATTACTATAATTAGTAATACCATTAGCATTGACTAATAATCGACGTAAAACTTAAAAATCACCGGTTTTTAGCAGGCCCTTCGTCACGGTTCGTTTTTTAGTAATTTTGTCGAAAATGCCCCTGATGAAAATAATTAAGAAATCCAAAGCTGTTTTTGATACTGTTAATTCATATTTATTATAATTAATTTATTATATGGTAACAAAACATGAGTACTTAAAAAGTTATGTTATTTAGTAGGTAATACATTGAAAAAAAATTAAATTAAATTATTTAGGATCTCTTGAGTAAATGTGCAAACTACGTAGTAGTTTTATCTGATTTATGACCTCTGCGAAATACTTGTTTATATCTAAAACAGAAAAATATAGAAATGCAATATTATAGAATAAATATAATATTTTAATAAAAAAGATTCAAAAATTTTACCTTTCGAGAGCGAAGGCCATCCAGACCACGAATATTTCGGCAGTAGCTCGCAGGAACATACATATAAAATCCAAATAGTTCTTAACTGTTTTATTTGGTTTATCAGCTGACATATAGAAAGCTGCTGTATAACAAAAATTAAAATAAATAAATAATAATAACCGCTTTGCAATCAATAAATCGAAACCGTTTGGCCAAGTGCCATTTTTCTGTGCGCTTATTTTATATATACTTGTCATATATATATATATATATATATATATATATATATATATATATATATATATATATATATATATATATATATATATATATATATATATATATATATATATATATATATATATATATATATATATATATATATATATATATATATATATATATATATATATATATATATATATATATATATATATATAAAGAAAATGGCGGCTGACCATGCGGTTTCGATTTAGTACATACTTATAAACCAGTTATATTATAAATACAATTCTTGTGTTGTGAATTATTTATCGTATCAAATATAAAAACGCACACGAAAACCGATACTAAAATATACATATGCATTCAGCCGCCACTTTCATCTCGGTTTTTATGTTTGTTACAATAAATAATTTACAAATTTTATACTTATTACATTAAAATTTAAACAAATATTTATTACACATATAAGAATTATTAATATAAAAATAAAATAAATATTTACTGTCAATGGTTTCACTTTATTTTTACACAATATACACTTATTTTATTATAACACAGAATTTTTATTATTTTTATTTATCATTCGTCGTCATCGACGGACCAACCAAACTCTAAACTCAATTGTAATAAATAAATTATTGTTACATTTCATTGTGTTCTCGTTTCCGAAACAATCTCGTAATGTTCGTTTTTTTTTTCTTTTATTCATTTTTCAAACGGATACCCTTCGGATAGGTACTTATTTTGCTTCAATTTTTCAACTGGCTTTTTACGGTCCCAAACCCATGAAGCTTGTCGCGCTTATCAACAATGTGTGTCGGGAAATTGTACAGCCTACTTGACCGTAAAATGTAAGTAATTTTACCGGACTTGAAACTGTCTACGGTACCTATTAAATAAACATTTTAGTATTGATTTATAACCGACGTAATACAATAATATCCAAGGTTTTTCGACAGACTAGGTTCCGTTTTATTTTCGTGTTGGAATCGGTTGTTGGCGAAAAGTAATTTTTTTTAAATAATCTAGTTGTGTTCGCTTAATAATTGTTTGCTCCGTTTTTTTAAAAATCGGAAAGCCTTCGTGTAGATATTTTCTGTTTTGCTTTAATTTTTCAACCGACTTTTTACGGTTTGGAAACCGTGTATCTTTTTGCGGTTCACAATTGTTTGTCGGGTTTTATGATCATCGATATTTAACCTATCGCCTCGATATTCACCCTGCTACTCGGGAAGCCTTAAGGTACTTTAGAAGGACCAACTGGATCAAATATGGGGAATTATTGGAGGATATGTTATCGTCGTGGGCTATGGAGCCCCCGACGACCGTTGGGGAGCTGAAGGACATGGTAGCTAGCATAACTAGCGTTACTAGGCTAAGCCTAGAGATAAGCAAAAACCAGTATGGTGGTCCAGGCAACTGGGAACCTATCGTAGGGCTTGTAAGGTAGCCTTTAATAGAGCCAAAAATACAAGGGAGGCTCAGGATTGGGACTCTTATAAGAAGAAACTCGGAATTTATAAGAAAGAATTAAGAAAGGCATAAAGGAGGTCTTGGAAAATCTTCTGTGATAAAATGGAAGAGGTATCCGAAACCTCCCGCCTTAGGAAGATTTTTTCCAAAAGTACAGATAGTCCTAGTTTTTTGATAAAAGCGGATGGATCTTGGACAGCTTCTAGTGAAGAATCTCTGGAGCTTCTCTTCGAGACACACTTCCCAGGGAGCTTTGAAGACCTCTTGGTGAGTAGCAATCATCAGGAATCATTATCAGTTTTCACAGAGGATATAGTAACCAGGAAACGGATCCTGTGGGCACTGAGGGGTTTTAAACCATTTTAATCCGCTGGTCTGGATCAAATTATACCAGCGGAACTTCAAAACAACTCAGTAATTATTCTTTCCTACCTGGAAGCTATATTCAAATGGTGTTTGAAACTGGGCTATATTCCTAGGTAATGGACGGAGGTCAATGTGGTTTTCATACCGAAAGCGGGGAAAAGGTCACATGTCTATACTAAGAACCTAAGACCAATAACTCTATCATCTTTTTTTTTAAAAACCTTGGAAAGGCTGCTGGATGTATACATCAGAGATAAAATAGGTGCCAGGAAGTAGGCCCCGTCTCAGCATGCGTACACAAAGGGTAGATCTGTGGACACTGCTCTGCATGCCTTGTTGTGTACGATTGAGCAATCAATTATTTTGAAGGAATTCTGTTTAATGGGCTTCCTAGATATAGAGGGCGCCTTTAATAATGTGAAAGCGGTGGCAATCAAGGAGGGATTTTCATTTTTGGAGGTGGACGTTCCTCTGATAGGGTTAATCAATTATATGCTGGGAAGCAGGATTGTTAGGTCGAAGTTGAGAGACTCCACCATCAAGAGGCGAGTAACTAAGGGATCCCCGCAGTGGGGGAGGGGGGATTCTGTCCCCTCTTCTCTAGAATATATTTGTAAACGGGTTACCACAAGAATTGGGAGGGTATTGAAGTTATCGCTGACGCAGATAACGTAGCTTTAGCTGTTACCGGGAAATTCCTGGGCACGATTGTAGACGTAATGCAGAATGCACTTACCATCGTTACGAAATGGGCTTGCAAATGTGCATTTGGTATTAACCCGTCCAAGGCAGAGCTGGTACTCTTTCCTAAGAAATACAAAATCCCGGTAGTTGTCCCTTCTACCTTAAATGGCACGAGACTTGCTGTTACTGATAGAGCTAGATATCTGGGCATTATCTTGGACAGTAAGGTTAGTTGGAAGCCTAACATTTTGTAGATAATAAACAAAGCTACTATAGCTTTGTACTCCTGTAGGAACGCCATTGGTCATAGATGGGGTCTGAAACCGGAGCTGGTACACTGGCTCTACACCGCTGTAGTGAGACCTGTACTCATGTACGGGGTGGGTGTTTAGTGGCCAGCTCTGGACAAGGTAACTTATAAAAGTAAGATTGAGAGAGTGCAAAGAACGGCCTGTATGCTTGTTAGCGGGGCATTGAGGTCGACACCGACAAGTGCTTAAGCGGTTATGTTGCACCTTCTTTCGGTCGACATTTTTGGCAAACATATGGCGGCAAATAAGGCTGTACGACTTGCAGCTGTCTCTCAGTGGAGGTATCTTAGTATTGGGCACTCTATTATTGATAGATCATTGAGTAATGAGCTGGCGAATCTTGACTACATTAAACCTACTCTATGCTTCGAGAAGCGATTTCGGACCTCCTTTCCTTCAAGGGAATTCTGGAGGGATAACAGCAATTCTCCTCAGATTGCTCCAAGCTAGATGGCAAAGTGGGAGCTGGAGTATTCTGTGACAAATTTAATTTAAACAATTCTATTCGTCTCTCTGATTACTGCAGCATGTACCAAGCTGAAGTCGTGCCGATAGAGGAGGTCATGACTTGGTTGGAGCATAATGTGTTATCCTCAGACGATATCACAATCTATGTGGACAGTCAAGCGGCGATCCGGTCGTTAGATTCGGTGTCTTTGATGTCACGGGTGGCGTTGAGTTGCCACTCATCTCTAAATGAGATAGGTGACCGTTTAAGTATCCAGATAATCTGGGTCCCAGGTCACTCAGGCATCATGGGGAACTGCAGGGCAGATGAACTTGTTAGGCATGGTACGACTCTCCAGCTGCAACCGAACAGGGCAAGTCTGGGGAGGCCTATCACAGCACTGAGACAAGCACTAGGGAAGCAGGCGCTATCCTCAGCGGGGGAAAGGTGGTCTACCACCCTCACCTGTAGAGTTGCAAGACAAGTTTGGCCGAAGCTGGACTTGGGGCGCAGTAGGGTATTAATATCCTTACGCAGACGTGAATTAAGAACGGTCGTAGGAATTCTCACGGGACACTGCCTTTTTGGAGAACATGCAAGAAGGCTGGGTCCAGAGGCAATTGACTTCTGCAGAAGCTGCTCGGACGAAGAGGAGGAAGAGACTTTGGTCCACTGCCTTTGCTCGTGTCCAGCATTGGCTCTCAGAAAGCAAAAACACTTGGGTAAGTTCAGGATGGACTGCCTCTCGGATCTCGAAAACATTAAAGTGTGGAACGTCTTACGCTACATAAGTAGCTCGAAATGGTTCCAATAGGGGTAAAAGGGGAGATATTCTGTGGTATCAAAATGGACCGTCACCGGTTTAAGTGTGCATAAGCAGCCACTCCAACCTAACCTAACCTAACCTAGATGATATTTCAACAGCTATAGCAGGAATAAAATTTAGTTCAAATTTCCAATTGGAAATCTGGGAAGATTTGATTTTCCAAACATTAATTATAATGTTTTCATAAAATCAGTTTCTAGAGGGTTATGTCTGGAGATAGATTATTTAATGATGTTTCTAATGATAATGGAAAATCGAATTTTTTCAAATTTCTCACGGGAAACTTGAACTGAATTTCCTTCCTGAAATAGCTATTGACAAGTCACATCAATTAAATCCATCTCCAGACATAACACTCCTAATTGAGATTTTCTAATGATTTTTGGAAAGTCGAATTTTTCCAGATTTAACACGAAACACTTGAACTGAAGTTTTTCCGTGCGATATCTATTGACAAATGATACCAAACCAGACATAATTGAAGCTGATTTTATACAAAGTTTTTAATGATTTTTTGAAAAACGAATTTTCATGGGGAATTCTTTTCTTGAGATAGCTATTAACATAACACTCTAGAGGCTGATATTATACCAATTTTAAATACATTTTTGAGTTTCTGGAATTTTCCACAATATCCCACGAGGAACCAGATTTAGGTTTTATCATTCAAGAATATTGACAAATGTCTTCAATGCTATCCATATATCCATAGTAATTTTAGGCTAAACACTATCGACTGATTACGACTTAATTTTGTATTTTCGGCTAGGTTACAACAATCTGCATTACTGATTTTTTAATTTCAGCTGGCATTAACTGAGTTCCGCATTATAAACTTCGATTTTTAATATCACGGTTACTAAAAAAAACTGAGACAAAAAACCTGGTTTCAAAAATCGTCACAAAAAATCGAGACACAAAACCGATATATTGACGGTAATTTGGTGCAGCTAAGAAATCTTAACCTTGGCCTCTTTCTGTTTAGAATTATCAAATGTCGGCCCAAAATTGCCAATGGTACGTCTAGGATTAAAATTGGAAAAGCTTAAGTTAAGTTAAATTTTAGATTTGTGAATTATTTCCCAAAATTTTTCTCAGAACATCTTATTGTGTCCGCATATATACGGGTAATACAACGAATATCCTATACTTTGTTGCATTTTATGCTTTGTATATGATTTGGAATAGCTTAAATAATTTTGGTTTATTTTGTTATATTTCAAAAAATGTTATAGATAGCAGAAATATCGAAATATTTATATGGAAACAAGAACTTTGTTATACAAAGATAAAATAGTTTTTCATATAAAGAACAAAAAGCTTCCAAACTTTTTATTTTACAAATAGAATTCTTTGTACTTATTGTATGCTCCAGTTTTAAACTTCTTAAGTTTCCCTAAAGCTATCTAGCTATAAACAATTCGTATAATATTATAAAGCAAAATATAGACTTTCTATATATGTATATGTGTATACATTTATGTACCTATTTGGTACACATTGTAAAATGTAAATATTCCAAATGACGATGACAACATTGCTTTTATTAACCGAAAACTAATTTTAAACTAATGGTTTAGATAATATTGTTGCTCTTTTGCAAAGAAATTCAGTTTGCTTGAAAGGAAAAATTCTAAGCCAAGTTTAATAAATTTCAGAATTTGCCATTGGCACAGGCTAGCGGCGAGAAATTTCTCTTCTCTCACAGAAGGCTAAAACAGTGAATACCTATCTCGTTTTATCTCATGTTATTGATGGTATATGTTTAGAGAGAACGTAAAATGCCCCTCCCACTTCCGGCCCTGGGACGGGGTAAGACATTTTTTTTTTATTTATCTGATCCAATATCCACTTAAATCCAGAATTTCAGCCTAATGGGAACCATCAATTAAATTTAATAAAGCCCACCTTGGCTTCAATTTTGGTAGCAAGAATCACCATATATATCACTCTCCACCAGCAACCGGTGGTTTATTCAATACCTTAGAGCGTATGGTATTGAATAAACCACCGATTGCTGGTGGGATGATTAGCAGAACGTTAGAGGACTTCTGAATTGTTTCCATGTCATATGTATTCATAAATTTCGTTTCTGATTTATTTCTAAACATAGCGAATAAATTCGTTTCTGTAAAGTCGAGTAACGTTTATGAATACATTCTCTTTAAGCGACGCTCGAAAATTATAAGGATTTATTAGAAATCTTAAAAATGAAAACAATTAATTATGTCAGATGTCTTACAAATATATTTTGTTTATTTTCTAATTGAATTAAATATAATGTATACGACATTGTTTCTAAAGTCATTAGTGAAATTGTATTTATCTCTAAACTGGTTATACGATGTTTTGTAGAATTTTATGGCTTGTTTATTATCGTTAAGACATGACACAATTTTCCTTTTTTCACGAATAAATCATCTTCGATTTTTATCTATTTTCTTCTGGGAAAACCTATAAAAACGGCATTTTGTGTGCCTTGAATTGATTATAACCATACTGTATGCTTCTGTTTACCATATATAGTGGCATAAAATAAAACAAATTATGTAACAAACAATTTTAAAACTACTGAATTTTTCTCACGGTTTAATGAATTAGCCTGCTTCCATTTGCGATCGGTCATATAATGATCACTGTATAAGAACTTTCAGCCGTTTACCTGTAAACAATACGGATAGTGTTTCAGAAAACGGGTACAACGCAAAAGGTGACAATTTTTTTATAAAAATTTCTTTTCCAATAACAAACAACGCAAGATTGCGGTAAATCAAATTCTACAAGAAAATCTTTAACGTCTGTCACAGACGGCTAAAACTATAATAATAGTTTGGAGTTTTGGTGAAGGTTCTATCTCGTAATCCTGCCAACTAAACGGGTCTTTTCGGTGATCGAGAGTGTATGTGCAACAGTCCTTCCAACCAAGCGGTATGGAGTAGGTGATGGCGAAGAGGTACCTGCGTCGGGATGTAAGCTTGAACATTTCAGACAGGATAAGACCGGAAGGGGTTATCCAGGTATTGTGGTTTTTTTAAACAAGATCTCTAAGATGAAAACAACCAAAATTTTTTTTTCTGTCTTCGATTCATCATTAACCTACAATTTGTTTTGTTAAAACAAGTAAATTTTCTATTGTTAACTATGATTTTTGTGATTCTCACCCTTGATATTTTGAAAATTGATTTTTGTTTGAATAGCTACTTATGTGAGATAGCCCTGACTGTGGCCTGTGTTTTCGTTTCCCTATTTACTTTATATACCTTATTTTATATAACGTTTCATTGCAACTTTCTCTTTCTTGTGGTCATGCATTTAGCACTATTTTTACAGGTAGTTGTCTTATTTCGTTACTGTTGTGTTTCCTGGTATCATTTATTTCTCTTGCGAAATGGGTTGTTGAGGGAGCGCTCACGTTTTGGGTCGGTTTTCCATACCTCTCCGGTCGTATCGATCTCTCATGGCTGGCTTTCAAAGATCACCACGACAGATTGATTATCGGTTTGTGTAGGGCTGACTGCGTACTTCGCGTGAGACCACCGCATGGTCTGTTAAGGAGGCGCCCAACTATCATTACATCGGTGACAGTCGCGACCGGAAAGGCAATTCCTTTTTTTCATTTTGCGGTTATTCAAGCACCCCTCTCATAACACACCATGAGCATTTGTGAGATACCTGTACCGCACCGGACCTCTGGATTCGTGTCTGATAACGAAACCCTTGTGATTTCTTTACACCTTTTTTTATATTCCATCACGAGCTAATTTCGTACGAACGAACCGTTTCGCAATTTCCCAATTTTTTCCAATATTTAAATTATTTAATAGATAAGAAAGGTTACGTTGATAATCTCAGACGAGAAGGCCTTGCAAAACCACCTTCTTGGTTAAAATTGATTACGAAAACACTATTTTGATCGTGATTCAACTTTCGTAATTAAGCCTTACGAAATAACGATGAATTTTTATATACATTACCACGTAGTACTTAAAGCAGAAACAAGCCAACGACGGTTATATAAAAAGAAAAATTGAGGTGTGACCAATACACGGCTCTCTTTTACGATAACAAGGAATTTTGAGAAACTTATTACGTAAATTTCTTACAAATATATTCTTTTGTAATTTTAATTTTTTTAGTTTTAGATATCAAACGACGTAAACTTTATGTCAGCCATCAATATCTTGAGCGGCTTAAATTGGCAGAATACCGTATTGCTTTTCGGCCGGACTTCATCAAGCTCCTTCAACCAATAAAAGATATATTGGGTCCTGATCTATACCCGAAGTCATGTTCCACTTTTTACATTTTGGTGGCCGACTCTCGTCGATAGGTATATTAGAGTGGAACGTGACCGCATTCAGTGGACAAGTTCAATCAAAAAACCTCCTCAGCGACAAGATAACCGCTTTATCGAATACGCAATAAGGAAAAGGAAGCTGTTGTTAGTGAGAAAGTAATACTACCATCATCATTCCCTGGTTCAATTTGATACTACACAGAAAACTTTGAAAACGCCTGATTTACTCATTACTATCAGCTGCAACACCAAGTGGCCTGAAATTAAAGCAGCGTCATGTATTGCTCTAGACAATGGATTTACCTTGCAACAGCTTACCCAAGCTCGACCTGACCTCGTTGCTAGAATTCAAAAATATAAATTTGACGAAATCATCGAACAACTAGATAAACGTCAAATCTTCAAAAAGGTCGCTGCTTATGTCTCCCACACATGCACCTGCTCCAATCCAATCAGTCCCATAATGCAGAAAAACGAGTCGATCTAATATTAGATGAAATTTCTGACAACGATGATGCTGAATTGCAAAAACTGTAGTTTTAAAATGTATGATTCATAATCCATGTGAGGACCTGAACCCAGATGCACACTGTTTGATGAACAAAATTAGATGCCTGAAGTGCCGCTTCGATGTCCCCAAGTATTTCCAAGATTTAACATTTTTAGTTGATGACGACAAGCCAAAGTACCGATATCGCTAAAAGTAAAACAAATCGAAATTGTTAATAAAATCTTAGACGCAGCATATTGATGGACCTAGTGGCACAGGCAAGAGCTTAATCTATAAGACACACTACTACATCGTGCAGGGTCAAAATTTTATCGTAAAGTGTATGTCCTTCACAGGAATTGCGTCGATTTTGCTACCCACCTTTAGCCTCAAAGTACCATTGATATCTGAATCGATCTCAAACATTAAACCGAGATCAGTTAAAGCAGCTGAACTTTCCGAAGGTTTGTTCACATTTTTTTAATGGATGAAGCGTCTATGGTACCAAAATATAGACTGGATAATATGTATCAAGAATTGCGCAAAATTAAAAATTCTAATTTGCCATTTGGAGGAAAGATCATGGTCCTGGGAGGAGATTTTTATCAGTGCTTGCCAACATCGCTCTCAATCTTCAGCTCATCATTAGTCTTACCCATATTTAAAGAAATGGCTTACAATCATTTTTAAATTGGTAAATTAATTTCTAGAACGAGTTTCATGCCAATCTGTAAAGAACTGAGTTAGTTCCAATTCTTAGAACCACATCCGAAATTCATACTGAAATCAAATTTTAATCATGGAAACAAAACAAAATAAGCCAGTTTCTAGAAGTACATTTGGAACCGATATTGGACTTGATTTACATTATACAAATCCAAGTTTCATCACAATCAGCTGAGAAATGCAGAGTCCCATTCAAATTAGTATTTTTTTCAAAACAACATCAGGACCTCATGTTAGAATCTCATTTTCACACCTGGAACTCATTTTGACATCTTATTTTCATCATACAAATCGAGTCTTATCCAAATCTGTTGACAAATGGCTTAGTTCCATTCAAATTGGGCATTTTCCAGAACCACATCCGAAACTCATATTAGAATCTCAGTTTCATCGTAAATACTGAGTTGCATCCCAATCGGTTGATAAATAGCTTAGTTCAGTTTAAATTGGCCATTTTCCAGAATCACATTTAAAACTCAAATTGGAATTCCAGTTTCATCATACAAATCGATTTTCATCTCAATCGATTGAGAAATGAGTAAGTTTCATCCAAACTGGCCATCTTTTACTAAAATTCATTGGGACCTCTCAATTTATAAAAAAAAACTTAAATATGAAATTTCAGGTCGATTAAACTATCGGGGCTCAAGAGAGGACACAAACTGGCGGATAGACCAATAGACAGACATCACTTTGAAATCTAATTCTTCGGATTCAGGACATCGCAAAAGAGATAAATCTGCAAAATGCTTTAAGTTGAAAATTTTTATGATTTATAAACTAAACTTTATGTTACTAATGTCAAAGAAAGTAAAAATAAAAGGATATCGACAGTTGATTGGGCCTTAAACGAATAGCTATACCAATCTTTTTTACCGCTAGCTGCAAATGTAGTTTCAAAGCAATCGCCCGTGGGTCTCATGACTCACAATTGCTTGATGTTCTAGGACTAAATTAAGAGCTAAACTGATTATGTTCTTTCACCTCGGCTTTTGCCTGATACACAAACCTTATAAATAGGTAAAATAAGATACACAAATGTAATTGGAAATGCTTTGAGGTGATAAACTCGAATGAAATCATCCACTTTCAACTAAGAAAATAAATCTATGGAAAAAAAATACGAATGGCTTGGTTCCACCATTTATTGAAACAAGTGCTATGCGAATTGAAATATGGTACACCGTTTTGTGATACAAGCGAATGGGTATAAAAAATCCTTCCTCGCTTGGAATTATATGCTGAGGTTCTGTACTAAGTTGTCAAATGTTACATCAACATTTTTTGGATCAATTTCCTTTCAATAAGTAATTCTGCAAAGCAAACAAGCCAACAAAGCGTATTAATCTCTAAGGAAAAACAACAACCAGCTAGCATTGGCCAAAAAATGATAAACTGATTTTCAGACAGCTTTGGAATGCTCTGCGCATATATGTGGAAATTGTAGATAGCTTGGCTCCACCTTATACCAGGCATCCGATAATTCTCTTATTTCTCGTGCTACACTATACAATAACTACACTTTTCTGGGTAGCTACAATTTCGATAAGAATAAACCAAACTACTTGTTTGAGTTCAAGCTATCATCACTGATCTGGAAATAGTCCTTTTAATGATATAAATACACGTGAGTGTTTCTTATTAAAAAAACGTATTTCGAATACACCAAACATCAAAATTAAATTTGTGAATTCTATTAACAATTATGTAAAACCTATTTTTCTGCTCGCATAAACACATAAATAACATTTCGATTGAAATGGTGTAATGTTGCATGTTCTGTGTATTGATTTTGATAAACCAATAAATAAACCAAATCAATTAATTTATTCAACTTTTGATTACATTGAACGTCGTTTGGAACGAATGTACATAAATCATTTTCATGCGTACTGATTCGTGATAAATTGATATGTTTACAATTTTATCAATAATGGTAGAAATTCTTTCTATCATCTACTCGATTCTATTTGATGGCACCGCATTGCGTTCAACCTGATTATTTTAAATTTCTCGCCCAATTAAGCATTCAGCAGTTTTTATCTAAATGAAAATTTTATGTTTTGATGATTAATGTTCAAGGTATGAGTCCATACATCTGAAATAGTGATATTTAGATTTGATTTTATTACACATGGATGTACAAAAAATAATTATTCTATTTTTGACTACAGGTAAATATAGAAATATCATTTTATCTATAAGCTAATAATATTTTATTTGATTATGCGTTATTTTTAAGAATTTTCCAGTGTTTTATAAATCTACCTCATTAATTTAAGTTTTTCTACTGAACGGGATTCTTCTGTTACGGCCATATTTCGGTACTAAATATTTCATTTTGAAATATGACACTACGAAAAAAAGTGTAAGCTCCGAGTAAAGTCATATTGATTTACAAAATGCATATGAACCTTGAGTTTCCGGAAAGGGAGAGAACGTTTAAAGGGTGGAGATGCCCAGAAAATGATCTGTTAAGGTGTCCAAGTTCCTGAAAAAAAAAAAAAATATCAATTATGTAATTAAATCTTAATTATTATTAATAAAGTTGTACTTCCCTGTTAACTAAATTGTAATGATCACCAATCAATCATCAATCATTATCTATTTAAATATATAATATTGAACGTATTAGTTGTACTTATCATATAATTTCCCCGGTTAGGTTTGGGTGGCGGTCCACTAGGACCAGGCATAGACACAAAAGTGGTCCGTAGCCATAACACTAATAATTGTTTCCTCCAGCTCATTGGAACCATTTTGAGCAGTTAACAAAGCGCTGGATACTCCTGACGTTCATACTATACAGAGGTCCGTCCGGGCTTTGAAGAGGGGTGACCATTGAAACTTTAGTCTGTTTCGTGCCAGACGATGAAGAACTGTCTCTTCCTCCTTTTCGTCCTCACAACTACGACAGTAGTCATGTGAGAACTATGAGACAGTGCCTGACGGTAATCACTTGGTCAGGCCTCTCGAGTTATTACGCAAGAGGTGATACTTGACCATCTGTCATTCGTCAGCTTGCTAGCTTCTTCCTGAAGCAGCAGTTTGCATACCGCAAGAAGCATTTCAATATCCTTTCTTTAGTTGACTGTCATATTACTGACTCAAGGGTAAACATTTTACAGGCTCATTGTAATTGCAATTAACCGCCTTAACAACAATATATCGTCGGGTTTACGTCGATTTTAAAGGGGAACATTAACTGACGAAATCAATGATATAAAACCATCTATACACGGTGTTTAAGGCCGATAACAGTATTAGTAAAATTGTACTAGACCTACACAACAAATTAATTTTATTAATAATTTTTAATTCTTTATAATATTTTTTTATTGAATAATTCAATTAAATAATATAAATAAATTTACATAATATGTTCATATATATCCATATGTATAAAAAATAGTAATTATAATATTACAATATCAACATTTCAAATTTTTAACTTATCGAGTAACCTTAGTAATACTTAATAATTATACATTAATTCAATTATATTATGTAATATTAAACAAATAACAATAAATAAAATACTTATTTATTAGATTAAATCTAAAATACTTCTCCATTTTTTTTTTAAATACCTCCAAAGTTTCGATGGTAAATTCCATCATGTTCAAGGAGTAAAATTTAATTGATGGAATGCACCCATCGAAATGTTGGGGATATTTTTTTTATAAAAAACAAAAATGTTTTAGGTTTAATCAGGTTTTAGGATTATGAAATAAAAATAATCAAAATAAAATAAAAATAAATAATTTTAAAATAATAATCAAAATAATATTTTAAAAAATAGTACTTAAATAATTTAGGTACTTAATTATAAAAATTTGTAAGGTACATTAATTCATTTTTATATTATACTAATTTAATAGTAATATGTACACCACAGTACATTGATTATAAATTTATAATTAATAATTAGTCTTTAGAATCAGTAAAAAAAATCATCAAATTAATTCAAATAGGTAATCAATATTTAACTTCTTATTACTTATTTTATAAGGTAATTGTGTAGGTAATACTAAAAAATAGAATACTTATATTTGTTTTAAACATGAATTTATTTTTTTTTTTTTTTGCGAAAATTCGCCCGCTTCAAAAACTCTTTGATGCTTGATGGGATTTGCTGCAGAGTCACAGTGTTATCGTCCGTATAGTTTTGCACCTCGACCATCAGTTGTATCAGAAATGTATTTTCATTGAATATCAATTTGGTTATATCTATGAATAAAAACAATGAAATGCAAAGATTAATTTTTATCTATAATCTATACCTACTCGTATGTGACAAAATAAAATAAAATATTTGGAACATAGCTTACACATAGATATATCAATCAAATTTGAGACTTAACTTCAAATCAACATGCACCAACATTACCTTTTGAAAGTGACGATTGCCCCGACCACGAATACTTTGTTATTAGGTCATAACTTATACTGTTCTTATTGTTTTATTTGTATTGTTGCATTTCAAAGCAAAAAAAAAGAATCTGAAAAAAAAATAAATAGGATTAATTCAAGTTCAATGTCATGAGATAAAATTAAATTGCCTTACCATCTGTTCCATGTAGCTTTTATTAATTAATTTAGTGTTGAAGCTTACAAGTTCCTCCACTGTTGTTATTGAAATTTTTGGTAAAATAAATGACGTATTTTTTATAATTTTTGTCTCCGATTTTCTTATCGTCAGTAGAAGATTTTTTAAACATTCTTTCGTATTGTTTTGATTTTGAATTATTTCCCTTTGGTTTTTTAAAATTAAATTTTGGTTTTGTTGCAGTGTTTTTATATTTTCATCCATTTTTCCAATTTTTTCATCAATTCCGTATGATTTGTCTTTACCGAAATCGCTGTCAATAGGAGTTGAAAATTTTTCTGTAGTACTACACAGTAGTGAATGTATTTCATTATTTTGCACAACATCAGTTGATATTGGTTGTAATAATTGAGGCACTAGTGATAATGATGAACCATTTGATACAGAGCTGTTTGATAAAACAATTATTTCTGGTAGAGCTCTTATGCAATCTAGATCTGTTACATTTTGTAATGGTTGTATGGTCGTTGTCGGTGCTAGTGGTGGTACTTCTGCTAAAATTACATTATGTAAATTTGCATAGTTTTGTAAAGGTGCGCTAGATATTAATTGTGGCACTACTTCTAATTGTTTTTCACTAGTTTTATCATTAGCAGCGGTTTTCGATAACTTTGGTAACGAGATTTCAAATTCGTCGTTGTATTGCGTAAATGCAAATATTTGCCTCTTTCGAGATGTAATGTTTTCGGTGTCTAAGTTAGAATTGATTTCAAAGTGTTTCTCTATTTGTTTGGCTTGGCTAAAGGAATTTAAATTTCTTTTTAAAATTTTGCATTGGAATTTTTGCCAAGATTCTTCGATATTTAATTTTTTTGATAGGGCTCTTTTATAATCAGTTGGCCAGAAAACACAATTTTCGTTGATCCAAGTGTCTAATACTACGGCTACTTCCTTCTCATCATCATGCGTATTCGTTTCTACGACTGCGTACATTTTCTAAAAGATATAAAACAAAATATTAATGTATAAATATTGTATAAAACGTTTCGTGATTTGAAATAAATTAACGATTTTTAAATCACCTATTTCTTATGAATGAAGTATTGGGAAAAATATAAATCTTTCCGGTTCCGTGTGGTTCATTGCAAACATCTTTTTTTCAATATCTTTGTAATCATATTGTTTTTCTGGTTGGTCTGTAAACGTAGCTTCAAAAATATCAAGTTTATTTGAAGCCAAAGGAAAATTATAGAAGTCGGTGGGATCCATTGCTTGTTTACCCCAAATTTATATTTCGTTTTTAATTACTTCCACGTACGAAAATTTCACAATAGTTTTGGATTTCGTCAAAATCCAACAATTGCGATTGTCATTTCTAATTTCAAAATTATGAAATTCAATTCTTTTGTAGAGTACCCTACCATGCTTAAAATATTTTTTTTAATACTGGATATGATTTGTTAGGGTTAAATCTTTTGGAACTTATTATTTTTGAATTATTAATTTCAAAAATCCTGTTGTATATTTGAGCCAGTGGTTGGTTTGGTTTTTTTAAGAGACGTTTGATAATAGACATGAAACTTTCAAACGGAATAGCGGAAAATTTATCTAAACTACCAAATTCAACAAATGTGTCAGACAGTGCATGTTGTATGTTAAATGATGTCGTCCATAAATAGAACAGGTTCCATTTACGAACTGTTTCAAAATTTTCACGGCCAACTCTAGTTTTGTTATAGAATACTCAGTATGGCATAATAACAAAATCCCAACATGTAATAACATGAAATGATTATATTTTTCAATATAAATAAGATCATTCAATACAAATAGGTCCGAATACAGCAAAAAAAACTCGTAATTCAGACCCTTTGACAAATGCAAAATCATTTAATGGTCTAATAGTCCGTTGAAAATCACTAGGTTGTGTTAGAGATGTATATAGTTTTTAGATTCATAGAAATTTGAGAAATCTCAAGGCTTGATAAGAGAGATTTTGAATCCTAACTCAACCACATTTGGATTTACTTTTTTATTACGCCTAAACACACTTAATGCAAATAATCTAAAGGAAATTGCTTAACCATATCTATTGTAAGTTCCTCTAGAATTGAATTAAACTTGTGATGTTCCTCTTGTGTTCTTTGTCTAAACGAATTATCAGTTCTTAAATTCGAATTATTTTCAATTGGGAAAACCATTCTATTTTTAATAAATTCGCCTTCTTCTGTGCACTTAAGACAACCAAAATAGCCAGTATGTGATTTTGTTCCTAATAAACCAGATCTCGCAGGTGCATCACAAATAAACGATCTAACATTCACACAAACATTAATATTATTATGTACATATCCGTTCATCGTTAAATTCTTTAATTCATCAACTAGTGGGAGTAAATATTTATTGAAATCATCAGGTTTATTAAAACCATGATAAACGCCTATCACAAAAACCGATCTCTCATCTAAATTCCATAGTCTGCCTAATACTGGCCAAAAACAACTTCTGTTACTTATTGAAATGGGAAATCCGTCTATATTGATATCTATTCCTAAAATTGACACATTTTCGTAATTAACTAACAGGTTATTTAAATTTGACTTGAAACCTATATGAACGTATTTACCTGGCGGACAATCTAACACTTCTGTTTGTTGTGGGGTTTTTAAAAGAGTCCTACTATCTAATGGGAGGTTAAGGCCAATTGAATTTCTCAAGAAATCCAAAAGTTAATTTAGTGCATTAGCTTTAATATTGTATTTTGGGGCCCACTGACCCAGAAAATCGGCAATGCTTGGGATTTCATTTTCGCTTGTGGCATTTATATCATCATCTTCTATTTCTGAAAGGGTTTCTGGAAAATTATTTAATTCGTGGTCAACGTCATCTACACTAAAGTCCTTTTCATTTAAATATTTGACTTGTTTTAGTTGTTCTTGATTCACAAAACCTTCGCACAGTTTAATAAATTCCTGGCTTTGTTCCAGTTGATCTCTCACTTCGCACAGTTCAATAGATTCCTGGTTTTTATGCAATTCCCTTTCCAATTCATTGATGTTGGAAACTCTATTTTTGAAACGTAATCTTCGTCTTAATGACTGGCTTGAAGGTTACCGTAATGCTTTGTTTTTGGGCATATTATGGCTAAAACGTTTAATATTATTTATCAACCAGTTTATCAAATAATAATATTCAATAATGTTATTGAAATAAAAAATAAAATAAAAATCTTAATAAAAATAAAACTAACCTTAAAAACGTAAACCACATGACAAAAATTCTAGGTTCTTCAATTTATTTAATACTCTTAGTAAATTATTCAATTTAGTTACATCCCTTTTATAATTTTAACAGCACAAATTAATATTTCAATTTACTGTTGACATAAGTCAAATGTTTAATTTTTATTAATTTTTAATTCACCAAATTTTTTTTTCTACAACTTTTTCACTTCTTTCTTTTGAGAAATCACTTTTACAAATGGTACAACGTACAACATTCTCTATTTTTCGTTTCCTTTATTTTTCAATTTCGGTTAAAAACGAAGTTTGTAAAATGACCGGTTGTCGGTTATTTATCATTACCAAATTTTAATTTTGTTTCAGAAATTCTAGTTTGTGTCGTTTAAAGATCGTAGTGACGTTTTTTGTTTATAGTCGGATGGCGGTTATTTGCCCAAAATTTAAATTTTTGTCGAATGTAAATTGAAAACTTAACGAACTTAAACCGATTTTTATATCGAGTCGTTTTAAATTCGAGAATAATTTTTTGGATTTCGTATATTTTTCTTAAGTCGGTAAGCCTTCGTGCGATTTAGCTTAATAATTCTAATTTTTTGTTGCAATTTTCAACCGACTATTTACAGACGCATAATCACTCGGCTACAAATTGTTTTTCGGGATCCTATTCAGTTTTTTGAAGCTAATGCTATTCTTCAATGCTAAATCAATGCACGCAAGGATTTAGAATAGTGGTCATCGATTAAATCAAACAATGGCTCAACTTGCATTGCATGAAACTACCTTTCTCGAACCATTTAAGGCAATAAGTTCAAAAGTAGCTGATGTTAGATTACCAAAAATAACCATTCAACGGGTTGGTGGGAAGTACGAAGAGTTTCCAGCATTTAAAGATTTATTTGAATCTCCAATTCATTGGAATGATTCTATAAGCAAGGCTCTTAAGTTTCAAATTTTGAAAAGTGTATTGCGTGATGATGCTGCATTACTTATTAGACACATAAAATTTACTGACGTGACAAGAAAAAACCAATTGTCACTAAATATATTCAAATATTTCTAGACATTTCTCTAGTTACAAGGTCAAATCAATTACAATTCAGAGCGTATACAATACAGCAGACGAAGTTATCCGAGGTTTGCGAGCGTTGTGAGCTGAGGCAGAAGGAAGGGACCCGTGGCTGGTTAACATCTTGCTAAGTAAATTAGACATAGACACACGCAGGTTGTGGTCTCAAAAAACATTACGTAATGATTTTCCATCATTAGAATCATTTTTTAAATTTATCGACGAACGTTGCGATACCATCGAAAATAGTGATTTAACATTCAGTGTTACACATTCTGTTGTATTTCCAATAAAAAAGATTGGAGTTCATCAAACAACCAATGTAACTTTAACTACAGTGAATAACAGAATCATTAAGTGCGAATATTATCAAAGGGATCATCCAATATATAAATGTGAAAAATTTAAATCCATGAACATTCCAGATCGCAGAGACTTGGTTTTAAAACATAACATCTGTTTCAACTGTTTAATTGTAGGACACTCATCAAAATATTGCAGATCAAAGTATTCGTGTCGCTAATTCAAAGGAAAGCATCACTGCATTTATCATCAACAGCAATATTATCAGTCGAATCAAAACAACCTTTGGCCTTAACAACAACCACACTTACAACTTGTCTTCAAGAGAACGATCAACCAAGCAATCAAATGAACAATGAGCACAACCAATCATCAATTTCTCAAACGCACACTCAAAATAAGCTATCACCATCAATTGAACCACGTACACCACCTGATCAACAACAATCCATGCAAGGGAATTATCAAGTCCATATGGCTCACACCACAGCCACTGAACATTTACTACCCACAGCTGTAAAGAACATTGAAAATGTGTATGGCAAAGTACAACAGCGCAGAATACTTCTGTTCCACTAGTGAAACAATTGCAACTTCCACAAAAGAAGTCAAATACTATCATGAGCGGAATAGCTTCAAATACAACATCACGATGGAAATCAACGGTCAAACTGTCGTCCCGATTTGATCCACGTCAACATCTGACAATAAATTTACATATTCTTGCATCATTATCATCAGTGCCAAATCAAACATTCACATATTTTTTTCAATATCCGAAATCCAATTGACATCATATTAAGTGCCGGTATAGTTTTCAGTATGTTGCTGTCTTGCAGTTTAAGGGATCCTAACAGTTTAGCGATCGCACAACAAACGATTTTTGGATGGGTATTAGTTGGGGATGTTGCATCCATATCAACTTTCATATCGCCCAAGCCACTATATTCTTTGCACTCATCTTGTGTTGATATAGACAAAACATTGGAACTGTTTTGGAAATCAGAGGAAGTGCCACCATTGTTCCAATTTACTTGTCATGAAAAACTCTTACTTGTCAATATGAACATTTCAACAAACAAACCATTAAGAGGGACTGCACTGGACGGTGCATAGTAAGGTTACCATTCAACGACATTCAGCAACAACTTGGTGATTCGTTACGATCAGTAGATTTACGGTTATTGGCCATAGAGAAAAAACTGGACAAAGATAATCAATTAAAACTTGAGTATCTTTCCTTCATCGCAGAGTACATAGTGATTCAGCGCTATGTACTCTGCGATGAAGGAATGATACTCAAGTTTTAATTGATTATCTTTGTCCAGTTTTTTCTCGATGGCCAATAACGGTAAATCTACTTATCGTAACGAATCACCAAGTTGTTGCTCATGGAGAAAATTTCTAACAATCAAATAAACATCAATTCGGAACTTTTAATTTACCTCATCACTTCGTAATGAAAACCGACTCCAGCAAAACGAAATTACGTATGATATTTGACAGGTCATGTTCAACATCATCTGTGGTATCACTAAACCAAAAATTGCTCGTGGGACCAACTGTGCAAGAGGATCTCACCGTAATTATCAGGAGGTTCAGAATGTCGAGAAGATGTAGCGGCAGGTTTTGATTGACCCTACCGCTAGAGATTACCAACGCATTGTTTGGCGATTTGATCCAAAAGCCGAAATCGACCATTACAGGCTAAATACTGTAGCTTATGGAACAGCAGCCACTCCGTTTTTAGCCACAAGGACATTGAAACAGCTGTCAGAAGATAACAAGGCGACATACCCACTAGCACCAAAAATCGTTTCTAGAGACTCTTACGTAGATGATCTTCGAACTGGAGCTACAACCGTTGATGAAGCTTTAAAGTTACAGGACGGTATAGTTAATCTTCTCGATTCCGGTGGGTTTACACTATGGAAATAGTATTCGAATTTATCAGCATTCATGGCAGGACTCAGTCAATTAGATAAAAAAAAGAGTAGAGTATTACAATCTTCAATGTTGAAGACCACATGATAAAAGTGCTAGGCCTGCACTGGCAACCTGAAACGGATCACTTTACTACATCAAACACGGTACTTGCCAAACGTATATTTTTGTCACAAGCATCAAAATTATTTGACCCATTTGGATGGTTATCTCCAGTATTAGTAACTAAGAAAGTTTGCTGAAAAATGAGAAAATATTAAATTGAACCTAAAATGCTTGGAACAAATTAAAATTCACAGACAAATGCTCTTTAATCATCGTTACATCCAAATACACGGGTTTTGCGATACCAGTGAAGCTGCATCAGTAAGCGGTCATCTATTGTGGAAGTTACGACTCAAATGGATCAAAATGAATTGATCATTGATCGTTGATTTCATTGATCTCAAAACCATTTTTGAATGAAGTTTTTTTTGTTTATTTTCTGTTAGATTCTCCTGATTTTGGAAATTCTCGGCGCTTCCCGATGTCATATCACCTTGTGATTTCATCTTTTGATCACCTTTTCAAATTTCTCGAGTTTATTAAAATATAGCATGGAGATGGTACAGGTGATGTTTGAGACCTAATTGGTGATTTGGTGTTTCGAAACAGTCAAGTTATTCAAGATTTTCGTATTTGGTTGTTCAGTGTAACTCGAAGAATATGATAGTTAGATATTTACAATATTATCCGATACTATTTGATGGTTCAAATTTTCAATCTTATTTGAATTTTGCTTATCATTTTGTTGAGCTTATCTTTAACTTGCTTAGTAGCATTTTGCCTAGTAGTATTAGTAACATAAAGTTGCTTTCCGAAATGATTAAATCGACATCAATCGAGATTCATATAATACAGAGAATATTTTCTGAAGTAATCGAGATTTTCTCCGCAGTTTATTCTAGATTCCTTAAGGTTTTCGAAAATTTTAAGATTATTCGAGATTTTCGAATTTATTTAGTAGATTTCTCGGTATTATGCCAAATTTGATATTTCTTCGATTCCCTAGAATATACGAAATTTTTCATGAGCCTTCAGATTATTTACATAGGTATGGCTGTGATGAGCGCATATGGATTCGTTCGGTTTTACATAATTACGGATAATTCGATATTTAAGAACTTTCTAAAATGTCTAAGATGCTTCGAAAATTCGATATTTTTAAGATTGAGTATTACATTTTTTTTTTATATAAGATACTAAATCCAAATCGACAGATGCAACTAAAATCGCGACTACGACTATAGTGTGTCTTTCGGTATTTTTAAACCAGATTAGAACGTCAATTTTAAGTATAGATTTAGTTTGTAGTTACGCTTATACCATCCATACCATCATAACATCGTACCACCATACCATCATACCGTCCTATAATAATACTATCGTACAATCAATCCATCATACCACTATATCACCATAACCACACAAAATCATACCATCGTACCATTATAATATCATAACATCTTACCATTATACCATCGTAACATCATCCAATCATAATATGTTATCATCATACAATCATATCGGCATACCTTCATAACATCATAAAACCATTATCATACCATCATACCATCAAACCATCATATCACCATTGCACTCTACCCTCATACCTTCATACCATCTTACCATCATACCAATATATCATCATACCAATATACCATCATATAGGTTTGAAATTGATCCGCTAACACTTCAAATTAAACTTTATACATTTCAAATTGGTCCTTTTACCTTCCAAATTTAACCTTTTCTATTTCAAACTCAACCCTTAGCAAATTATAGAAATGGCCGATTAGTATAGCGCTTAGCTGCTCCTTAACCGGTTATGATCAAATTTGACATCTGCGTTGGAAATAGGATTCTAAAATGAATTTTGGGTAAAGTTCTGTAATAAAAATATAACAGCAATTTTTAGCCGATTATGATGAATTTTGACGACAAAGAATAAAAGGAAATGTGAGCCAAAAATTATTTTTAGACGAGGTTGTGAGAGAAGAACTTTATCTTAAAATCATTTTAATATCCTTTTCCATCGCACATGTCAAATTCCATTAAATTCCTTTAAATAATGGACAAGTTCTACCCCAACTTCCGATACTACAGAATTTCATCTAAAAATAATTTTAGAATCCCAATACTAGTCTAGAAATCAAATTTCATCATTATCGATTGAGAAATAGGCAAGTTCTACCATACTTATCCAGAACTTCATATGTCAAATTTTATCATAATCGTTTGAGAATTAGGCAAGTTCCGCCCTAATTGACCAGAGTTTCGTCATACTTAGCCATATTCCAGAACTTAAACCAAAAATTATTTTAGAATCCTATTTCCTATGCACAAGCCGATTTTCATAATAATCGGTTGAGAAACTGGCAAGTTCTATCATACTTGACCGTTTTATTTTAGGATCTCATTTCAAACGCAAACGCCGAATTTCATCATAGTCGATTTAAAATTAGGCCAGTTTCGTCCTAATTGGCCATATTCCAGAACTTTATCAAAAAGTCATTTAAAAATCCCATATCCAATGCACAAGCCGAATTTTATCTTAATTGGTTAAGAAATAGGCCAGTTCTATCATACCTAGCCCTATACCAGAACTTCATCCAAAAATAAATTTAGAATCCCATTTCCATAGCGGATGACAAATTTCATTAAAATCCGTTAAGAAATAGATAAATTTCGGCCAATTATAGGATGCCATTTAAATAATTCGTTATGGGTTCAATTTGCAATGGTAAAGGTTCAATTTGAGTTTTAAGATATTAACGGTGACTTTTCTTAAGTCTTAAACAATATTAGTGTACAGTTTGGTTCAAATCGATCACGGCGTCTGGATTTGTTTAAATACTCCACACACGTGCTGTACATACACACAAACTCTCACTTATATAGATTGCTCAACTGATCACTAAACACTAGTCCAACCCCAACTCAACCCCAATTCAATCCGCAAATGGCCCCTAACTCAAACTTTAACCCCGCAAAGTTTTTTTCAATTCAATCCTCAAACCAGTATATGGTATATAAAAAATTGGTCAATTGCTCACTATATTTAATTCAACATCAACTCAACTCCAACTCAACTTCAATTCAACCTGCACATTGACACCTAACTTAACCTCCAACTCAAACCCAAATTCAATGCCCAATTCAAAATTCAAATCAGCATAAATAAAAAATTGGTTAATATTTCTATAACCAGGTGTTTTGTGGCAATTCATATGGCAGGTACCCGATCCTCTTTACGTACAGGTTGCAAAAGCTTTTCAAATCTCCGCTTTGATGGGTACAGACATTTAGACATCCAGACATCCAAACATCCAGATATCCAGACATTCAGACATCCAGGACCTAACATCTAGACATCCAGACATTTAGACGTCCAGACACACGGACGGGCATTTTTATTTTTTTGCTTTTTTAGACTCTTTAGGGACTTTCAAAACGTCGAGAAAAGTAGTTTTGGACCAACCAAATTTTTGATCATTTTTTGGTCTTTTTAGACCGAAGTAAAACAATGATTTCATATCCAAAAACTATTAGAGTAATCCGCCAATTCTTGTACCAAATATTTATCAAAACTTTGATTTTGTCTAAACATACAAAAAAACGTCAGTTGTTTTTCTAACGATTAAAGTCAACTGACGTAAAACACAGCGCGTGTACTACAATGTTGATATTTTGTTTATTGGTTGATGATATTCTCGTTACACAATATAAAATAAAAACAATCAACACAAGATAATTTACACAAAATAACATCAACAAAAAATTTATAACAACAGAATTTTCTTATTCACTTTCAAAGATTTTTTTAAGCACAGCTTCAAAGAGCAAGACTTCATAAAAAAGTGGTAATATAAAACTTTATGTACATAAATTTAAAGTTATAGCGTATTTTAAGTAGGTGAAAAAAAAATAACAACAGGAAATTTAAGTTCTGTCTGTTAAATAAAAATTTGTTATTTTAATTAAATGTAATCAAAGTTTTCGTTTATTAAGAAATCAGATTTATAATGATTCTAAAGCCAGATTGATTGAATTTTAGCCAAATGCCTGCGGAGTATATACGCATATAGAAGCCAACTAAAATTAACAAAAATTTTCCAGTACCAATCATATTTCTGAATCATCCGCTTTAAAATACACTCCATCTCACTCCTGTCCCACAAAAACTCATCATGTTGATGAAAAATATCGAAAATTATTAAGCGACATTTAAATAATGAGAATAATTAATTTCGTATACGATGCCTTATAAAAATAACTTTTATTGTTGTGGGTATCAAGAAAATTGTATTTATAAAACTTAGGCACTGTTCTAACTTCATTATTGAATTTCTTTGTATAATAATCTCGTATAGATGATTTGTAGTATTTTATGGCTTGCTATTATCTTTAAGACAATAGACAATTTTGTTTTATCAACGAATAAATCTTCGTTTTGTTCTTTTTTTTTTGTTTTTCTTCTAGAACATAAAATATGAGCATGATTTTTGCATATTATAATGGCTGTATAGGTTGCTTGTTCGGAGATAGCATTAATTTGACAATGTCATAGGTACATGTACGCTCATAATGCATAATATTGTTTAAGCAATAATTTTATAGAAAGTGAGAAAAGAACATTAACATTTAAGATAAACTATAAAGAATTTAGTAATAGAAATTAAATTTACCTTAATGTACAAAATATACAGATTTCAAATCGTGGTCAACCTTAAACCTATAGTAGCTATTTACAACACAAGCACAAAGCATGAAGAATTCTCCAGAGATATGATTAACATCATTAACAAATATAGCAACGTTATCATTGCTGGTGACTTTAATGCAAAACACCGTAAATGGAATTGCGCTAGAGCAAACAGCTGTGGCAACGCGTTAAATAACCTTGCAGCATCCCACAATAACTTCCTGCTTAACTTCCAAGACCAGCCAATCACTTCAAATCGGGTACAACTCAAAACAAATTAATGATTTGTTACCACACCACTACCCTATCCTGTTCGAGTTAGGAGACTCCACTGTGCTAAATCCTACCAAACCAAGTATTGGCAAATTCGACTGGAACTTTTATAGAGGATTAATTGATATAACTATTACTTGGCACTCCAATACCCTAAACACCCCTGAATCCATGATACAAGTATTCACTGCATTACTGACTGCATCAAGCAAGCAGCAAATTCCGCCACATTACCAACTTTCAACAACTTTACCTCCAAACACGCCTTCTTCCAAGAAGTAAAATATTTGGTTTCCCAACGCACTAAAATACGGAATATTGCCTTGCGTACCTAAAATCAAGCGCTTCGTCATCCCATAAACCAATAACAAAACAAATAAAATCCAAAATATTCAAAATCACTAATAATGCATGGAAAAAAAACTCTAAGACAAAGAACCAAACCACACCTGAGTCTGGAAGTTGGCCAAACAACTGAAATCCTGTGAAAGCCCATTATCACCCATAACAATGCATGATAAAACTGCCTACACCAATAGTGATAAAGCTTATCTCCGCAATTCCACCAAGCCCACAATACAGACCCAAATATTGAGTATGGAGTGCAGTCGGCTTTGGATCAGATCGATTCCAATATTACGCAACTCGAAATAAAAAAGCTCTAGCTCATAATAATATTCGACCCATCCTAATCAAGAACCTACTTAAAAAAGCGGCCATGTACCTGTTAGCTATCCAGAATGCTTGCTTGCGGATTTCATACTTTAAAACCGTACGAAAGCACGCCAAGGTACTAGCGATAAAAAAAAACAAACAAACCTTTCACTGAAAAATCAAGCTACAGGCCTATCAGTCTCGTTCCCATCCTTGGTAAAAGCATCAAAGAAACTATCCACAGTAGAATGCTCTCCTTTGTACAAAGCCACAACATTCTGAACAACCATAAACTTGGTTTCCGCGAACGACACTCTGCCCAACACCAACTAGTTTGTCTGGGCGAATATATCTCAACGATGGCAAACATAAACAAGTTCACTGCATTTGTCAAGTTAGACATGAAGAAAACCTTTGACCCTGTCTTGGATGCATGGCTTTTATATAAGCTCCGTAAGCCAAGCTTTTCCTGCCTTATTAAAAAAATTATAAAATCCTACCTTCAGCACCGCTCGTTTAGCGTCAGTGTCCTGGGGGAACCGTCAGAGATTCTTGGTATCCCGTCAGGAGTATGAAGTGATTCACTCATGCACATAATTTATTCTAATTCGTTTATTGAACAGTCGCGGCTCTTCGCGTGAAAATGTGTAGAGCCGCGATAAAGCTGTATAAGAGGCTTCTTTCTGAGGACAAAGAGAGACTTGTGCTCCAACTGATGCCCCACCATCGATGAGAATCCGCTCGGACGAAGGTACTCCAATGGCACAAAAAAGGTCATGTGCGAAGAATTTGTCCCGGCGGTCTCGGGTTCTAGGGTCCGGTCTGGAGTTACCTTCAGGCCAGCCGCGGAGTCAGAAATTATTGGGATCTTGCCCTCTGGTTTTCCTGAGGTTGTCCTCACTACAGAGCAGCTTAAGTCTGTCCAGGAGTGCATCCTGGATAAGGTGCTGGAGCAAGAGGCAAAGGAGCTTCATAAGCTTTTTGGATTTATGAAAAGCCAAAACGAGGGCATGCAAACGATCAACTGGAGAGTGATCAGGAGAGAGGCGAAAGGCTCTTCAGCCTTCTGCACCATCTCTGTGGACTACTTTTCAGTTGGGAAGTCTAAGCAAGCGGGTTGGCTTTCAGGTCAAGGGTAACAAAACCTGTTTCTGTTTACGCGACCCAAGCAGTCAAGCCCGTGTAAGCTACGGTGGAGGCACCTGTAGCCAAAACCACTGGGGTGGCGGCTCTGTCCAGGAGGGACGGTCAAAAAAAGCCTAAGGGTGGCGGCGGTGCAAAAAAGAAGGCTGAGCAGGGCCTTCGGAAAAATGAAGGCATACATCGCCTGGCTGCAGATAAACCTGCATCATGCAAAGGCGTCTTCGGACGACCTTTGTCGTAGGTTTATCTGCATAACATTGGCATGCCTCTAATCCAGGAGCCATGGGTGACAAGTAACCAAGTTAGAGGTATACCAAATCATGTGGGTATAACGGAACTGAAAGTCCAAGAGAGGCTATTTTAGCAAGTTTACAAATTATTTGTATTCCCATTTCAGAGTTCATTTCCAGGGACTTGGTTACAGTAATGGTGGAAGTTCTGTGTGAAAGGGGCAAACAGGAGGCTATAATGGTCCCCGCCTACTTTGCTGGAGACTTAGAGTTTATAACTTCACTTGAAGTTAGGCGGCTTATAGTTCATTGCAAACGCAGTGGGCTGGCCTACCTGATAGGATGCGATGCAAACGCGCACCACACGGTGTGGGGTAGCATAGACATCAATAACAGGGGTAAGTACCTTTTTGAATTTATGATCTCAAATAATGTAGGCATTGTCAATCGAGGAAAGAAACATATTTTTATAAATGCGATTGAGCAAGAGGTCTTAGATTTGACTTTTGCTAGTCCGCATTTCAACGATTTGGTCAAAAACTAGCATGTGTCTGAAGAGGCCTTATTATCGGATCACTTGCACATCAGATTAGATTTGGCGGCCGGGACCATGCAGCGGCAGAAAATTAGAATTCCAAAACTGACCGACTGGGACTCTTATAGAGTTTCACTCGAATCAGAAATGCCCTCGTTTGTGGGGAACATAGATTATCCAGAGGGTTTGGGGTTCTGTTCAAACCAGCTGCATAAATCTATACACTTGGCTTACGAGAACAGCTGCCCGGTTAAGCGAAGAGAGTCCACAACGACGCTGGGTAAACTGTGAAAAAAATCGAGACGATAGGATTAGACAAGGATTAACGCACCGGTGAATGGAGCGAGTATTAAATGGGTTTTACGGAATATAATCCTGAATTAAGAAGATCTAAAATGACTACCTGGAATTTCTGCAGCTCGTCTCCATTAAGTCTTTTCCAGGGATCATTCAAATGGTTTAGATTTTCTCCACAAGCAAGATGGGAGGTTCACTGAAAACAGGAAGGAAACCTTATAGGTACTGTTAGAGACCAACTTTCCGGATTCAGTAGTGGTATAGTAGAGGTATTATGGTAGTTGAATTTAGCAGAAGGCAACGCAAACTTTATTAAATAAAGTTCAGCGTATAGTCTGCATCGGTATTACGGGCTCAATGAAAACATGCCCAACCGCCACGATGGAGTCACTTCTAGGACTAAACCCGTTACACCTACATGTTAAAAAGCTTGCTGCAATTATAACCTGAAAATGCAGGCAGAAGGAAATATCAAACCAGGCAATATGGTGGATCATCTGGATATCCTTAAGGAATTTCTGACAGACCCTACCATAGGAATGCCTTCCTACTGTATGCCAGCTAAACTGGACTTACACAAATCATTTTGTGTTAGGTTACCTGACCGGGGTGTGTCGAGTGCAGGTGGACCACATTTTAAGCGAGGGTCGATCGAGAGGAGGATCAAAAACGGAAGATAGGGCGTTTGTAGAAATACACGGGAGTGGCACTGCCTCCTTGAAGTCCTTGGGTATCATTGCTACCGTTTTTAGGATTGGCATAGCAAAAGGCTTAAATGACGCAAAGATTTATATTGTATCAGAGAGCCAATCGGCCTTAAAAGCTCTTAGGACTTGACCCGTTGAGACAAGGCTAGTATGAGATTGTCTGAATGTTATGAAACATCTGGTAGGCTCAAATATGGTAAAACTTATATGGGGGCTAAGTCATAATGGAATCGAAGGACATGAGGCAGCTGATGGCCTCGCCCATGAGAGTTCTGCCTCGCCATTTATTGAACCAGAACACTTCTGCGGTGTCACTAAGGGACACATTAGAGCAGCGGTAATACGCTGGGAGGATATTTAAAAGTCCTCCTGCTGGCGCAGAGTTACACATTTGCGACAGGCAAAGAAATATATATCACCTTCGTCTGTTAAGGTTAAGGAGAGTCTTAAACTTAAGAAACCTGAGTTGAAGCTGCTTACTGGCTATCTCACAGGTCATGTTCCCTTAAGGTATCACCTTTAGAAGATAGGCCTAAGTCTGACAGATGGTTGCCTCTTCTGCCATCTGGAAGCGGAATCAGCTATATGGCAATGCCCAGTCATTTCCCAGCAAAGGCTGCAACATCTAGGAGGGAGAACAATGAGCCCAGATAGTATGTATCAGTAGATACATACAGAGCCCAGATAGTATGTTCAGAACTAACCCACCTTTTATTTACTAATACTACATGCTGACATAAAGCAATGCACTGTACAGGTGATCTATATGCAAAATGATAGGCTAGAAAGTGGTGAGATGTGTCAAATTTTAATTAAAATCGTAATTTCCATTTCAGATATACGAGTATGTATTTCAATGGATCACTACTTTAACCCAACCTGCACATATAAATGTTTGTAAAAATATTGTGTTTCGTTTGGTTTACGGCACCTTACTTACTAAGCAACTTTCATTTGAAGGAACGTTTCTAAAATACACGCCTACATTATTGATGTTTTAGATAGATTAGTTGTTTGTGTACCCAAAATAAATGTCTCTCACTAAAACCAACAATTTATGATTGGCAATTGTTTACTTGGAATACCAAACTAAGGTCGTTTAAAAAAATTAACTAATCAAAAAACGTATTCCATATCTGACAAATTTTTTGAGATAGCTTTTGTGCGTCATAACTAAAAACCTTTCTTTTTCAAAATGAAAGGAATCATCAATCAAAATTATATAAATTGGAAATCAATTCTTTACTTTATTATTTTTGTTTGTAATACATTTTTAGTCGACATCAATTAAATATGTTGTTAACAATGAGAATCCTATTCCTAAAGTAATAGTAGGAGGATACATTTCGTATTAATGAAGAATCTAATAGTTTAACATCAATCAAAGATAATTACTAACACAATATATTTCAGATTTTCTAAAGCCGGAAGGATAATGTGTTATAATTTGATAAATTACGTAGCTCGTAGCAAACAGTAAATTCTATATACTGGATTAGAAGCTTTTATAACGAAGATTATATAATAAAGGTGTTTGGTTGGAAAATCTTTTTATCATAGTTCTAATAAAGAATACCATTTGAAGTAGGGTTTCAAACTTGAAAATATTGTTCGAACCTACATATCGTTGGATTCGAGAGTTTTAAAACAAAATTTGTGATTTTTTGCGATTTGTTATTTAATTATTTAATTGTCACATTCTTGGAATAGAGCATGTAGCGGAAGTAATTGTGAATCCCTAGTTAAGGTTGTTATGTTGTATAGTTTTATAGAAACATTCTTATTGGAGTAATTTATTTAAAAAAAAAAATTTGACAGAAGGCATAATGGTTAAAATATACTTCTAAAATATAAATTATTTAATAACTCTTTTGTCAGAAACATTTGTTTACCGGCATTACTTTCCATATTTCCATGTTGTTGAATGCTTGGTTTGGCAGTCCTCAACGTCTTAAAGTTGTTGTAAATTAGCTAAACTACGAATAAACATGCCACAATAATGGGGTTTAACCGGAAAAAGTACAAAATTAAATAGTTTAAGAATTTTGACAACAACGTCTCATTTCAGGTTTTCATAACAACATCGTCCACACTATTTTTTTAAAAACACATTGGGCACATCCGTCAACAAGGCACTTTCGTTAAAATCTGGATATCGAATTTGGTCGAAAATTGAGGAATGAGTACATATTGAGAATTTTGTATAAGTACACAGCGTATAATCTTCTATATATATAATTGCGAAGTGTACATGAAAATTAGACTATTAAATCGCCTCCTACAACCATCGAATATATCTCATTCGATAGATATTAATCTCAAGGTTGTTGCAAAAATAAAAATTTTCCTCCAAATTGTTTACTTTTTGTTGTTTTTGGAAAAACCATCCGAATGCAATCAGTAAGCGGATCTCCCTATTTTTCCGAATAGTCCATTTTTTGTAAGTTTTTTGTTATTTTTTTATATATGGGTTTTTAATACATAAATATTATACTTTTGTTTTAATTTTGTTTTGAAAAAATTTTAATTGTCATTTTTTCAATCTAATTGTGTGAATTCATTGTGTTATTAAGAAAGTGCGACATTAAACACCTGAAAAGGAATATATAATAGTTTTAAAATGAGTACCGTTCGTCGAGGAAGATCAGCCAAAAGGGGGCGTGTTATTCGGAATGTGAACGAGCAACTGCAGTTCCATAGGATGCGAGTTAATGATTATCGCCGCAATCTTAAAATAAGGGCCAACATGTCGTTCAGAGAAGATTTGTTGGATGAATCTACAATACTAGAAAATAACTTGGGTGCAATGAATATTGAATGTGTGCATTGTAAAGCTTTACATTTTGTTAAAGAGGCAACTAATGATCATTTTAGTTCATGTTGTCATAACGCTCTTATATCTCTCCCAGAACTACAGATACAACCGCAGTTGAGAGACTTAACTCTAAATAGTACGAATTTTATCAAACACATTCGGAAATATAATAGTGCAATGGCATTTGCCTCCCTATCAGCTACAAAAAAAGAAATTCCAGGCAATGGTCCATACTGTTTTAAAATACAAGGACAGATTTACCGTTACATTTCGGATTTGTTGCCACCTAATGGAGAAAGCGCTTCTTATGGCCAGCTTTATTTTATTGAATCGTCGGTTGCTACTGACTTACGTATGAATCGTAAAGAAAATAAAGGATTACAACGATTAATATTTGCAAGCTTGACTGATATTCTTGCTAACAATCCGTACGTTCAAGCTTACAAGATTGCAGCTGAAACGATCGAACAAGAAGAAGAGGCACACAACCTAGAGCTTCGGTTTATTGATAATATGTTATAATTTCATCATATCCTAGTTGATGGCCCTCATTGACGCATCTAACGAATTCCATACTTGCCGAGTCATAGCCTTTATATACATATTTAAAAAGGTATTTCACCGAGCGGACACTGGAACAAATTTCCACATTTATGTGAGCGTTGTATTTCAACAGTAGAAACGGATTATAAGAAATGACATCACGATTATCAATTTGATGAACTCCTCGTACATTTCCAACTTGCTCTTAATACCAAAACAGCTTAACCATGGTACGATTGGAATCAACGGGATAAATTCGGGCGATCAAAATTCCTAGACCCAGTTAAGAAGAGTGGAATGTTTCCCGAAATGAAGAGACATTGGATCAAAGGAAGGACTAATCAGCAATTTGGGATGTTGGTTGCAGTTTCTTTTTATAAATAAAATATTGGCCACCTATTGTACACTCTATTGTGAATGAGCTAAAGCTCAAAATAGAGTGTGCCAAAATTATTGTACATACATAAATAAATAAATAAATATGCAAACATGCGATATGTTAGCTCACACGAGTGTATTTGGCGTCTTCATGCGAACGAAATGCATGACCGATCACATACAATAGTTCGTTTAGCAGTCCATGACGATGGCTTCCAGAATGTGTATTTTAAAGAAGGGGGTGAACAAAATGCACTTGAAGTGTCAAATTCAAAGCGTACAATATTAACAGCATGGTTTGATTTAAACATGCGTGATCAAAATGCTAACCAATATTTGTATAATGACATCCCGCAACATTACAAATTTACAAACAATAAATGGATGCCACGCCAAAGAGGTATTAGCAAAGTGATTGGAAGAATATACGGGGTCGCGCCAAATGATCATACTCGATTATATATACGCATGTTACTACTTCATGTAAAAGGGGCTAAATGTTTTGCTGACTTGCGCTCCTACAATGGGGTAACCGTGGAATCCTTCAAAGAAGCGGCCCTTTCACGAGGTCTACTTGAGGACGATTCCGAGTGGCACAACTGTTTTGAAGAAATGCAGAGCACGCATATGCCACGACAACTGCGGGAACTGTTTTCTTATATTTGTTGTTTTTGCCAACCAACATCACCAAATCAATTGTGGATGGCATTCAAAGCTTATATGAAAAAGATATGGTTGAAGTTGACGAATCTGCTTCTGAAAATGCAGCATTACAGCAAATCGATCAAATTCTAAGAGCTAATGGTTTAGACTGCGGCGGGATCGGTCTACCAATACCGAGTATGTTACGATCTATTGAGCCTGCATATAACCAAATTGAAGAGACTGTTCGATGCGCTGATATCTATGATCATTTAAATAATGATCAAAAAAATTTAGTAAATCGGATTCTGGACGCAACCTCAGGTCATGCCGAAGCTAATTTGTTCTTCTTGGAAGCTCCTGGTGGATGTGGTAAGACGTTCGTTTATTCATGTATTTTGAGTATAGTTAGGGGGCGAGGTAACATAGCTCTGGCAGCTGCCTGGACTGGAATAGCGGCATTACTATTAGATGGCGGATCGACACTACATCGTTTATTCGGTCTCCCTGTACCGGTAATATCTTCGTCCGTTTCTTCGATAAAACCAACATCAAATAGAGCTACAGCGTTACGTAAAGCATCAGTTATTTTAATTGATGAGGCATCGATGATACCAGCAGCAGCAGTGGATTGTATAGATCGCCTACTTCGTGATATTATGAAGTGTGAGGACGCGTTATTAGCTAACGTTCCAATGGGTGGAAAAGTAATACTTTTCGGTGGAGATTTCAGACAAGTCTTACCAGTAGTGCCATTGGCAAGTAAAGTTCAAATCCTCGAATCGTGTATTCAGACAAGCAGAATTTGGAATTCCCTCATCAAACTTTATTTAAGTAAAAATATGCGTGCTGATGCCAATGAACGAGAATTTGCCAAGTGGTTGCTTCAATTGGGAAATGGAACACTGCAATGTGATCATGGACAAAACATGATTGAGATTCCCACCAGTTTTATATGCGAACAAAACTCAATTGTTCACCATATTTTTGGTGATTCTTTGGATCCCCTTAATATAGAGCAGTATTCAGTGAGAGCAATTGTTTGCCCGTTAAACGATAATTGCTACCAGATCAACAAAGAGGTGCTAAATTTAATTGCCGGAGTTTCCAAGGAGTATTGCAGTGTCGATTCGATCATCACAACGGATCCTTCGGAAACATTAAACATACCATTAGAGTATATTAATTCTATTACACCTTCTGAAATGCCACCACACAAACTAATCTTGAAAGTTGGTGCAATAGTTATGCTTATCAGGAATATGAACCTAGGATCAGGTTTAGTCAATGGTGTCCGTATGGTGGTGATTCAATTATTTGATAAATCTGTAAAACTAGAAGTTATTACAGGTGTAGGAAAAGGTAATATTGTTTTTATGCCAAGAATAAAGCTGATAACAACTGATCCAAATATGCCATTTACAATATCAAGATTGCAATTGCCATTAAGACTCGCATTTGCTATCACAATAAACAAAGCGCAGGGCCAGACGTTTCAAAAAATCGGTATCTACCTACCTAAACCAGTATTTATTCACGGGCAGCTATATGTGGCTTTTAGTCGTGCGAGGGCCCCCACTGATATAAAGGTAGTCATAAATAAAACGAGTGATCAAGGAGAAGATGAGGACGGCGTTTATACGAAAAATATTGTTTATAAAGAAATACTTTTATAAAATAATATGTACATTATGTATTCTGACAAATAAAATGACATAATTTTACAAATATATGGCCTAGGACCGGTAGTTAAACGTTTGCTAGAAGTATTCGTTTTGGTTATACTTTTATAATAAAAAATATATTAAACTAAAATAAATGAATTGTTTAATTACATAATAGTAGCAAACAACAAATATACAAAACTGGTACCATTTAGCGAACTAAATTTGCCGTAGATTCGGCCCCGTAGGGGCCACAGGCCACTAGTGTATGTATATTTTGCTACTGTATGCTTTCAAATATTTTTTTTTGAATTAGTTGAATTCATTTGGACATTTTTACTTTCTTCTGAAAATTTTCGGCTATTATATAAATAATTAAATTTTCGAGAAATTTAAATTGATTATTTCGTTGGAGGAGTATTTTTAAAATTATTCTGTAAGAAACCCATAACGATATGCGACCGTACGATCACATACCCTAATAAGAACTAATGCTGAGTTTGGAGGGGGGGGGGGGCGATGAGATGGAGTCTTGCAGGGACTTAGGGGCTCCGACCACGCATATCAAACACTCGCTTCCCTAATCTTCCAAAAATTCAAACAATCATATTTTTTTTTGACACTGAACATCTTAACAAATTAAATTTTATTCATTTGTTCTTTTAGTGGTATGTAAGATGAAAAAAAAAATAGTTTGAATATTAATATAATAAAATGGTAAGCTACGTTAAGACAAACAATAATTGATGAATATCATTTCCGAAAGCAAACACAAAAAAAAATTTAAAAAACAAAAAATAAAAAAAATGGTGGTTCTCGCCAAGAAGACGATACCGGTGGCTTCTTGAATATCGGGCCAATTCACGAGCTCTGGTATTTCCTAGAAATACATAAAAAAAGAAATCGATCCAAAAAAAAATTTTCTCCAAAGGAAGTTAGCTAGGGAAACAATATCCAATAAAAAAGGAAAAAAAATTTTTCAATACCCCAAACAAATGAATACACGAATATTATCCAACGGTTGACCATGCGTTCCCGTTATTGAATGACGCCACACGTCAACCTGTTACCGCCAACCGGAACTCGGAACCGCCAACCAAATCACCAGCTTGCCGCAGCTAATATAATCCTTTGATTACTCCAATAATTATGGATACTTCTCCCGACTATAACATCTTGATTTATATCAGAGTTGTAGCGTTTATTGAATATTATTGAGAATATTTTTGGCACATTTCGCTACTAATTATCGCATAAAAAAAACCAGCTGCCTCAATTTTATCTTTTAATGATGCTTTACAAATCGTTTGAACTGGCGTGGTATAAACTAGATGGTTTGGCCACCAAATATTCCACACTATCCACCGTGTTACTTGTTATCCGGATATTTTTGTGTTTTAGTTTTTCCGTGTTCAATGTTCACTCAATTTATTTAATACCTTATACTTTATCTTTTGTTTGTCATTTTCCTTTTTTTTCGACTCGTTTGTGTGTTTTTTTCGTTGTTTTCAAACTTTTCCTTTCAACAATTATTCACCGACTGACTCACAAATTTTTTCTTTCTTCTCTCCCAAAAAACATAAAAAATCGTTCGTCATCACAAAAACGCCTCATCGCCATCAACCGAAACGGCCACCACACAAAACATGCCAAATACAACACCAACATGCAAAGATATAATCGTCATTCAGGCCACACGAAAATAAGTTAAATAAAAGGGAGTGACTCTCACGGAAATATCATGCTACAGAACGCACGGGCGAACAACCAAAACCGATACAACCGAATCAAAAAAAAAACACCGGTTACGATGTATCGTAACAACCTTTATACGATATTTGTTATACCAGTAATCTAGCAGAATTTGAGTCGCGCTAAACTAGTAATGCGATTGCGATTTTGGGGGACACAAGAATCGGACCACAGTATAAGCTTCGTAATGTTAAAAAATATAGAGGGCTGAAACCTCAGGTGATGGTCAGAACTTTGGTCTCGATTAATTCAACTCCTAAATCAATCATGTAAAGAAACTCTTAAGTCAATCTTCAGCTCGACCTCCAACTCAATATACAAATCAACCTCAATCTCAAACCCTTAAATCAATCACCAAATCAACCCCAAATTAACTTTCAAATGAACCCTTAATCTAACTCCAAACCAGCTCTTAAATATTTCCCCAACCGAACAACTCACTTAACCCCCATGCAGGCTAACTAAATCCTAACTTAATTTCAACTCAAGTTAGCTCGAACCAAATCTGAGCACTGCTCAACTCATAACATTATAGCAACATACCATCACTACCATTATACCATCATACCACCATACCATCACACCATCATACCACTGTACCATCATAACATCATACCATCATACCATTGATATTCCAGAACTTTATTCAAAATAAATTTACAATACCATTTCCACTGCACAAGCCGAATTTCATCATAATTGATTAAAAGCAAGTTTTATAGAATGAAAAAGTAGAATCCAATTTCCAATGCACATGTCAAATTTCATCATAATCGGTTGATAAAATATGCAAGTTCCATCATACTTGGCCATTTTCCATAACTTCATCCAAAAATAATTTTAGAATCGTATTTCCACTGCACAAGGCGAATTTCATCATAATTGTTTGAGAAATAGGCAAGTTCCATCGTAGTTGGCCATATTCCAGAACTTCATCTACATTTCATTTTTGAATCCCATTTCCATCGTGGAAGTCAAATTTCACTAAAATCAGTTAAGAAATAGATAAGTTCCATCCTAATTGGCCATTTATTTAATTCGCTAAAGGTTTAATTTGAAATGCAAAAGGTTCAATTTGAGGTTTGGATATTAACGACTTTTCTTAAGACTTAAACAAGGTGGTTTGGTGTCTATTGGAGGGGGGGATCAAAGTTGAGTAGATTAATCTACCAGCTTCGTAACCTTCCAGTAGGGTACGCATCACGTGAGCTGTTCTGGTCTTGTCATTAGGCACCTGCGTGATGGGTACAATTGTGTAAGGGGTAACCTGTTCACAATTTGCAAGTGTACGTACTGCCTCCTCGTGGCAACCACTGGTAGCTAAGGCCACTTGGCACATTTTTGGCCATTTGGCACAGGCTAAAGTAAGAAGGAGAAGGAGAAAACCTTGACAAAAATCCCTAATCGAAGGTGGAACAGCATATGCCGAAAGATAAATGGCTGATAGGGTAATCAGCCCAAAATATGCGGACTCTGGATACCAGGCACCCTCCAGTTTTATTTAGCCTTCCTGTAGTAATGCTGGGTGACCTACAGGTGATTTGCAATTCCCAGCAACTCGTAAGAGTAAAATCAAATGGAATACGGGGCAGGAGTAGGAATATACGGGAGTGGGACAACCCTCTCGAGGTCCTTGAGCTCCAATGCTACCGTCTTTCTAGCGGAACTACATGCAAACATGTAAACATCTAGGAGGGAGAGCAATAAGCCCAGATAGTATGTATCACGTACCGGGAGGCAGTATTGTCAGGTACATTAAGAACCTGAACATTGACTGGACGGATGATTAAGCAGGGGCCAGCACAGTAGATCTTTTAGGTCGCAGTGCGAAGTGGCTGATCGCCCGCATGGCCCCCCAATTAAAATAATAATAATAATAATGGTTAACTCATTTTTGGAAAAAAAATAAAAAATGTCTTTAGGACCAGAGGAAACTCATATAACGAAATGTCCCAATGTTTCACCAATAGAATCTTAGGTGTGTTATACCATTTATTGACAGAGGAAACCTTTTTTTTTTTTTTTTTTTTTTTTCCTTTTATTTAATATTACAACTGATTTACAAATCATTTAGTAATTTATCTTTCTTAAATGAAGATTCACATTTGACGGGCAGTAGCCCAATGGTTACTCCCGTTTGAATTTACATAGTTATTATTTTTCTCTATCTGAATTAAATACAACTGCCCAATTCCAAAGGTTTCTGCCTTTGAAGTCTTCTTACTGCATTGGTGGTATCCAACAAACTTCGTATGTCTGCATTTTGGTGCCGAGATATCCGCTGAATGTGTTTCTTCGCATGATTTTGTATTTCTTTACTTACATATTCCATGTTTAAGTCCCTATGGAGGTTATCATTTCTAATGTACCATGGTGCGTTTACAATGCCACGCAGCACTTTGTTTTGAAAACATTGAATCATTTGTACATTTGTCTTCTTGGTACAACCCCAAAGTTGAATACCATAGGTCCATACTTGTTTAAGTATTTGCTGATATAATAGCAATTTGTTATGTATTGTAAGCTCAGAGTTTCTACCTATTAGCCAATACATTTTCCTATATTTAATGTTCAATTCTTCTTTTTTCTTTTTAACATGCTCCTTCCATCTAAGCTTGCAATCGAGAGTCATGCCGAGGTATTTGGCTGTATTTGCATTTGGAACCAGCCTTGAATTAAGTTTCACTGGAATCCAGTTAACTTTCTGGTTCGTGAAGTTTACGTGAACCGACTTTGCTTCGTTTAGGCTAATGCGCTATTTCTTTGTCCAACTACTCACTGTGTCGGTTGCTTTTTGAAGTTTGGTCGTTGCTTCTGATATACACTTTCCAGTCGCCAGAATAGCTGTATCGTCTGCAAATGTTGCTATGGTGGCACCTTCTGTATTTGGCATATCTCTGGTGTACAGGATGTACAATATAGGACCCAGTACGCTACCCTGTGGTATGCCTGCTGATATTCTCTTTAGTTCAGAGTACTCTTGGTTATATTTTACACGGAAATGTCGGTCTGCGATATAAGATTTAAGAATTTGATAGAATTGCTTAGGTAGATCTCGATGCAATTTAAATTCAAGTCCTTGGTGCCAAACTTTCTCGAAAGCTTGTGCTACATTTAAGAAGATGCTGGAGCATATCTTCTTATTCTAAAGTGAGTCTTCGATTATATCCGTTATTCTGTGAACTTGTTCTATCGTAGAGTGATTTTCTTTAAATCCAAATTGGTGTGGTGGAATAAAATTTCTCTCTTCTATTATTGGCTTGAGTCTCTTGAGCAGTAATTTTTCAAATAATTTTGAAATTACAGGAAGAAGTGAAATCGGTCTGTACGACTTTTTATCGTTTGCTGGTTTGCCTGGTTTGGGGATCATAATTACTTCAGCAACCTTCCATTGCCGTGGGACATATTTTAGTCTGAAGACAGCATTGATAATTTGAACCAATTTTCGTAGTCCCTTCTCGGGAATGGCTTTTACGACTTGTCCAGTAATTAAATCATATCCTGGAGCTTTTTTTGCGTTCAAATTACACTTGATCTCATTTTTTAATTCCTGTAATGTTACACATCGAATATTATAATATTCATCAATTTGGGGTGGGAAATTGGGCTTAAGTAATTGGTTTACAAATAGTCCAAATGTCATCCTCACCTGCACGTGGTGCACCCTGCTAGATAACTAACGAGGCTCTGGCGACCGAGACACGGCGGTATAACTGACTATCGAGAATTTAGTTATTGATCTTCTCAAACCAGACCCACTACCAACTCGTACTGGTCAGAGTGGTAGATGCTTTATGACCAGTAAAATAAACAATGAGTACAACGGATTCAGGAAATTGTACCCCAGGTGGTAACCCAGCTAATCAGCTGGCAAATCCACCCTCTAACGAGGCTGGCTCAAAGGATTCTGGGGTGAGCCAATCATTGTTTAATAGCCCTGTTGGGCAACCCAACCCATTTAAACAACAATCTAGGGTGGGTAGATCACCACCACCAATAGCGAACACCTTAGAAAGGGATAACGCAGAACTGCGCAATAAGATTTACGAAATAGAAAAGTTAACGTTAAATCTAAGCAAAGACCTCAAAAACTTACAGCGAGAAAACAAGGAGTTAAAAGATGCTCTAAATGCAGTAATGTCTAAAAAAGTAACCACTAAGATAAACAACACCAATGATCATAAAGAGGTTTTGTATGAAACAGACGAGGAAGAACTCAATAGAGAAACGGGATGGATTCTGAACCGTAACAAAAAAAATAAGAAACGTAAGATGAGTAAATCACCACAGATTTCACCCGATTCGAAACAATCAGTTGAGCAGCTTCCAACCGGAAGAAGGCACGTGCAACAGGAGGATAAAGCTCAGGATCCGTCGGAACAGAAACGATCAAGTAATGAACTCCCAACCGGAAGTAAGAATGTACAACTAGAGAAAAAAGTGCCACGGCCACCTCCAGTAATAATATCTAATTTCAATAATTATCAGAGTATTAGAAACATCATGGACAACAATCATATAAAGTTTCAAGCTACAGCGTTAAATAGTGGTGATATCAAAATAAATGTCACAGACAGAGATAGCTATAGAAAGTTAACAGGAGCTCTAAACGAAGAAAAGACAGCGTGGTATTCCTACGAAGATAAGCAGACAAGGCAAACCAAAGTCATTGCTAGGAACCTACACGCTTCATGCAAACCAGAAGAGATAAAAGAGTATCTTTTGGAGAAAAAATACAAAATTAAAGAAGTTACACAGCTGCTAAAAAGAGGTGACAAAACACCTCTTCCATTTATATGTTGTCTTTTGAAAGAACAGAAGACATTAAAAATATTTATGCAATCAGCGAAATACTCCATATGAAAGTACAAATAGAAGCAGTTTGAAAAATCTAAGCTGATCCCCCAGTGCAAAAAGTGCCAAGTCTACGGACACACGCAAAACTTTTGTAATAAGGAGCCCAGATGCGTGAAATGTGTAGGAAAACACCGTACGGCTGAATGTACGAAACTAAAAGAAACCCCACCAAAATGTGTTAACTGTGGAGAGACACACCCAGCCAACTACAGAGGTTGCATTGTTATAAAAGAGCTGCAAAAAATTCGCAACAAAACAAGGGAAACTTCAATAATTACCAGGCCAGAAATTAACTCAGCCTCAACAAGAATACCTACAAATTTAAGGCCACACAAAATATTAAACCAGCCATCAAGAACTAATCCAAATGTAACATTTGCTGATGTACTATCTACTGGAAATTCGAGAAGACAACATAGTTCTCTTTTATTTATTGATTCAAATAATAACCAAACTAATAAAATATTACAAGATATTTTTGATATACTTAGTTCACAAGAAGAAAAGCAAGAAAAAGCCCTTATATCAATCCTACAAAGGCTCACCCTACTCCAAAAACATGGCAAATAATTAAAAAATTCTTGCATGGAACTGCAATGGTATATTGCAACGACAAAATGAAATACAACTATTTCTTGATTTAGAAAAAATAGATATATGTTTATTATCTGAAACGCACCTTACTACTCAAAGTCATATAAAAATCCGCGGCTACGAAGTTCACTCAGCAGTTCATCCTAATAATAATGCACGAGGGGGCAGTGCCGTGATTATAAAAAAAGATATTAAATACCATCTGCAACAAAAACTTGAAAGTGATGAAATACAAGCAATTAGCGTTAGCATTAATACCCGCAACCACAAGTTAGTGGTATCCGCAATATATTGCCCACCTAGATATAACATCAAAGAGAATGCTTATACTCAGTTCTTCAAGCAGCTCGGTGAAAAATTTGTAGTCGGGGGTGACTTCAACGCTAAACATACTGACTGGGGATCAAGACTAACCACAACTAAAGGGAAAGAGCTTCATCAAGCAATAATTAAATACAACTGCAACTGGCATTCTACTGGAAAACCAACTTATTGGTCCAGTGATCAAAATAAAATACCAGACCTAATTGACTTCTTTATAACAAGAAAAATCCCGGTTGATTATATACAAGTGCAGGAAGGATTGGACTCCACATCTGACCACTCCTCTATTTTAATGATAATAAGTGATACAATAATTACTAATGATAAACAGCCACTGTTAACAAATAAATAGACTGATTGGAAAAAGTTCAGGAATGAACTAAACAATAGTATCATTTTAAACACACAACTTTCATCAGAAGAAGCATTAGAATAGGAGGTGGAGAAGCTCGTCAAGGACATACAGGTAGCGGCGTGGAAAAGTACTAACACAACAAACAAAATAATAGCTGGCAAATGCTATCCAATGGAAATTAAATCACTAGTTATAGAGAAGAGAAGTACCCGTAGGGAGTGGCAACGTACACGAGACCCAACCGTCAAAAATAGATTAAATAATTTAACACAACGAATACGTAGAGAAATAAGGGAATTTAAAAATAAATCAATAAATTCATACCTACAATCTCTCACCTATGATAAAGGTAGTGATTATTCATTGTGGAAAGCAACCAAATATTTGAAAAGGCCAGTTATGCATATACCACCAATAAGAACAAATAATGGTCACCTGGCTAAAAGCAAAGAAGAACAAGCAGAAAAATTCGCGGATCATCTCGAGCGTACCTTTCAGCCAAATTTAACAACACTTAACCAACAGGATATATTGTTCGAAAACCAAACAACTATCCTGAGACAGGAAATTCCATTAACTAATGCTAAAGAAGTAAAACAAGTAATAAAGAACCATGTAGTACTTAAAAAATCACCAGGATATGACCTGATAACTGGAGAGATTCTAAAACAACTACCTAATAAAGCTATTAAAAAAATATCGGACATAATTAATGCTTCCTTCAGACTCCGTTATGTCCCTCTATCTTGGAAATTTGCGGAAGTGATAATGATACCTAAGCCAGGTAAGCCACCAAGTGAACTGGCCTCGTACAGGCCAATATCACTTCTTCCAACTATGTCAAAACTATTTGAGAGATTGTTATTAAAACGAATTAAACCAGAAGTTGTAAAATCAGGAGCTATTCCGTCTCATCAGTTTGGATTTAGAGAGGAACACTCCACAATCGACCAAGTCCATAGAATAACAGATATAATAGAAAAATCCTTAGAGGAAAAAAAGATTTGTTCAGCCATATTTCTTGACATAGCGCAGGCATTTGACAAAGTCTGGCTAGATGGTTTAATATTTAAATTGGAGAAAACTCTGCCATTTGAGTATTGCGAACTGCTAAAGTCATACCTGAGAAGGAGATATTTTAGAGTTAAACAGGAAGGAGTTTACTCCAGTATTAAGGAAGCTAAATCAGGAGTCCCGCAGGGGAGTGTCTTAGGGCCTTTCCTTTTCGTGCTGTTTACTAGCGACATACCGCAGACGAGCAATACAACTATCGCCACGTTTGCAGGTGACACTGCAATTCTAGCTGTTGGTGACACAATCGGTGAAGTCACATTCAAACTACAAATAGCCGTAAATAATATACAAGATTGGCTAGCTAAGTGGAGAATTAAAGTGAATGAATCGAAGTCTACTCACATTAACTTCACTAATAGATCAATAGAACCACTACCTGTGACTCTCAATAATATCTCTGTACCACATGCCAATCAAGCAAAATACCTTGGTATGAACCTTGATGCAAAGTTAAAGTGGAAAGTACACGTGAAAAAGAAAGCAGAAGAGCTTCAGTTAAAATATAGAAAAATGTACTGGTTAATTGGAAGAAACTCTCAGTTATCCATTCATAATAAACTTATGCTTTATAAACAAGTACTCAAGCCGGTGTGGACATATGGTATTCAACTATGGGGATGCAACAAAATCAGCAATCAACAGATAGTTCAACGATTTCAAAATAAAGTCCTCAGAGGAATTGTAAATGCCCCTTGGTACACTCGTAATAGTGACCTTCATAGAGATCTCGGAATAGACACAGTCGCAAGTAAAATAAAGAAATGCGCTCAAAAACACCAGGAGAGGCTCCATCATCATCCTAACATCGAAGCTGCAAGACTACTTCATCAAGAGGGTATAATAAGAAGACTAAAAAGACTAAAATCTTTTGAGTTGCCTGAATAGTCCGCACAATGCAACATCAACCAAAACAACACTTTATGTAAAGAACACATATGAGTGCTTTATTATTATATTGACAGAGTCAAACGCTGTTAGTCAAAAATGACTAGTTACTTTGTAAAAAAATTTTATTTTTATCATAAATAAAATTATTAAAAAAAAAAAAAAAAAAAAAAAATTCATCAATTTTGCTAACTGTTATTATGTTTTCATCTGCTGTTTGCCTTGGTAACGGTTGAAAGGTGTCTTCCAAGTGAGCTGCAAATAAAATAGCTTTTTGCTTGTCACTTTTGGCCCAGGTTCCTTCCCCATTTTTAATAGGTGGCACATGCATTTTAGTTCTTTTTAATCCCTTTGTTGCTTTCCAAAGAGAGTAATCAGTATCTTTATGTTCGGTGAGACCATTTAAGTACTTGTTGATAGTTTCATTCTTAATTTCTTTTATAAGTTGTTTTAGTTTGTTGCATAGAAAAGTGAGGATTTTTTTGTTTTCCGGGGCGCGTGTCCTTTGCCAGGTTTTTCTTGCCTTCCGTTTCTCTCTAACTAACTCCCTGACCTCAATAGGATAATTTTGATTCCTACGGGATTCGGTGTGACTAGCAGGAGAACTTTCCCATGCTGCTTGTTGAATAGTACTGTTAAATACCTCTAGTTCGTCTTCCAACTGTACCGGTGTTTTAATCGGCACTCGTAGAGTTGTTTGCATTTCAATTAGTTCTTGGAATAGGTCCCCGTTAGTTCTATTATTTGTTAATTTAGGCAGGTTATCCTTATTAATTATCATTGTGCTGAGTATGATAACAGGTGTTTGATCGGAATATATCCCTTCGCTGTTTTCGATGTACATGTAATCCTCGAAGATCCCTTTCGTTACATAAAAATCAATGAGATCTGGTATTTTATTTATATCAGCAGGCCAGTATGTTGGTTTACCTCCAGAGTGGAACTCGCAGTTATTTATTCGTCCGGCTTCGAATAGCTCTTTTCCTTTATGGGTTGTAAGTCTTGATCCCCAATAGGTGTTTTTTGCATTAAAGTCACCACCAATAATAAAATTGGATCCTAGTGATCTAAAGAGTCTATTATAATCTTCTTTGTTTAGATTATAGCGTGGAGGGCAGTAGATAGAGGAAATACTGTATTCATTATTATTGTTAGTTTCAACTTTTATGGTTTTAACTTGCATACTTTCCTCTTCTATACTAGGTTCTTCATAGTGTTTGAGACTCTTTTTCACTATTACTGTTGATCCTCCTCTGGGTTTTCCTCCTGGGTGAACAGCATGGTAACATTCATAATCACGTATTTTAGTAAATGATGTTTTTGTCAAATGGCTCTCCGATATAAGGCAGATATCTTTTTTTTCTAAATTTAGAAAAATTTCTAGCTCTGGAACATGTTGCGCTAGTCCGTTCGCGTTCCAGGTGACAATTCTTAATGATCTGCTCATTTTAGTATATGAGGGCTGTTGCCTTGTTCAAGGTTTGATGCATATCTAGACGCTTATATAAAGCTTCTAGACCACGTTCTTGCTTTGCTAGCCGTATATTTATGGCTTCTATGCTTCGACAAATCCTTTCAAGGGGATTATCATTCGTAGCATTAGATGATTGCTGTACAATTTGTGAATAACTTTTTCGCTCTGTACCAATACCTGGTGGTTTTGGCTCCGCTTGGGTTTTAGTTATTTTCTCTTCTCTGGTAACCCTAGGGTTTTGAGGAAACTGATGCGTCTTGTTTCTTAGTCTTTGAAGTTCTTTGTCTACTTCACAGCCTCTATAATTTGCAGGATGATGCCCTTTACAGTTTATACATTTTGCAGGGGTGTTTCTACTTTATGTACACTCTTTCGCGTTGTGTTTTCCAGCACATTTTACGCATCTTGGCTCCCGCCTGCAATATTTTTGCGTGTGATTGAAACCTTGGCATTTTTTGCATTGAGGTATTAGCCTCGTGTTTTTCTTAAGCGGTTCTATTTTAACCCTTATGTTGAGAATTGCTTTGATGTTGAAGATGTTTTCAACTTTCTCCTTTTTGTTAAACGTAAGCATGAAGAGTGGAAGCCCCTTTTTTTGATTTGATTGTTCTCACCTCTCTCTCGTTTTAGGATGTTTACTGCATCTTCTATTTGCAGATCTCTTGCCTTTAGCTCCTCAATTATGTCCTCCTTCTTACACGTTGGATGAAGGCCTCTGGCCATAACCTTAATTGCGCGTTCGTTTTTATCTTCGTATGTGAACCATTCTTTACCTTCCGCATTGAGCTTTGTTGCTAGAGCTCTATATGTGTCGGAATCTGGTGTATTGATTTTCCACACGTTATTGTTTAGTGACACTACTCTATATTCCTTAGCTGTCACTGATTTCATTATAGATTGTATACTTGCAAATTCTGTTATGCCGATTACATTAATTGGCGGAGGAGCCTTTTCTTTCGGTACAACCTTTTGTTGCTGTTGCTGGTGAGTTGGTTTGGTATTAGTATCACCAGTTATTAATACATTAGCTTGCGAATGATCTCCAACTTCAGGCGAGAATTCTGCTTTTCGTTTTTTGGTAGGTCTTTTCTTCCTTTTCAGTACCCAATCTGTTTTTCTCATGAGATCCTCTTCATCAGTATGGAACTCATTGTTATAACTAGTGTGAGTACTTGTTTCATTATAACAAGTTAGCGGGTTTTCAGAAATCTCCATTGGTTTGGGCTTCTTCAATTCTTCATTTTCTTTTTTCAGCTTTTCAATTTCGCTTCTTAATTGGGTTAAAAGTACCTCTACTTCACTGAGTTTTCGACAGAGTTCAGCGTTTTCGTCTTTCTGCTGATTTGCAGAGTTAATATGATTGTTTGTTGATCTTAACAACATTGAACTTCTTTCGAATGGGTTTAGCAATGATTGGCTCACCCCAGAATCCATTGAGCCAGCCTCGTAAGAGGGTGGATTAGCCAACTGGGTAGTTGGTTTACCACCTGGGGTATTGTTTCCTTTTTGCGTTGAACTCATTGCTTTAAAACTGGTTATGTATCAACTACCAACCTAACCAGTACAAGTTGGTAGTGGGTCATTGAAGAGAACATCATTTGCTATGTTCTCGGTAGTCGGTTATTCCGCCGTATCTCGGTCGCCAGAGCTTCGTTAGTTAATTAGCAGGAAGTACCACGTGCAGGTGAGGTTGACCTGACGAACAAGTTATTGCAGACCAGTTATTGAGCGCCCTATATTTTGGTCGGTTTCGAAGATTACGTTAACTCGATATAACAAAAATGAATACAATATATGCATAGAATTTCCCGAAATAAATGCGGCAGATTATATCAATGAAGGAATGGAACATGCAGAACTAAATAATCCTGTAATTCTCGCAAATCACTTAGTGGATTAAAATCGTGCCACAATTCATAAACGAATTGCAATTCTTACCTGAAGTCGATCGCAATGGTGGAAAATGTAGCAGTTAAATTGTCCAATGACTTGGAGTAAAAAATAAAAATAAATCACCATAAATTGACGTATAATAAAAATTGATGTTATCGCTTCCACGGTTGATGGTAAAGAGAATGATTATTTTATTTTAGCTTTAAGAAGTAGTTTTACAATAGTTTTTAATTCATTTAATTCCCAATAGAGGGTTAAAGCTTCTTAATAAGCATTTAATCCATAAACATGAAACGTACTCAATATTCTAATTGAGCTACGCAAATTACTACTTTCTTTACCAATGTTAATTCTATTACATAATTGTCAAATGACATTTGTATACTAACAAAATAATAAGGTAAGAATTTTTTATAAACTACATTTTATATAAATTAATGAATTAATTATGTATTTCAGGTTACAAGAATTAATGAAATGAATAAGTATAATTAATAATAAGTTAACAAGATAAGTATTTACATATTTTATGATTAGAAATTTAAAGTTAATAAAATGATAAATTTTATTGTATTTTAGGTGACAACAAATGGAGAATTCAAGTTAAAGGATAAGTATTAATAAACTGTGTTGTTGTGATTAATTATAATAATTGTTTCTTTCCGGTTCTTATTAAAACTCCCGTTTGCCCTCTGGAGCAGTCAAATACTATTAGAATGGTGCCTAGAAAAAACTTTTTGGAGCCGCGCTATAGAAGGTAATTCTTTGATTTCTTCAAAGAAGCTTTTCCATGTTGCCCTTTTTCATCTCGCCTTGTTAAATAATTTACTGAGGACTATATGTTTCCCTTAATGGGGGCATTCCGGATTGGAAAAGTCCATTACATAAGCCGTAGTCGGTCAGTTTCGGATCTCTAATATCCTAGATCTGCATGGTTCCCGTCGCTATATAAAATGTAATGTGCATTTGATCAGTTAAGAGGCCTCTTCAGATACAAATCTTGTACCTCACCGCATTTCGGAAAGTAGATTTCTCCCTCTATTAATGATGAATACATTATTAGTAATGAAATATTGAAAAAGTTGCTCACCCCTGTTGTTGATGCCACTTTATCGCAAACTGTTTTAGATTTTTTGTGTCACCAGGCAAATAGGCGAGGCCATTACAGCCTCTTGTTTCATTCTTGCCCCAAAATTCACTCTGCTACCAGGTCCTTGGAGATTAACTCTGCAGTGGTAAGAATACTTACTTGGCCCCTCTTGGACTCTGAGTTCCGCTATGAAAAAACAACTTGGTTAGTTAACTTGATTACCTAAGGTCCTTGCTTCCAGAATAAGGGTCGTGTCGATATGTTGGTGGTTAAACCTGTGGCTAAGGACATCTGATGCGGAGTTAGCGTGATGCTGGTTAATATTTCCCGTCATCATGGGCTAGATTGTAAAACCGCGGGGCCTCCTTCATTACTTAATTATCCGTCCTAGTTTAAGGCAGTTGACTGACATTTATCTTCTAACGCCTCTTCCATACCCTTCGAAGCCTGGTTTTCACAAGGCCTCTTTGGCAGTTTACTCGGTAGAAATTTTTTCCCGTGGGACAGACAATAACGCACCCAATGCCTTTTGGATATAACTTTTACCTCAGGAGTCTTATTTGCAGGTTTAACCACAATGGTCCTATCCTTGGTAAGAACAAACCTATAGTTAATTTTACAAACAACTTGTTGCACCTTGTTCACCGATGAGATTCATCATCATTCTGGCTGTTCTCACGTCTCGAAAAATTCATGCGTGGAAAACGATTTTCATTGAACGAAGAGGTAATAGCAGCCGTGGCAGCGTATTTCGACAGTCTTTCAGATTATCATTTCACAGATGGAATCCATATAAATTAGAAGATCACTGGAACAACTGTATTGAAGTTCAGGAGATTATATTGAACAATAAAATATATTTCAAACTATAAAATCGTGTTTTTCTTATAGAAAGACAAGATTTATTGGACACCCATCCAATTCAACCCTACCTTTTTTGCAAAAAATCAAATTTAGGTTAGCGGTTACAGAAATGAAATGTTAAACAAAAGGGGCACTAAGTCTAACCGTCTTTTGATTTCGAATTTATTTAAGAATTTTGAGAAATGGTGAAATGGGTAAGTACAAATATTGTTGTTGTCATTGATCTTTTTTTTTTTTTATTTTTTTTTATTTAAGGCTTAACTCCATTCAGCTAGGAGCCATCTTGCCAACAAAATTTTTTTTACAAAATTCCAGTTATAATAATACTATATCGTAATAATAATTAATATTAATATGAATAATAATAATACTAATGATAACTCTTAATAATAATACTAACTTTAGCGATTTACCTCTTTATCCCAATTACTCATTCATATCCACTCGATTAATTGATGTAAATTCATATATTTCCTTGTACACACATCCCCCTGCTTTCATACAATCAGTCAAACTGGTGGCATTCCTGAGGATATTGAAATTTTCACTACTCCTGCTGTATTTGGTACAGTGCAGCAGGATGTGTTCAATATCCTCAGTTACACCACACGTTTCACATTCATTACTTTCAACCAAATGACGTTTAAACAATCACTCTTTCCAGTTACCATGATTCAATCTGACTGTTTCAATCGTCCTTATCATTCTGGTGCTCCCTCGAAGCTCCTTATAAAAAGGAGCTTTTCGGGGAGTTCTACACAATTCACGGTACTTCTTTCCTTTTATTCTACTCAAATTCTAATATTCATTCATCCATTTATTCCACACATTCACGTGAAACATTCGAAGTACATCTCTTGCATCCATGCTGTCATACCTTTTAATATTATCACATTCAAGTACCCCTTTTGCAAGCATATCGGCCCTTTCATTCCCCTCGATATTTTTATGGGCTGGAACCCATTGAATGGTTACCTCCACATTAAAATATCGAAGCCATTCAAAAATGTTGTCCACGTACACGTTGCCGTCTCTGCCACCACCATTATTTAATATCAATATACCACTCTGGGAGTCGGGCAATACAATTATTTTCCTCCTCCCTTCCTTCGTAACCAACTTAATACCTTCATACATTGCTATTATTTCAGCATTCATTATACAGATGCCTTCATCGAATCGAAACGATTGTTCCACATTCATTCTTGGCACATATCTATATTCCAACACCTACTCTATTATCACAAACGCTAGCATCTGTATAAACGATTTCCTGTTCTCCGTACTGGCTTTTCACTCTCTCAAATATCCTTTTAGTCATAGTTTCATTCATTCCCTTGGTGTATTCTTCCAATTCCATACACAGAGTCAGATTATGAGGTAAGGGGTTCGGACCATTGTTTCCGATGCTCGAAAAAGCATCGATGTTTTCCGATATTACACTGAGTCTATATGTTGATTTATATACCCTACCTCTTTGCAATCCTCTCTTCATTTCTTTCAACAAATCATTCTTTCTAATCACCATTCGTACAGTTTTCTTTCATTGTGATCCACTGTCGCTTAAAATTGAGAGGTAGCTCACCCACCTCAGAATATATGGTGTGTATTGAGGTTGAGTTAATCGCACCCAATACCACCCTCGCACATGCATTCTCAACTCTCATCAATTGGCCAAAGGCTTAAAGGCCCCCCTCCATCGCCATACACACTAATGCCACACGCTATTTTGGAGGATACCAACGCCTTTCGCAACATATTAGTCACTTCAGGGTAAGCGCCCCATTTCGGTTTACTCACCCTTTTGATCACATTAAAAGTTCCTTACAATTATCAGCCAAGAACTTCATATGCCTACTAAAATTCAACCGTCGATCAATTCATTCTCCAAAATACCTATACACATTAACTTGCTCAATACGTCGTTCATTTATTCTTATATCAATCTCTCCGTTATTCATTCTGAAACCAATTATGGCACATTTTACCGGATTCAACTTAAGATTCAAACTGGTCAGATATTCAATAATTTCATTTACTCCTATTTGTGCATTCTGCGCGGCTCGATCAATGCGACGACCCCTGCCAATTACAACAAAATCATCCGCAAATTGTAAGACAACTTTGTCTGTCGCATTGATCCGGTGAACAGCAGCGGTATACAGGTTAAAGAGAGTAGGAGATATTTTGCTCCCTTGGGGTAGTCCAAGTTTTACAACTCCCTCCAACCTGTAATTTTGTCCTTTTAAGATAACCTTTCTTTCACACATGAAATCTTTCACCCAATCACAAACTTTCATTGGAAATTTGAAATTGCTCATAATTTGATGCAATTTCCACGGAACCACATAATCATATGCTCTTTCACCACAACAATCATTTACCATATTATGGGTTTCTCCACATTTACCTTTCACTCGGTTAAATTTATCCCACACATTCTTTGTTGTGGTCCAATGTGTCATTTCTGATACATATTCTTCCCAACTTATCCTTTTAGCCTTGCGAATAGCATTTTTTAATCGTTCATTCATTCTGCCATACATAATTCTATTCTCTGCATTCATATTCCTGTTAAACTCACGCAAAGCTATTTGTTTTTTTTTTGTACCAATGTTCAATCTCCTTGTTCCACCATACATTTATGCGTATCTCTTTCATATCGACAGTTCTCACACACCTTTCATTCACTCTTTGTATTTCAGTATTAAGTTGGCTTTCATTCAGTTCAATTTCTCCGAGAATCTCATTCATTTCTCTTACCCATTTACCTTGATTCATAATCTCACGCTTTCTTTTAAACACTCGATTGACACCCATGATCAAATGAATCATGAAGTGATCCGAACCCAAATTTTCTTCCTCCACATTCCATGTGACTTGGTAAGCCAACGCGGCAGATACCAAAGATAGATCCAATGCGTTGGCTGTACCTCTCAAGTTCGCTAATCTACTTGGCCTTCCATCATTAAGCATTACCAGGTCGGAATTCAAAATGCAGTCGGCCAACAGATTCCCTCTCACACAGTTTCTCATACACCCCCACATTCGCTCGTGTGCATTCCAATCTCCACATACAATTAATTGACTTTTTCCATTTACCCAGTCAAATAACTTGACAATGTCGGCAGACGCCCGGCCTTTTTCATTAGCATCCAAAGCTTGAGGTATATACACACTCACAAGTACTAGAATAATAAATTGGCTGTTTTACCAGCTACTGCTTCCAAAAAAGTAAAATCTGGTAATGTTACTTGTTGGAGTATGATATTATTGCGAAATGCTATCGATACCCCACCATAACCGTCCGTTCTAGCTTTGAACAGAAATCCATACCCTTTCAAATTAAACGTCTTGCCCATTTTTTCCCATGTTTCACTCACACATAATATATCTATATTTACTCGGCTCAAATAATTCACAAGCCTATCCTTTTTTGCGTATAGGCTTTTTGCATTTATTTGGCCTATAACAATCAGCACATTCGGTACATTCATTCTGCTATTTAACGATCTACTCATACTTACATTCAATTTTGAGATAAATCGGTCTCGACTATATATTGCTGTATCCTTTTTACTCTTTATTTAATTGTTCGTGCTCCAATATAGCTAATTCCGCCTGATACAAAAGTGGTCGCTTCTTTTGTTGATAATCGCCGCTGGTTGCATCGACCTCCATTGATGGTGTAACTGTATTTCATTGTTGTGTTAAATGTTGTTGTTGCGATTGTTGTTTTTGTAATTGTTCTATTTGTTATTTTAGTTATACTGGTTGTAAATTTTGAATTTGTGGTAAGTTTTTAATATGTTGTAGTTGTTGTTGTGTTACTAACAGCACCTGTTTATGTTATGTTGTAGTTCCTGTTCTGTTGTTTGTTTGGTTTCAGTGTTTAGTACTGCATGTTGTTCCTTTGGTAGTTGTGTCCTAGTATTACCTTTTAAGACATCAGCGAAGATGTTGTCTTGGTTGAGGCTGGTATTGTATTTGCATACAGTCTGTAGTATTTATTTTTGGCCTCGTGGAATGTTAAACGATCAACTGTTTTTATTTTTACAATTTCCGCTTCTCTTTGGTAGACTGGGCAGCTTTTGCTGTTACTGAGGTGTCCTTGCCCGCAATTTGTACATTTTATTGTTGTGCATTCCTCTTGGTGAGGCAGTGGATCGCTGCATTTTATACATGTTGAAAATTTGTTTTGGCATCGTTTTTTAGTGTGTCCAAATTTGAGGCATGTCGTGCATTTCATTGGGTTTGGAATGTACAATCTGACATTTAATATCAGAAATCCCGCTTTGATATGTTCTGGGAGCGCCGGCGTGTTTAATGTTAAAATTATTGAGGGTGTGTCTCGTAACTCATTATTTACCCATCTTTTCATTTTTCTAACTTCCAATACACCTTGTTCCTTTTGTCCTTCGACAATGTCCTGTTCAATTTCATCTTCTAAGTCTCTTGAGAAAATTATTCCCCTCGAGCTGTTCAATGTTGGATGCTCAATTACTTTTATTTCAACTAAACTTCCCAATTTGATCGGCTTGAGCAATTCGTTTGCAGTTGTCCCGTTTTTGACCAACAATAACAGTTCGCCGGCTCTAGTCCGTTGCGTTTTTACAATGCCTGTTGCTGTTATCATGTCTAAGGCTTTTTGGATGTAAAACGGCGATAGCTTGGATAGATTTTGTTTTTCATCTGCATGCTTCATAATTAAAAATTTTTCGTTTGAGTTGACTTCGCTTTCTCCAGCTTTGAAACCTACTCGTCTGACACGATAGTCTTCGGCCCATTTTCGTTTGCTCATTGGCTGAGTATTGTTTCCAATTTTCATTAGTGGCGAAAACGGATTCTGAGATGCCGCCATCGTTATCGCAGTTTCCTCCAGGGCCGTAGCCCTCACCTTATTATAGATTAATCTACAACTTTTTTTTTTTTTTTTTTTCAAAAACAAAAAATAATTTCAACACAAAATATTCAAAATGCCTTGTGTATATATCACTTTATACTGTCCCACACTTGGTATATAAATTGTTTATCACACTTATAGTCACTAACTAACTATATTTCCACTAAAAAATGAAAAAATTGTAAAAACTCAAAAAAAAAAATTTAAAATTTGACAGCTCAATAACACGACTTTTGTCTACGGTCATTGCTCTAACATCGTTGTCATTGTTTTTATATTTTGATTGCGTGAAACGTAGAAATTTATTGCATTTAACACAACAAGTGACGACAGAAGTAGTAACGTCAAATCCTATAGAATGCAAGGTACTGAGTTCGATGCTCCGTAATGTATGCCGTTAAAAATGATGTAGCAATGTATTTTTTGATATTTATAAGATACAAATTATGTAAATACGATCCAAAAAAAAAACAAAACCGGAAAAATTGTCACATATCGCGAAAAAAATTTATTGGACATTTTAATGCAATAATAGTTTTTAAAATCGAACTTCAGACATATTGCGCAACACTACAACACACGCCCTCTTTTAAGCAAAACCAAATATGTTAGCACTTTTAGCAGATACACTTTGTACTAAATGTAGTACGTATGCCCTAATAGAGATGTCACCATATCGACATATTAAAGACACATTTGTTTTGATTGCATAAAACAAACAAATGTATATTATCTGGCATATGATGAAATAGCCGAGGTAGTAAGGTGATGGAGTGGAGTGAAGAAGGTCTGGAGTTCGAATCTAAGCAAAGCCAACAAAAAAATTTGTTTTTTAGATTAAAAATTATTATTTGGGAATAATCCGAGAATATAAGATTATCTCTCGGGATCGAGATCGCTACAAAAAAAAATTTAGTAAAATTCGTGAAAATAAAAAAAAAAATCACATTTTTGTTAAAAAAAAAAAAAATAAAGAGGGAAGTTTGCAGAATCGAACCCCAAACCTTTCGCACACCACTCCATCATCTTACCATCCAACCACTCATTTGTTTTTTTTTTTTTTTTTTTTTTTATTTTTTTATTTATTAATTCTAAGCGACCAACATCAAGGCCATTGTCGCCGTTGGTTTGTTACATTTGTTTTTTAATTCCAATTGTTACAATAATTTTATTTATTTATTTGTTTATATAAATCGATATTTATATGGTTTTTAAATTTATACGGTAAAAATAGACTGAAGATAAAAATTATTTTTGAAGGGGAACTTATTTTGATTGAATTTCCGAATATCCTTTAGGTATTTCAAAACTCTTTCTAAAACATCCGTGTCATCCGCTAGTGCTTGTTTTAGCGATTGCGGAATTTTGAATTTAGTTTTCTGAATAATAAGGCGCGGACAGCTAATTAGAATATGTCTGACGGTTAGGGGTTCGTTACATAATTCGCACCTAGGTTCCACTGTTCTCAGAATACGATGGACGTGCGTAATATTAGTATGCCCTATTCTTAAACGGCAAATGATAGTACTTATCGGTTTATCTTTAATTTCGGCCAAGTGGTTGGGAGGATTCATTGACGCCCATCGATTTATTATGGCTCTCCAGATTGCAGTTAAAGCTGATTTAGCTAAATCATATCCAGTTGTGGAATTGAATTTAATTACACTTCCTTCGGCAGCACATCTTGCCTCGGAATCAGCCGCTTCGTTACCAGTTATTCCTACATGTCCGGGTGCCCACCCGAGTGAAATATCCTTTGTTAGCTAGTAATAAATCCCTGATTTCGCGTACGATTGGATTTTTGATCCGTTTGGTTTTTAAAGCTTCCAATGTAGACAGTGAGTCCGTACAAATCCATTGCGACCTAACAGGATGAACCCTGGCTATCTTGATAGCCTCGCGCAGAGCCCCGGCTCCCAAAGACATTGTTGACCATTTGTTACTCGTTCTTACCTTCTTTGGAGCTAATACCATATCGGTGACGGCAAATCCGGCTCCCTCGTTCGATTTTGACCCATCGGTGTACTGGATGTATGGGTCAGCAGGTAAACTTGTCAGAAATTTGAGGAATTCTGCTTTGTACGCAGAAATAGGGGTGTTAGATTTGGAATATTTGAAAATACTAGTATTAATATTAAGTCCTATGTTTCTCCAGAGGGTTTATTGGGTGCAATGAAATGTGGCTAAAATATTGGTTGATAAAGAGTACTGATCTGCTATGGATGACCCTTTACTTCTTAAGTTTAAAGGGGAAAATGAAGGGTGTACATAGTACGGTGAATCCAGGCTTTCTTTTTTTCTGATATAAAATTTGAGAAGTCCTAGCTCTCGCCTCTCTGATAAATTTAGAAGGCCTGTCTCGGCAAGAATCGAACAACACAATATTAGAGTCCGCTGAAACATATACCGAATCTGCAGGAGCTTCAAAAATTATTGCGTCTTTTTTGAGTAGTTTGGTTAATAGAACAGCTCTGCATAGCTCTAAAGGGGGAATTGACAGCTGTTTTAGTGGGGAGACTATCGTTTTAGCTGCAATTAGAAGAACAGAGCTTTCATCGTTGGAATTGGTTGATCAGAGCAGTAGTTGATAACGACAATCATTTGAAGATACCTTGGAATGCGTATACCTGAAAGACATGTTAAATCATTTTTTGCGACACACTATGATTGAATAATATCATCTGGCAATGTATCGTCCCACCCATTTTTTGTCAGCCACAGTGACTGAAGCAATATTTTGAACGTGACTGTTGCTGGAGATAACCAGCTTAGCAGGTCAAAAATTTTACCGCACTATGATAGCAGTTGACGTTTTGTTGATGGCTCACAGTACAGTTGTGGGACACTTGAAGGTGAAAGCATCCTCACTTGTCAACCAGCAGACTCCCAATGTTTTGACATACAGTCCCGGTTCTACGAACAAGATGCAATCTATTCCTTGCTTTTTTAAAGGTAATTGACCTAACAAATAAGGGATGTTTGAGCTCCACTGGCGTAGTGAGAAACCAACATATGATAAAGTAATGGCTTGTAATGGCTTCTGGAACATTGTCACAACCCGACAATAAATCTTCTAACTTCATATATTAAGTATGAGGCAAGAACACATTAATTTAGCGAATTATAAAATTCACCAAATCAAAAAACTCAAGGAAATCTCACTTCTGTGTGTTTTATGCCCACACAAATAATAGAAAGAGAAAGTTTGTCTGTATTAATTAAATCAATAAGATTGTTTCGGCTTTTTATAGACAAAATATATTAAAAATATAATGGCATTCACAACAATTTCGACTTGACCAAACTTCCTCTTTCTATTATTTGTGTGGGCATAAAACACACAGAAATGAGATTTCCTTGAGTGTTTTGATTTGGTGAATTTTATAATTCGCTAAATCAATGCGTTCTTGCCTCATACTTAATGTATGAAGTTAGAATTTTATTTTTGTAGTTTGGTCGTAGCTACCTGATGAGTAGACCGAACTTTTTGTTTGTACGAACTTATCAGTACGAAACCAAACTACCACAGAGAAAGCTCAAGAAAAGTTTTATTAAATTTTCTACGTAGAAATCGGATTTGATGGTGATGGCCAATTTAGGAGACAACTGCTTAGTGTCATTTGCTGCCTGATGCAGAGATTTTATGGCAGGATACGCCGAATGGGTCAGTCCGTATGTCACAGTTTTCAGCTTGAAGTGCTCGATCTCGCTACTAGAATCTTCCCTCCATACAATTCTCTTGTAGTTTTAATGTTTGGTATGCACTGCCACTTGTCGGTACATTTTCTATATAACTGCAATAAAAGGAACTTTATGTTTGAGAAACCTCGTCAGGATGGAAAACAGATCATCCTGAATTGTTGGACCTGTCATCAGAACGTCGTTTAAAGATAGTCCGGAACTCGATTAACAAGAGCCATCAAAAACAACGCGTAGCTTTTTGGATATAATCCCTTGTTTAAACACTGCGTGATAAGGTAAATAATATGCCTTGCCTTTTTGACTGACTAATTCACGATCGAAAATGCGTGTCGTGTGTCCAAGTTTTGAATATTCTCGCATAAACTTGGTGTATTCCTTACTGAGCTGCACGTTTTTCTTAAATTTGCGTTCCATAGCGATCATTCGAGTTGTCGCTGCCTTTAAACTGCTGCCCAAATGGTTAAAATATTCTTTTATAGGTAGTTCGACCAAATAACGCCCGTGTTAATTTATGAGTGTTGGAAAAGTGTTCTTCGCATTTGTTGTGACTGATACGAGCATCTGCGGAGATTTCATCCACTTCCTAAAATCGCTGCAATTGTTGACCAATATCCCCGTAATTTTTCTGAATAAGTTACCAGCACTCGGTTGTATAATTCTGTTTTTTCGCAGAAGAACCAGCAACAATCCATCCGAATGTACTATCGATGAAATGTAGGTTTGGCTGCTGTAATCTCCGCCTTTCATGCACATCTCATCTCATAGAAGACATCAATCTCAAGAATCATGTCGATCGAATTTGGTTCATAGAATCTTGGATCAGCTGTAGACAAATTCCATTCAGTTGGTCCTCATTGCATTCCTGTAGTATAGTTGCCTGTGAAGGTAGATAATTAGTTATCTTACTTAGTACTAAAGCGTCTAGTACTACAAATTTGGCTGCGTCATAGCTGGAGCTTAATTTTCAATTAACTTGTCCCTTAGTTTTTGTTTCCCCCTACTAAAACTGAAGCTAATCCGTTTACGGTGATGTATGCCTGGATGCGCTTCTATCCTAATTTCTTAGTAAGCGCATCAGTGACAAACGTAGATTCTGATCCCGAATCTAACAAAGCCCAACGTTTTGAATCTTGCCCAGCTTCTCCTTGGTTGACACAATAACCGTTGGTAATATTGCTTGCTTCTTTCCGCCAACCGTAACCTTTGTGTTTGTGTAATTTTGTAAACCGACTACTGACGAATCGGGGCTCGGTGACTTATAGTTAGCATATTTGCTTACTATACCAGCGTTTATTGCTGGTTGATGGTGACCACTGTTATCATCATGTAGAATTATATGATGCTTCTCTTTGCATTTAAAACATGTATTCATTGATGGGCAGTTGCTTGTGGAACGCCCCACTCTCAAGCAATTGATACATTATTCATGTTTGTTGATGAAGCCTTTTCGTGATTCTGGGTCACACCTTTGAAATTTGTAGCACTTGTAGCACTCGATATTTTCGGTAGTACGTGCGATACTCTTTGAGAACTTTTAAATTACTTCGTGGTAATGTTGCAGCTTTCCAATGCGTCACATCTTTGACGGAGAAACATTATGAAATCAGCCACGCTTGGCACATCGAGGTTAACAGAATGTAATGCCCATTGTTGTTTTGTTCCATCGTTCATTTTGATGAGTAACAGATGCAAAATCCATGGGTCTCGAAATTAGCATTCTGGCCCTAGAGCTTTTTATCCCCTAAGCAGTTCATCCGATGTTTCTGTGAGATGCTTGATTTCGTTGCTTTGACACATCGTTTTGTTGTGCAATGATTCGAAATATGACTCATCATTATTAAACTGTTCAATTGGCCTTCGCTTCCTTAATTCACGCCTCAAAAAGCTGCTTGAGTACTAAAAAACTTGGCTTCGAATTCATCCGTCTTCGAGGTTTGCTGCGTGATCAGGAGTTAGTCGTCTTCAATACCATAAAATTCCTCCCACCATGACTCAAGTTTCTCTAGCCTTGATTCGATCTCTTCAGTCTCTATTTGTTCATCAATATTATCGACGAATGTGGCCGCCTTAGTTAGAGAAGCTAAGACGCGACCACATTGCTGCACAAGTTTGCTTTCTGTAGTCATTTTTACATAACAAGGTTACAAGATTTAATGGAATGAATAAGTATAATTAAAACAAAGTTAATAAGAAAAGTATTTAAATGTTTTATGATTTGAAATTAAGAGTTAGTGAATGATAAATTTTACTGTATATATAAGGTGACAACCATTGGAAATTCCAAATTCAAGGATAAGTATTAATATATTGTGTTGTTGTGATTAATTTTAATGATGTTTGTTTGGGTTTTGGCAGATGTGAATTGATCTTATCAGCAAGATTTCTTCTGCGATGCGATGGATGACTTCAACAAATAATTATTATGTGTTGTGTTGCAATAAATCCTGTGATTATCCCAGTACTCCAAACAAGTACAAAATGTGGCATTTCTGTAAGAAATAAATAAGTCCATATATTTCCTGAGTTTCCGCCGCGGTTATTCCGCGGGGTTTTATAACTGTAGGAACTGAATCATCATCTTCAATTGCTGTTTCTACATTCTGTAGCAGTACGCGTGATGTTGAGGCTACTACTATATTTAAAATAAACTGGAACTCCACCAGCATTTCCAGGTTTCTGGGCATCCGTATAATTCTGGTATTTTTCGGGATATTTTCTGCGCAGTAAACGACAAATTGTCAAAAAATGTAACTTTTTGTAACATTTTGTTGCGCAGTGAACGCAGGTACACTGGCTTTTTGCCTTTTGAAACAGATTTCATGCTTTATAAGTAGCTCAGAATAGTTCCAATAAGGGAAAAGGAGATGTTCAATTTTGTGTTATCATAACAGATCTTTACCTGTCTAAGCATTCGGAAGCAGCCACTCTAGCCTAATACATATAACAGGTAGATTAAAAATTGATCCAGGCAGGATTTTGAATTCAAAAGCAAATATCATAGGTCAGGATTCTTATTTCGAACTTGCTTTGGTACAATACAAATAGCTTCCGGCATATCCAATTTTAATATCCGGTCAAATAAAAGACGTCCAAAGAGAGACTTCTATACTATTTTGGCATCCGGTATTGTCACGCGAACCTTCATTATCCTTATAAAACCTATTAACCTGATTAAAATTAAAAGTTGATGTGCTTCTTCTGCCTCTAATATTATGTACTATTTGATCCGCCACCACCTTAGTTTATATGTACTATGTAAACCACTTTTATACATAATCTCAAACTCGAAAAAAAAAAAGTTTACATTCACGTTTAGAAACATGTATCAATACCACAAACATACAAACACAGATCACAAGTTGGAATAATGTGGAGAAAATATTTTCGTTGAGAAATTATTTTCAAACCTGAATAGAATAATATTCAAACTTTATGTACATTAACGTCTACAAAAAAACTTCTACAAACTTATTTTTTTTTAAGAATCGATCGCAGACAGGTTTTATTGAACAAACATGTACATACATATAGCATCATGCAAGCGAAACTTTTATTTAACGGTAATACCTACATGTATAAACTTTAACAAGTGGCACATTTTTAATTCAAATTTAAAAGAAAGTATCAATTTCTTAGAATTTGTAATATTCTATAACACTATATCTAATGATATTTTCCCCCAACGTGCCAAATGTTACCGATATATAAAAATTTATTCGCATTTGGGGAAAATATTGTGAAAATACGCAAACTGGATATTTACGTAATAATAATCATAAAACTGCTTAAATATATAAATAGGCCTGTGTAGGAATTGTGGTTCACCCCCATCAGGTTGTAATAAGTAGGATATATGATAATGAATTTACAACCTCTTCAAATAGAATCAAAATACAAAAAATTATGTACGAAAGGGTTAAAGTACTTTCCTTTTCATATTTAATTCATCTGTGGTTAGCATATACTCGTATTTGTCCCCATTAAGCACTAACCATTTTTTATACGTTGTTTATTTGATTTGTCAACTGCGTGTCTTAAATAATAAATGTTAAAACAATAAATAAAATTGTGTACATACAATAAACAAGAATTATGTGCGACAGTTTAAAAAGGAAGCATAATAATATGTGTGTACACATTGTACATAAAAATATAAAAAATCACTTATGTTTAAAGAAACAGTCTCATTTTATTTTATGAGATTCTCGTTATGGGTTTTCCTTTTCAAGGATTTAATGTTTATTTTATTTAAATACTAAAATTATTTAGTATTTTTTTGTTGTTGTAGTTTACAATAAACATTAATCACTTTCAGCCCATATAATGCTGAAAAAAGTTTTATTTGAAAATAAACAACGAAAATGGGATACCAATTTTTGGAAAATGAATTTCAAAATGTAAATATACATTTATTCAGAACATTTTTAAAAAAATAAAATTTTAGGCTGTTCCTAAGACATATCTACAACTAAAGTGCTTTGTAAAATAAACGAGCTAATGAGCATTTTGATTATGACTTAATTTACTAACTTATATTAATCTATGGATTCTTCTTAGTGGCGTTCTATGGTGTCTGGTAAATTGAAGTAAACCACATCTTTGTTGTGGATTTTAAATCAGCACAATGCTGTTTGGGCTGACATTACATCAGCTCAAAAGGTTTAGTTCTTTTAAGTGTGCGTACTAAATTCTTGTTGCTTAGGTGCTGAGTTACCTCAATTTTCACATGTTGGCGGAGCTTTTCTTCATGTATCCCTGCCCAAACCCATATTCTAAGGTGGAGCAGCATATGTCGATGGATAAATCGTTTATAGGTTAATCAGTTCAAAATATGCGCACTCTGGTACAAGGCACCCTCCAGTTTTATTTCGCCTTCCTGTAGTAAAGCTAAGTGACCTTCAGGTGATTTGCAATTCCCAACAACTCGTAAGAGTAAAATCAAACGGAAGACGGGGCAGCGGTAAGAAAAAACGGGAGTGGGACAGCCCTCTTGAAGTCCTTGGGCGCCAATGCTACCGTCTTTCTAGCGGAACTACATGCTGTAGTAAACATCTAGAAGGAAGAGCAATAAGCCCAGATAGTATGTATCACGTACCGGGCTGGCAGTATTATCAAGTTCATTAAGAACCTGATTATTGACTGGATAGATAATTATGCAGGGTCCAGCATAATAGATCTTTTAGATCGCAGTGCGAGGTGGCTGATTACCCACATGACCCTCCAATAATAATAATAATCTTAAGGTCCCTATGGAGGTCATTGTTCCTGACATACCAGGGTGCATCAATTAGGTTCCTTAATACATACTATTTTCTAAAATCTTTGGATGATGTTTACTTTGCTCTGTTGGTACAACTTCAAAGCTGAATACCTTAAATCCAAATCGGTTTCAATATTTGCTTATAAAGTAGAAATATGTTGTATGTCGATAAAGAAGAGTTCTGTACATTTTTCTATATTTAAGTCTTAATTCTACACTTTTCTTTTTGAAATGTGGTTTCCGTCGTAGTTTAGCATCGAGACTAGCGACCGAGATACTTAGTTGTGATGAACTGATTTAGTTTCATTTAATTTTATTCTCCATCTTTTTGTCCATTTATATATTTGAGTTATAGCTGACTGTCACTTCTGTGTTGATTCTTCGTTGCTTTTTTTTAACAGCTAATATCGCCGGGTCCTCTGCAAAAGTCGCCACTGTGTTGTTTTCTAATGTTGGAAGATCATAAGTGTATAGTATGTATAAAATCGAAGAAAAGATATCATCTAACTTAATCCTGAAGAATCTATCTTTCAAATAAAATTCCAGTATTTTAGTAAATTCCATTAGTAGAAGATTTTTAACTTGTGGTTAAGTCCTTCATGACACGCATGAAACGCTTGTGCAACGTCTAGAAATACTGTAGAACAGACTTTTTTCTCCTTTAATGCGTTCTCAATTATACTGGTTATTCTGTGTACTTGATCAGTTGTTGAGTGTTGGTTGCGAAAACCGAACCAATGATTTGGGATGAAGTTTTTACTCTTGATTCTTGGATTTAACCTTTTTACCAGAAGCTTCTCAAATAGTTAGGATATGACTGGCAATATCGAATTTGGCCTACAAAATGAGGTTATATGTGGTGGTTTCCCAGGTTTTAAGATCATAATTACTTCTGCAATTTTCCACAAGCTTGGTACGCATTTGACTCTAAACGCTGCATTTATAAGATTGGTGAGTTTCACCAGAGCTTTCCTTGGCATAGTTCTTTTAAGATTTCTGCTGTAATCAGATCGTACCAAGGAGCTTTTTCGTATTCATATTAGATTTTACCTTACGCTTGATTTTGTTTGATGGTGTATCTAGAATTTCTTTACTTTCTTACATAGCTTGTTCGAAATTATTATCACGACTTCCAACGTTTGGTCTTCATGTCGGGAGCCAACTCAAGTAAAGATGCCTGCAACGATAGCGCAATCAGTCAATCTACTTGAGCATGTGTCGGTATCGGCTCCTACTAACGTTTTATTTTCACAGTCTCTACCGTCGTATTTAGTACCCAAACACGTAGGATGAAACGCATTACCATCCACGGTTTCCCAGAAGCATATAGTACCAAATTCTCAATTCTCTGGAAATGCGGCTTTTCCTGGACCGTCCACTTCTAATTCGCCTCCAACAAATCACAAATTTGAATTCAAGTCTACCACAACCGATTAGCGAATCATCCAGAAAGGCCTGGTGGTTTACTCAATGGAACTCCAATCCATAAGTGGAATTTAATATTTGATGGTACGCCCGGTGGAATGCCAGTGGAGAAGTTGATATTTCGTGTCGAATTCTTGGCTAAAACCAATCAGATCTGTCATGATCAACTTATGAATGATGTTAGTTTCCTTCTCGCCGGCGCCGCTAAAGAACATTATTGGCTGTCATTGGAAAGGAACCCCCATTTCTCATGGGCTGAACTTCGCAACTTATTTTTGAATCGCTTTCAAGATAGACGGACTGATAGTGATATTCGGCAACTAATTGACAACCGAAGGCAAAAACCTCGAGAGGCATTCATGGATTTTTATGATGAAATTCTAAGTTTGACTATTCCACTAAAAATCTCCCTTTCTGAAAGTGAAGTGATCGAAGTTTTGCGGAAAAACATGAGAGCAGGTCTCAAAGCGCATTTGGCCGGACAAGTGTTTTCGTACGTGGCCGCACTACCGACGCATGGAAAAATATAAATTATATTCCTGGACTTAATATGCATCACAGGAATCCTCATATTCAAGAAGTCACATTCGCACCTCCTATAGGGCTTTCTCCAATGGTTTGGCCATAGCAACAATATAATTCCGTTAGCGCTCTGAATTACCAGCAACCCAATCGTCTATTGAGATCTCGTAAAAATGACAACAATAAAGGAAGAATCGCACTTTGTTGGAACTGTAATCTGGTCTTGTTGGAACTGTCTACCAACGAAAACGTTTTGTTATGGGTGTGGCGAGCCTGAGGTTAAATTACCACACTGTCTACGGTGCAATCGTAGATCGGAAAGCCGGCCAATGGAAATGAGAGCAACTGGGTCTCAGCATTTCCAATCTCAGACTATTCCGCTACCCAGACCAAACTCAAACGAAGTTGTTGCATGCCTTGAAAAGAGATCACAAGCAGCAGAATAAACCATGCTAATTATTAGTTACGTAATTATCCCTACACTGATCATAGCTCACCCAGAAAATTGTCATCTCTCTCGAAAGCGTAGGTCGATAAAGTATTTCCGTGAAAAACGAAAACACTTCCATCGTATCGCTATAACTAAACTAATTGCTGAAGTTACCACATTGCATGATCAATGACTATATGCTATAGTCAATCTAGGAGGGGTGGATATTAAAGAACTACTTGACAGCGGAGCAAGTGTGAGTGCTTTGGGCAAAGGAACCGTAAAGTTTATAAATGATCAAAATCTTTTCTTACATCCCCTATCCACTTGTGTCCAAACAGCGGACGGCACATCTCAGGATGTTTTAGGATACATAAAAGCTAAAGTTCAATATAGCGGAAAATCGGCCGTCCTAGATATTTTGGTGGTTCCTTCATTGCAACAACAGTTGTATTTGGGATGTGACTTTTGGACAAATTTTGGTTTAAAGCCCATAATCATGTCCGAAATATCCTCTGGTGATCATTCTACAAAAATTTCATATACTTCGGAGACAAAACAATACCACTTAACAGTAGGTCAACGTGCCCAGCTTCGGGCCATAATCGAATCTTTGCCGAGCTTTGAAAAACGGTGACTTGGTAGAACAAACTTGCTTTGCCATGAAATTGAAGTTAACAACGCAACTCCTATCAAGTAATGATAGCGTGAGCCTTACCAAGAACTTGATCGGATGATAGCGTTAGACGTAATAGAGGAAAGCAAAAGCTCTTGGAGTTCTCCCATGGCTCTGGTGAGAAAAGCGAATGGCAAGGTTCGATTGTGCCTGGATGCGCGAAGGCTAAATGAAGTGACTAAAAATGATGCCTACCCTCGTCCATTGATAGACGGGCTCCTTAGTAGGTTAGAACAAACCCGATTTATATCTGCTCTGTATCTAAAAGATGCCTTCTGGCAGATCCCGTTGGATCCGGACTCGCGTGACAAAACTACGTTTACCATCCCGGGGCGTCCACTTTACCAGTTTAAAGTGATGCCTTCCGGACTCTGTAGTGCACCCCAAACCTTGTGTAGATTGATGCACAAAGTTATCCCTCACCACCTGCATGACCGGGTGTTCGTCTACTTAGAAGCGAAACAAGGCCATGAACACTCCTAGTCGGCCCTTGCTTAGTTCATTCTTAGTTACTTTCGTCCTTGGCAGCGGATATATCTGAACTTTCTTGGACCTTATTCTCGCACTCGTGACGGTAACACTTCCATCCTTATAGCTGTCGATCATTTTTCTAAGTTTGCCTTAACGATACCAGTTCGTCAAGCCACCGGTGATGTCGTCGCTAGGTTCTTTGAATGCCAGATTTTCCTGATGTTAGGTGTACCATAAGTAATTGTGACCGACAATGGACGACAGTTCGAATCGCGAGTGGTACAGGAAGTTTGTGATAAATACAGTGTCAAACATATATTCACCCCGAAGTATTCGCCACAAAGCAATGCATCGGAGCGTGTTAATCGGACACTATTGGCAGCCCTACGCAGTTATATAAAAGAGGATCACAGGCTGTGGGACAAAAATTTAAATGCGGTTCCCCTGGCTCTTCGAAACTGCGTTTATGATACCACTGGATACTCGCCACATTATGCTGTTTTTGGACAGCATGCTATTTTGCATGCTTCTACCTATAAAATTCTCAAAAATATATTCCTATTTACGGGGAATGATTTTAGTTTAGATGAACGATCCGAGACATACCAGAAAGTACACGAATCCGTGAAAAAACATCTAGAAGAAGCGTCGAGAAAATACAAAACTTCTATTAACTTTAGACCAAGACAAAGTTCGTTGACTATTGGTCAGGAAGTCTATGTTAGGAATTTTACCCAGAGTAAAGCATCTGGAAATTATGCTGCTAAACTTGCTCCTAAATATTTTCCAGCGAAAGTCCTACGTTCGGTCGGACGAGTCGCTTATGAAGTTTCTGATCCTCAAGGTAAGTCATTGGGCGTTTACCACCTCAAGGACATCAAGACATAAAATTTATCATTAATTGTTGATTTAATCACTGAATCGCTAGGAATTAACCGATGAATCTGAAATGCCCGGCGTGAGACTCATCTCAGGGGTATAGGTCGTCCCCACGATCTGTTACGTTAAATGCTTCGGCGCAATTATTTTTTTTTGAAATCCATGCGGCCTGTGCGTTTAACGCACCAGTGTAAATATTTTAATGTGGCAACTCAATTTTTCAAACTGAGCAAAAGAGTTGTTTCTGTCTAATGGAGTGGGGAGAAACGCGCGGTATAAAACGAACAATTTTCGGCTGCTCGTGGTCAGTATTTTTATATCTATTGTTGAGTTATCGCTTAGTATGAAGCGAGTTAGTAATTTTTAGTTAATTAAGATACAATTTAAGTCGGTCGGATTTTTAAGTCGCTATATTAAGTCGGTTATTCCGTAATATTAAATTAGTTGGTAAATTATCATAAGTGATCAGTTATTTTTAAGTCGGAATGTTTTTTTTGTGCTTTTATGGATTTGTTTGTTCTGTTAATGAAGAGAACAAAACATAATTTAAAGTTGATTAAATTAAACCAAAAACTTAAGTAAATTAAAAATGGATTGTTGGCCAGAAATTGGTCATAAATGAGAAAAAAAAAGCGAAACAAAATCACGTTAAGCTTCTGATTTTATTTTTGTAATTCGTAAAAATGAATATCATTGAATAACAGGATTAACAATTGTACAAATATTAAATAATAAACCTTCTGGTGGTAATAACTCTATTTAGATTATAAGTAAAATAAAATTCATCTAATTCATGTGGCTAATTATAATTATAAATAATCATAATTATTATTATCTTAATCATAATAAATGTGCGAATATTGACATCCCACATAATCTGGCCATACCGAAACAAGTTCCCTATCTTCCATAAGGTAGTTGTTTCCCTCAATTTTCTTTTTAATTTCAAGAATATTTTTCCAAGCTGATTGCTGTATATCGTTTACAAATTTGTGAACTTCTTTGTCTAATTACTCTTCGATCTTTAAGGGAACCATTCGGTTAATTTTTTCTTCTAGCGATGGTCTAAAGCATTCCCAATTAGTGTGATTATCTATTAGAAATGAGTTTCTTTCTTTCTGAATGATTTTTCCACTTAACGCTAGAAGTATCGGTGAATGATCAAAGTTTAAGTCATAGCTTTCATCTACTTGTACATAATTTACAGATATCTTCCTTATTATGAAGAAATCAATCAAATCTAGTATTTTGTATGGATCAGTTGGCCAGTAGGTTGGTTTTCCAGTTTATAGGGCTTCACAACTGTATTTCCGGATAACTTTTAGGAGTTCTTTACCAGTGGACATTTTTTCCAAATAAGTCTCTTCCAAGTACAAATCGTTGTCCTAGTTTACTGAGGAACTCGAGATAATCTTTTTCTTTCATTGAGTGCTTCAGTGGGCAGTAAATACTAGTAGTACAAATAGATATTTTTGGTTTTGACCATAACAGGAGTTGCTTGGATTTCTTCTGTTTAATATTTTAACTCTTCCTAGTGATGAATACCATTTCTAATTATGACAACACTACCTCCTCTAACATTATTTCCAGGATGAATAGTGTGATATATTTGATAATTTTTAAATTTAATGATTGATTGCCTAGTGAAGTGTATTTCCGTGATGAGAAATACATCGATTTTTTCTGTGTCCAGGACCACTTGCAACTCTTGATAATGTTGCATCAGTCCATTAGCATTTCAACATAAGATTCTAAGATCATTGGCCTAGTTTCTGTTTAGGGATTGTTCTCCTAGTCCTGTACTTTAGTTTCTGTAATCGCCCATCAAACGCATGGTATAAAAATGTGCAATAACAATTTGTGTTCAAATGGTTGGTTCCACAATCAAAAAATAAAACCACTTGAACATTTAGTTGGTGATATATTTATAACAAATAATATGTTATTGGTAGTAAAGGGATTTTTAGGTACTCGCTTTGAACTCGCATACGCCAAGAGTCGGACTATTTTACTGAAGCTGGACGACTTTTCAATCAGACTATCTATTATATTTGATGCTTGGATTTAGCTAAACGAAAATTTTCACTCTGACTGTTACTGGCGCAAGCCATCCCAAAGGGTCAAATAGCCGACATGCTTTTGACACGATTTTTCCCTTTGATAAGGTTGGTTTCTGGTATATATTTACTTTGAAGTGGAAACAGTCTGTTTTTGGATTCCAATGCAGGCCTAGCACTTTGACTGAGTTCGATTCCTCAATACGTTCGTTTGGTTGGTACGTACACATATCTGTAAATAAGTTAGTTGAGCATGAGTTATTTTACCAAAATGTCCATAAGTAGTTCCCGACACTCTACGATTTAATTTGGGTTGGTATTTCCTAACGACTGGCTTCCTGAATAATCTTGGATTTTACCAGTCGCTTATTTTTGATATTCTTGTTTTGCATTCCAATAGCCGGGTGGATTTCTCCATAGTTTTCTGTATGTCAATAGGCTTGACATTTTTTATTTTGTGTTAAAAACTTAGATCTTGTTAGAGGCTGAATAACCACATTGCACCGTTTCTCTGTGTTCCGCAGTGGTCATAAGTCCCGTCGAAGCAAAATCGTAATTAGTTGTCCGATGATAAAATGCGCCGGTGTTAGCGCTTGAATGTGTTCCTCTTGTAACTCACATAAAGGTCGGGAATTCAGGATTCCTTCGATTTGTACTAATAGCGCGTTTAATTCCTCATAACGTAATATCGTTTCGCTAAGTACACGTCGTAAATGAAATTTAACCGACTTAACAGCGGCTTCACAAAGCCCGTTGAAATGTGGTGCTGCCGGTGGTACAAAGTGTCATCTTGTGTTGTTCAATGTGGCCCAGTTGATAATTTGGTTTTCCTCGTTAGACAACAGTTCACAAAACGTTTTAAATCATTTGCGGCGTCTACGAAATTCGTCCCATTTTCACTGTAAATGTCAGTGGAAATTTCCCGGCGGTTCTGGAATCGTTTGAATGCTCCGAGGAACGTTTCAGTTGTCATATCTGATGCTAATTCGAGGTGCACGGCCTTGGTGGCTATACACGTGAATATGACGAGGCATGCCTTAAAGGTGGTTACCCTTTGTTTTTGACTGTTCCTGAGCATATATGGACTAGCGTAGTCTATGCTCGTTTGCAAAAATGTACGGATTAGGTTAACCCGTGGTGGTGGTAATTGTCCCATGAGCTGCACCTGGGTTATTTTCTTCTGTTGGAAACATTTGATGCAGTTATGTATTACGCTTCGAACTAAATCCTTGTCGCGGATTATGGTATATTGTTGTTTGATGATGGACATCAATAATATCGGACCGGCATGCAAATTATTCTCATGGGTTTCTCGTACTAATTTCCGTGCTATTGGGTGACTTCCTGACAAAATAATCGGGTGCTTGAGATCGTATTGCACCACCTCGTAAAATGCCAGCTTTATCTAAGAACGGGGATAGAAAATAAATATTAGATTTCTTCAACGGCAAATTGTTACGTAAGCTGTTTATCTCTTCTGCAATGCATACAACTCGTACAATTCGGCTACTGTGATTCGGCCGATGATTCGGGTTTTGAAATTTTGAAAATTGTGCGAGAATTCGAATTGCCTTGGTGATACTTGAGAACTTCTCGACTATTTCAGCAACGATTATTGACCTGCTAGTTGCTCTTTCTGGTTCCTCTCTAGCGAGGTTGGTTAGTGCAATAATCTTTATCCTTTTTTGTGCTTTCGGTGGTTCTGGAAATTGAAGTGGTTCGCAACGTAGCCATTCCGGTCCTTGCCACCACATTAAATTTGTGATAAGTTCATTGGGAAGAATGCCACGGGAGGCTACATCTGCCGGATTTTGCTTCGACGGGACATATCACCACTGCGGAACATTTGTCGAATTTAATATCTCGGTAACCCTATTGATCACGAATACATTTCCCTTCCTAGGTGGATTTGCCAGCCAAGCAAGGACGGTAGTTGAGTCAGACCATAACGAGATCTGTGGAGTTTTTGCAAGTGCCAATGACTTAATCACTAACCCGAGCAAACGGGTCAATAAAAGAGCTGCACATAACTCTAATCTAGCTGTAGTAGTATACTTGATCGGTGCGACCTTGGTTTTCGCGAAAATGAAGTTCGTCTGTACTTCTCCATTCGAACAAACAGTGCGGGCATATATGACGGCAGCGTACGGAGTATTTAACACGTCCGCAAATCCAAATAGCTGCAATGCTGCATCCGAATTTAGCCATCTCGGTAATTTGACCTCTTCCAATAATTTTAGTTTGCTTCGGACAATTGACCATTGTTCTTTGACATCTGGAGGGAGTACATCATCCCAATCGAGTTTCCGCAATCACAGACTCTGAAATAGGATCTTTATTCCTATTGTAACGGGTGACAGCCAGCTTATTGGATCGAAAACGCGTGATGCTTCGGACAGCATATTTCTTTTGGTGAATTCTGTCGTGATTGGCAGCAATATCTTAAACGAAAAACAATCGGTTTGTGGGTCAAATTTGATTCCTAGAACAGAAATTAACTTTGTTCCTTCGGTAATTTCCCGAATAGAAATTTCTCGATCATCCGCTGGTATGTTCTCCAAAAGTTTTACATTATTGGCTGTTCATTTGCGGAGGTGATACCCGCCGGGTTTTAAAAGGGATATCAGCTCGCTTTGCATGCATCTGGCTTCATCGACAGTACTCGCTCCCGACATAAGGTCGTCCAGATAAAAATTTCTCTGCAATATTTTTGCTGAAAACGGGTGACTTTCGGTATGTAGGTGTGCTAATTTATTGAGAGCTTGAGTTGCCAGAAACGAAGCTGACGCCGTACCGTAGGTGTTTGTGAGAAGCCGGTAGTGTCTCACTGGTAAAGCTGGTGAGGTACGCTAAATAATGCGTTGGTAGTCTGTGTCCGGGTTTTCGATCCACAGCTGACGGAACATTTTCTCTATGTCTGCCGTGATGATGTAACGATGTTTCCTGAATCTTATTAAGATTTCTATGAGAGATTGTTAAACAGTCGGTCCGACCATCAACAAATCGTTCAACGATACTCCCGTAGTGGTTTTTGCTGACGCGTCGAATACGACACGTAGTTTGGTGGTTGAACTACATTCCTTGATTACGGGATGGTGTGGAAGGTAGTACATTTCCTCTTGTGGTCGATCGATTTGATCTGGTGGTATCAGCTCCATGTGACCGAGCTCTACATATTCTTCCATGACAAGGGAGTAGGTTTGGTGGAGTTCAGGGTTTTTCATCAGCTTTTGTTCCAGTGAGCTGAATCGCTTGACTGCTTGGTGCAGTGATTCTCCCAACGCGGGTTTATTGGGCTTGAAAGGCTGTGGAATCCTGAATTTACCTGAACTTTCAATCTTCAAATGTTTGTCAAAGTGTTCAACGCATAGCTTTTCTTCTCCGGTGTACTGCTCGACAGCTGGTAGTTCTTCTGTCTCCCAGAATCTCCTCAATGATTGGTCGATGCTGATTTCTTCTTGAACATATAGACAGGTGATGGTTTGGTGTGGTACGCCATTCGATTCATAAATTCCCACTACGATCCACTCTAGATTGGTTTCTGTGCAACGGGCTAGTCTGCGCCTTTTCTTATCTGACCATCAGAGAGGAGCATTATAAATTTGTCACACCCAATCAAAAGATCTATGGGACCCGGTGAGTCAAATTCAAGATCGGCTAATGACAATTTGCTTAGGTACGTGAATTTCTCGCGGTTTACAGGTTTAGGAGGTAGATTCGGCGTTATTTTTGGTATTATGTATGCTGTGAGTTCGATACTAAATTGAGTGTCGGTTTTGGATCTCACCAAAAGTAAAGATACACCTCTCGAACTGCCAGCTCTTTCGCCATTCAGGGTGTTGATGTTGAAACTCGCATTTGACCGTAAAACGTTCAATCTATTTGCACAGTGCTCCGTGATGTACGCTCTTGTTGAAGCGAAGTCTAGGAGAGCGTGACACATCCGCCAATTCCCATATCTGTCGAGTATTTCAACTTTTTCGGTTGGTACTAGTGCATCGGCACCTATGCCTTGGTGAGATGAATGTAAGCTCTGAATGGGATGGTTAGGACCCTTGCACATAGCCAACAATGTTTGTAGTGTCCGATTTCGTAGATGGTTTCGGCTCGAAAGAAACACTTTGAGAAATCTTATCAGCATGCACAAGTGAATGGTGTCTTTTCTTACATTGGTGGCATCGTCCTTTCGATCTACACTGAAATGCACTCTGCCCTTCCGCCAAACAATTGAAGCACCTAGCACTATTATTTAGATATAACCTGCGATCTTCTAACTTCATTTGGATGAATTTGGAGTAGTCACATAACCGATGTTATTGGCTGGTACACAGTGAACAGCTTTGGTAGTGGTTTCGCTTCAACTTGAAAATTTTGTGTAGGTGCGCTTGACCTGGTTTGGTATTTGTTGGGTTGATATTTTAAGCATTCAAGTGCATTCATTCTATTACTCAGGAATTTAAGAAAGTCCTCAAATGTTGGGAACTCTTGTTCCGATGACTCCTGTCGCCATAATTGCAGTGTGATGTCATCCAGTTTCTTCTCTGCAAGGTACACCAACCAACAGTCTCTAGATTCTGCAATTGATCCCAGCGCCTTGAGACCGCGGATAACTTCGTCGCATGTATCGTACATTTATCCAATTGTTTCGACTGAAGGTTTATTAATTTGCGGCTGCTTCATATATGTTTCGATAAACTAAGTTACTATTATGCGTTTTCTATCGTGGCGTTTGACTAATTTTTGGAAAGCTTCTATATAGCTAGCGTCATCTACTCGGAAATGTCGTACTAACTTTTCAGCCGGACCTCGCAATTGTCCCACCAAATATTGGAATTTTTGCGCTGGTGATAGATTTGTGTTCTCATGGACGGTACTTTTAAACAGATCATAAAATGACTGCCATTCTCGAGCCTTGCCGCTAAAGGTAGGTAGCGTCAAACGTGGTAGCTTGAAATCTGCTGGTGGGCTTGAAAACGATGTATTTAGAGTAGTGTCATTCATACTGCAAGATTATGTTTGAATCTTCGTCCTCATCAATCTTTGTAAGGTGGCTACGCATAAATAATAATTGTCGTCTACCGCCTCAATGTCCGACTGCGCATCTGCATCGATGGAAAATATTTCGTCCTCCACGCTCACAAAACTTTTATAATGCTCTTTCATTTTATCTAACCTTATTTGCATCTCCTCAAATGGCGTGGTGTCCTTGCATGCTTTCGCGTAAATAACTAATCTGGTAATTTGGGCTTTAATGACTGATCGTCGTTTGATTAAAGTATCCATATTTACTTTGAGCCAATGTGATGAGGTTTATAGTTTATCACGATTTTCACAAATTAATTACACTTCACGAAAATGTTGATATGAAACACCCGGCATATAAAATTACGCGTTTATAAATTATAATATAACCTATTGCAGTCGTATTTGCAAATTCTTTATGGAATTTAGATTATTGTTTACTTAATTTAAATTATTTGAGTTTTATTTTAATAAAATAAATAAATTATACTCAAGGTTTTTTGGTTTCCAATAAACATCCACTAACTTCTCCAAAATGGCCGTCCACGTGGCAATGATGTGGTATACAATCTCCCACGCGGTTCAATTTGGCAATAAATATACTGGATCCGGCGACTGAAAATTATTATTATTAAAAAACATTATGCTTAATGCCATCTGCATGTAAACATTCTGACTACTTATTTGCTATAATAATTTGGTACAACTTTTGTTCATAGTTATGAATAATTTGCTATTACAATTTTTATTTCATAATTACAACTTTAACAAAACGTCAAAATAATTTTTGTAAACAAATAAAATTTAGATGAAAAACATTGGTTTCATTCTTTCTCGAAACTTTATTGTGTGAGCGTCTCTTTTTAGTGAAGTGTTATAAATTTTACAATTTTCTTTTAATTTTAATTAATTTGTATTTCATTTAATTATATCTTAATAGTTTATTTTGATTTGTTTGTTCCTTATCAGTCGGGTAAGTCTTATCATATTCTTTTCTATCCACAAAATAATAAATCCGTATAACACAAGCAAGGAGGGACAAAGTACGCAGTGCTTTGTACCTCCACCATTTACTTCTGCTGATTTCTCTAATTTCGAAGATGAAATAAGTACTAAAAAATCAAGAATGGTTTTTAATAATGAAATAATAGTGAACGGTGAATTTGATAAAAGTCCCAATATGTTAAATAAAAGGAAAATTAATAATAATAATAATAAAATTCACGTCGCAGATTCGAAAAATACAGTAATAGCTCCAACATCATCTTCAACTTTATCTGTTGATTCATCGAATAACTCAAATATGCCGTTAGTTACTGCAGAAAAAATTAATCTATATAACCGATCAGATAATGGCCCATTTACTGTATTTATCTGTAAAGAGAATTTAAATATTGTTTTTTAGCTAAAGCCCTTAAGATAAATAATTTCAAAAATGTCAAAGATATCTCTAGCGTTAGCAAAAATGTTGCTAAGGTTATCTTTAGTAATTTTGAAGACGCAAATAATTGTGTCAAATCAGATATCTTTAAAAAATTTGATAATTATACGACATACATTCCCAAAAATTTAACATCTTCTATTGGCATAATCAGGAACATTCCTATCGGGCTTTCTAATGAAGAAATACAAGAAAATATTAGATCTAAATACCCTATCTCAAAAGTAGAAAGAATGACTAAATGGAACAATGCCACTAAAACAGCTGAGGAACTTGAATTGGTTAAACTTACTTTTGAGTCGGGAACTATTCCATTCAATGTCATTTTATATGATAATCTCTTATTAAAGGTAGAGTATTTTATACCTAATCCATTATTTTGTAAAAAAATGTCTAAATTACGGACATACAATTTCTAAATGTAAATCTAAAACTAATAGATGCCTAACGTGTGCTAATACTATAGAGGACGAACAAGAACACGATTGCGACATGAAAGTTTCTTGTAAATTTTGTGGAATGGGTCATGTTACTAATTTTTTCAGATGTAATGAACGATATAGGCAGAAACAAATTAGGGACCATATGGTATTAAATAAAACTAGTTTCAGAGAATCCAAAAGCCACCTTTATGGTAGCCAACAAAAAGTCCCTAAACAAATAGATTTCGCTAATGATATCTGTGTTGAAAATCAAGCCTGGAAAAATAACAACCTAATGAATTCTGATGCTAGAAAAATTCATATCCTAAATAAATTAGTAAACGAATTAAAAAATCAATTAAATGAAACAGATTCTATTTTTAATGATGTCAAATCACTTTTAAATAATTCCGATGACTTTAATAAAAATCCAGCTAATTTAGACTCACTTAAAATTAAATTAAATAAATTTATTAAAACATAAACATTTCTTTTTCCAGTTTTTATTTATTTATTTACATTTTATTTAATATTTGGTTATGTATGTGCGAGGATTTCATTTAACGAAGTCGAAGAATCAATGCGAATTTATTTAGTTCCTGGATTAAAACATTCACTGTACTTGGTTATCTCATGGTATTTGATTGTGAACCACTAACTCGTCTTGAATCTATAATTGAGACTTTTTCATCTTTTAATGAACAAGAGTTAGGTAAAACATCGTTATTATGTCCAAGAAGCGATATTGATATCGTCAAACAAATGTACTAGCGTCCCCCCAAATAAATAGACGGCTATAGATGATGGACCGGTTCTGCTTAGATGCAAGACATTTTAACAAGATAACGACAAAAAAACGCGTATATGCTGTTAATAATTTACGGACCCTTAACTCGATTAGAGGACACGGGATTTTTTCGAGTTTCAACTTAAAAGACGTCTCTTGGCAAATACCTTTAGACAAAGAGTCTCAAGATAAAACAGCGTTTACCGTCTATGGGTGTCTATTATACTATCTTGATGACCTTTTAATAGACTCCAAAACATTTGAGTTGTGTCTAGAACTATTGTTAATGATAGGTAAGAATTTGGCTGATGCAGGTTTGATGGTCAACGTCAAAAATTCATTTTTTGATCATTAAATTTGGGACATCGAGTTGTAGATGAAACAGTAGCTATTAATCCAAATAAGATTATGATAAGCAAGAGTATCAAGTCCCTTCCAATATTAAGAAAGTCCGCTGCTTTTTAGGAATGCGGGGTGGTATCGACGTTTTAGATTGTCATTTTTGTCTCTAGCCCTGCCACCGACTCAACAAAAAAGATTAAACAATTTGTTTGTGATGCTAGTACTACGGAAATTGGAAGCATGCTAGCAAGATCCCGCACAAAAACTAATCGTCCCACAGCAAAATTAGACAATCACACATTTAGAATGCTTTACGACGTATTAAGTGTAAAATATTTTCGGGCGAAAGGTTGGTGCAATCAAGTTTAAAGTTTGAGTGTTTCTGGTTTGCAAATTACAGCATTGCAGTGGATTACAAATGGTGGTGCCGGGTGAACAATCTAGAATATTCATTAAAGAAATTATTCTTCACGAGAGTATTTTCGGCCCCATCCAAGATCAAAAAATGGAAATTTGTTTTGTAGTCAGTATTTACATTTTTGGAGAATTAAGTATTTCTACCTCACTCTGTAGCCGAATATGTCATGTGTGACAATGGGGCTCATTTCATTTCCACAGTGTTTCAAAATCTATTGACGAAACACAACGTGAAATAGTCGTTGGTGTCACGTTATTTTCCTCAGGCTATTGTGCCTGAACATGTCAACCATTGCATATTCTTTAGGCCTTGAGAGCATATATAATGGATTCACAAGCGAGCTTAAGATAATCTCAGATTTAGGTTGAGTGGTGCAGAGTTCTACAAAATATTAAACATAATAACCTGACCATCTGCCAACAGAATATCAGTGTGCTCATAACTAGTACTTCAGAAGCAGGTTTCGAAATTTATTTGTGGGTCACACTGTCTTTGTAAGAAAATTTATTCAGCACGACGCAACAAAAAAGTTTTGTGAAAAACTAGCATTGAAATTTGTAGAAGTGACAGTTTTGCGTAAAATAGGAAATATGGCTTATGAAATTGTGCGAGGGATATTTGGCCATGAGATTATAGATATTTGCAAGTACCTATTTTCAATATCTGAAACTTAATTATTAGAAATTTAGGGCCGGCAATAAACAGACCTCAGGGTAAGTGTTACGTCCCCACAACTATTGAACAGAAAGACATTTATAAAGAAAGCAGCAATAAACGACTTTATTTTAAAAATGCCGCCTAGTGATGAATATTTACTGTAAATAAATTTTAAGAATTGCTTAAAATTCAAGTTACTAACCTAGAATTGGTAAAAGACTATTACCAAGAACAGCAAGTTTCAAGTTTAACTACAAAACTCTGTCCATAAATTATTTAATATTTGACTTTGAAATGACAGATCCAAAACGAAAAAAATATCTGGTACATAACGTGTTCTGTTATTAAGTTAATTTAAGAAAGCCTTATTAACAGTCATTTATTTACATCAATCGAAATTATTCATCTAACCTCAATTCCTGTACACAGTACATATTATTTTGAATACTATCACGCTTACTAACATATACAAAAAATATAAATGCTTATATACTTAAACTAACAATGAAATGAATATTTTGTAGAAAACATATTCCTGTAAGCCAAACAAGACAAAGCACAATGAATTTTATAAATAAAAAAAAGCTTTCGCCTTTTCATAACTTTTTGTCGAGTCATTGTCTGAATAAACAAAAAGGCACCTACTGGTGTCATTTACCTTTGCTATTTTGTTTGTATTCACCATTTTGTTGTATAAGGTTGAATGTATTCACTTCACAGTTTTATTCAGCCAATGTAATGTTTTCCCTAATCTAAATGTATGTTTGAGATTTATTTCTATTTGGATGAGTAAGAAAAACATTTATTTATTCAATGGTGTCATTGTTTTTAGTTTACATCATCTTATGCGACATCTCTAAATGTAGGGAATACATTAAGATATCAATCTTTGTAATTTATATAAGAGACTTCTGAGCTAACAAAACATTTCAAACTCTTGAAAAAATCGTTCGATACGTTTCAGCCCTACGCCTCGGCCATTGGGCGTTAAACTTTAATCGAAAAAGCTTTTCATTGTCACTTATTAAAGGTAGTCTATTAACAGAAAATGTATGTGCTTAGAGAGGAGCGTGTTTCAACAAATATTAAAAACAAAAATTAAAATTCAAATAAACCGTAAACGTGAGTGGTAAGAGATGCAAAAAGAAAATTTTTATTTATTCCAGTTATGTTGCAGGAAATTCATGATTGAAATTAATTCGATTTCCTTTGTCGAAAATTTACATAATAAACGGTATGTAAACTATTGTTTGGTTATTATAAAATAAAATTTACTCCCAAACCAAATTACCTCCCGCTTTAGTTGTATAAACAATATTAACAATTTAAATAAAAATAACAAATACCGAACCATGGAAGAATAAGCACATTTGCACATACACATTTACCTACTGTAAAAAAAACTAAATTTCCTCGTTTGTACATCAAGCTAAAAAAGCTGTACTTTATGCAACATTTATGTTAGTATATGGTAACAGTGTAGCCACAAACAACATCAACACCAACCATAAAACAATAATTAACCAATAAATCAGAAGTTTAAATAACTGTAATTGACTTTATCAGTCTACCAGCACGTCATTTTTTTTCCTGGCTAGATTTCCCAACAATCCATGTCCTTTTCTTTGTCGCCAAATGAATCCGAAATGAACTTCAAAAAGGTAATTCGCTCCCTATATATTCCTATTCCTGCTCCGTCTTCCGTTTAAACCTGTTTGTAAACCACACTTGGACCATTCCTTAAATGACGGCCGCCTGATATGTCCCTATGACGACCGTATAACGACATAGAAGGATATGTGGAAAGTTCCGATCAAATTTTCCCCTGATTAAGATCGCCATATCATCCACATAAGATACACTGCTGATTCACTAACAAATTAAGCTGTAACCGTCTATATTTCACCATGCAACAGATTCACCTTATTGTTTGAGGTAGAATACCGTTTTCTTCTGCTGCCCTTCCAGGGCGATTTATTTTCCAGCAATTCCTTTTTTTATCTTAGTGACTAGACCGCTAAGAACCGTCACTGTGGATTTCCAGATTGATATGCAAATTGGTTCTATTGAAGTGGATTTCATTTAAGGTTATCACTTTTTTTTTTCTATTCTTCTCACTACATATTACATTAATCGAAATTAAATTACTCCTTGTAGACATAAGTAAGTGCCTGTAGAGGAGCATTTGGTTTAACAACTTTCAAGACTCAAAAACAAAAAGATCATTGGTATAAATATATTCAGTAATACTACCTCCCACAATTGGGCAATATGCCTTGGGCTGAATGTCTTAACGCCCCCTGGTACAAAAACCATATTAACTGTCCTTCAAAGCTTTGGAGGGTAGTAAATGGTGAACCTGACTGGGGAGAATTTCCGCAATACCTTCTACAATAAGGCTTTAAAAATACCGTTTCTCCAGCAGACTTTAACGGTTTTAAAGGGCCAATGACTCATCTTACTTTACTGGAAGTAAAAATTCTTCTATAAAGACTTCGGGCACTATTGAGTAGTGCGAAAACTACTACTGGAAAACGGGTCTCTAAAAGTACACCAATTGTGTTTCGCCAATTCTCAGTGAAATTCCCGTCTTCTTGCTGGAGCAGTCCTATACCAATGGTATAATCTCTAGTCAGGACTTTTTGGAGCCGCTCTGAAGAAGGCAATTCATTGATTACTTCACAGAAATTGTTCCAAGTCGGCCTTTAGGGCCTCTTTAGTTGAATATTATATTCAGTCAAGGCCAAGTTGTGCTCGCCTCATTCATTGGTATGTTCTCTTCAGCACTCAGTTCCACCAAGAAACCATGTTTGAACACTCTTCGCTTCACAGGACAGCTGTTCTCAAACGCTTATTGTATGGGTTTGTGCAGCTGATTCGAGCTGTAGTTTCAACCCTCTGGAAACTCTATGTTTCCCATATTCGAGTGCATTTCTGATCCGAGAAGTGCCTTATATAAGCCCCTGTCGGCCAAATTCGGAACTCTAATCTATTGCCTCTGCATGTTACGGGCCGCCATATCAAATTTACTGGTAATGATATTGGATAAAAAAATCTCTTCTGAAGACGTAACTTTAATCGGATTTCAGTGTGTGGATTTCTGCGAAATGACTCTCGCAAATTACTTTTGAATCTGATGTAGCTGATGTTGTCGCCATTTAACCCATGGATCAAGGTCTTTCTAATTATATTAGTATAACCTGTTCTTCTACGGTTATTGTGAATGATTTTGAGTTAACTGCATCTCCCCGGCATGATCCATCCGAATTTTGTAGACTAATCAATAATTCGATTTTTGATGGTAAATCTGTCTCCCTATCGATTTTATTTGGCATGTGATAATTTCTCTAGAATGTGATCTTCGACTTTCATGCACTCGGTCCAAGAAAAGTCGGTCCAGATCCTATATCTAATAACGCCCGAGCCACATTATAGTTTCCCGCTGAAGCCTTGACATGTACTAAGACAGCGTGGGCAATTTAACTAACCGTGTGGTGCGAGCGTTGGAGTTGTGGTTCTCTTGTACTAGATTCTGGTTTTGTATTGTTACGACACGAATAGTCTACAGTCTACCTACTCTTAGATAATTGTAGTACACTCTAGATATATTGACTTGACGACTGCAGCATGACCACTTTTCAATGGTTCATGAACAACATATTATTGTACGATTGCACAAAAAACTTTTATTCTCCTTTTCCTTTTCTTTCTCACATAAAATGCTCTCTTTTGCATAACACCGATTATTCAGGAATTCTAAAAACGTTGCTTTGAAATTGATAGTTAAGGCTTTCGTTTGTTCGCGGTTGAATAAAAATTCTAATGGGACAAGGATCTCTTGTCTTGACATCACTACCCAATGGTGTTGACATTGTGCACTGGTAGTATACAAGGCATAGAAAGAGGGTCAGACATCATCACTTTCCTAAGCATTAATCGATGTTCATGTGTGGTAGTTTAATGGTTTCCTATAATTAAATTACCCATCGCTCATTTATTGTACGCATTAGGCGAAGCGAATTATTTCTGGCGGACCGAGAAACGTCTGATGTCTTTCTTTGGCCAAATAATTTCAACAATTATTCGTAAGTATTACCGCTATATTCTTGAAACAACTTCCATAAATTTTCAAGTTTATATAAGCTAACCTCAACGTCAAGATATGTCGTATCCTCGGTAACAGTTGATACAACTTTTTGTATTAAGGTTAAAGAAGCTAGAGGTTATGCATACCCAAAGAATCAAACAAGAATTGCAAAAACACAATCAAAACAGCCAAATATTATTTTGGATTTCCACTACTTATAGCGCGCCTTACGCGCACTAATGACATATTTAAAACAGAAAATCAAGTATATAACAGGGTTTAGGCGCCAAGTCGCCGGTGTCACGTGAAATTCCCGCTGTGGTTCCACTTTTTGCAAATTTGTGGCACGTCTTGCCGAATAATGCCCATGTGCAACGATTCACTCACACCGAAAACCCCTTAAACTCGCGATCCGGGTTTTAAGGGCCATAATAACAATTCAAACACTACAAGAAGACGAAACCACTTCACTCTAGAATAACTTTGTGCGTAATTTGATTTACCAAAAAATAAATATCTTAATTTGTAACAATTAATGATATTAGTTGTACACAGTTTATTCAACACCGTGTAGTAAGAAAATATGGTAAGTATCATTATATTGATTTTACATGATTGGTTGAGATTTGGTTCGAGCTAAGTAGAGTTGAAGTCGAGTTAGGATTCAGTTAGCTTGGGTTGGGGTTAAGTTAGTTGTTCGGTAATAAGGGAATTACTTAAGGGTATATTTGGACGACGTATTGATAAGTATTGATTTGACAGTTGAATTGGTGATATTACGGCTGAAGATTGGGTTAGCGGTTAATTTGGTGATTGCGTTTAGAATTATGTTTGATTGAGATAGAGGTTGACTTGTAAATTGAGTCGGAGGTTTGGCTGAAGATTGACTTAAGAGGTTCATTTCCGGATTAATTTGTGAGTTATATTAATCAAGACCGAAGTTCTGATTAATATGAAATTTGACACGGGCGTTGCAAATGGAATTCTAAAATGACTTTTAGGTGATGTTCTGGAATAGGGCCAGTTAGAACGGAACTTACTTTATTCTCAACTGTTGTGATGAAATTCGACATATGCGTTTGAAATGAGATTCTAAAACGATTTCTAAATGAACTTCTGGAATATGGTATGGTAAAATTTACCAATTTCTCAACCGAATATGATGAAATTCGATAGGTAGACTAGTATTGGGAATCTAAAATTATTTTTAGATGAAATTCTGGAATATGGCCAGTTAGCGATATGTGCGATGAAAATGGGATTTTAAAATAATTTTTAGGCAAAGTTCGGGAAGTAGGATGGAACTTCGCTATTCCTCAACCGATTATAATGAAATTCAAGTTTGTGAATAAGTATTTAAAATAATATTGCTAATTTCGAAACTCTGCACTACTGTTAGTAATTTCAATATTGCGGCACGTCTCCGCTACATACTTTTTTTTTTTAAACAAGGACAAAATTACCGCTCTGACAGCAAATAATTAGGAAACATAATCCAACGTTTAAAGCGTAGATCGGCAAGAAAAGTTTCTAATGGAACTTGAATATTATTCAGGAAATAATTTTGCCTGTTTAGCAATTGAAATAATATGTTTACACTGTCTTAAAAAACCTCAAAAGCTGAATGGTTTAAAGAAAACGAAACAGACAACATTATAAAACCCATATTGACATATTTTTCATGACCGCGTCTAAAAATAATTGTTGGGTCACATTTCCTTCTATTCGATGGAAATGAAATCGGTTAATCGGTTAAATAGTTTGATTAATTATATTACAAACATTCATTCAAAAATCATTTTAGAATCCCATTTCTAACGCAAATGTCAAATTTCATCATAATCGGTTAAGGAATAGCTATGTTTCATCCTACTTAGGCATATTCCAGAACTTTATCCAAAAATTATTTTAGAATCCCATTTCCATCGCCGATGTCAAATTTCACTAAAATCCGTTGAAAAACAGCCAAGTTCTGTCCTGATTTGCCATACTACGGAACTTCATCTAAAAATCAATTTAGAATCGGATTTCCAATGCACATGTCAAATTTCATCATAATTGGCTATTCATATGATTTGCTAAGGGTTCAATTTGAAATGTAAAACATTCAATTTGAAGTGTAAATATCAATTTGTCATGATGGTATACTGGTTTAAGGGTATAGGTTGGATGGTATGGTGTTATTATGGCCTAACAGTTTGATGGTGTGATGGTACGATGGTACTTGTTACGACGGTAGGTGAAATGATGGTATGATGGTATGGAGGTATGATTACATGATGATGTAATAGTATGATGGTATGAAACTGTGGTGGATTGATGGTAAGATCACGATGTGATTAATGGTGGATGGTTCGACGTTACTATAGTACGATGGTATTATTGAATGCAATAATGGTATAATGGACTGACTTTTAAGGTTATAATGCTATTATGGTTTGATGGTGAGTAGGGTTTGAGTTGAAATTTAACTGGATTTGTGAATGAAGGTTGATTAGGGATTCATTCTAGTTCGATTTAGGGTTAAGTGGGAGGTTGGATTGAGTTGAGTTTATATACGTGCATGTAGCATTGGGTTTAACAGTAAGTGCTAAGTTGAGCAGAGGATTGGGATTTGGCGGTAAAAATATTTTGGGTTTAATTATATTAATAACAGTTTATGAAACATGAGTCTAGGGAACAGTCGGCACAGTGAATAGAACTGAACCATCAGCTGGTAAGGCTATGGCCATCATTTTTTAGGGCATATAGTACTATATATGGAATATTTCTCACCTTCTCTCTTAAAAAAGGATAAACAATTACTGACCAGTATTATATGGAGTTGGGTTGGAAATTCAGTGTGGAGTTGAGTAGTGGGTTGAAATTTGGTTTGAGCTAAGTTGAGTTGAAGTTGAGGTAGGGTTAAGGGAGTTGTTCGGTTGTTGGGAAATTATTTAAGAGTTATATGGGGTTAGGATAAGGGCTAATTTATAGGTTGGGTTGACGGTTAGTTTGTGGCTAATTTACTGATTGCATTTAGGCTTGCGTTACATGTAATTAATTTTGGAGTTGAGCTAATTTTCAGGACGGAAGTTTAAGTATTTCATATTTATCTAAATAATTTATTTAACCAATGTGATTTAATAATAAAACAAAGTATTTAGTTACAAATTTTTTTTTATTTTAATAAAATAATTTCAATAAACATTATCAATAATCCTTTGAAGAATTTGACCGACTTCTTCAAGTTAAAGGTTATTTCCATTATGTCTGTGTTCATTTCCTGTATTAGCTGTAACCACTTCTTGCTCGGAAGTATCATGTTGGTCAAATAAAGAATAAGGGAAAACTGCGGCAGAATTTCTGAACTGCGGCAAAGTTTCCTTGGGCCTAGTATAAGCCGAAATATTTTTTTATTTATATCAATTGCCCCTTCAATCAGCAGTAAAACACTTTTTGCTTTGCAGTGGATTCTTTTCTGCTTACCGTAATTAGTGAAAGCATCAGAGAAGAGTACTTGTTTTCGAACATAGCATAGAGTTAGGTTGCTCTCCAAACATCACATCCACGAACCGATTCGGGGTAAAATTCATTTATGTATGGTATAAAATGCCGGTCATTCACTACGATTTGAGAATTTATTCTGTTCCCTTACAATTCACGTACACCATTTCAGTGATATTATTTAATCCAGTTAAAGCGATTTAGGTTGTCTACAAATTTAATTCAAGCAAACAATTTATATCAAAAGGAATATATTTTTCCTTTGGATTATCCGCTGGAGTCCCTGTTGCTCCTTGTTCTTATGTACTTTGGAAAGCTTTCAATTCCTTTTTTAATGTTATAGCTAAAGGGTGCGGGAATCGCATATAGCTGCTTCCCGTGCCAGTATTCAAAAGCAATGTGTAAGTTGCTTGATTCCTTAATCAGCAAACTTATAAAATTATTTTTGAAAACCGCCCATTTTCGAAAGAAGTTTTTTAATAAATTTCGTATAAGTTCAGTATTTTTCCATTTTTTTCTAATTTCTGTTTGAGGTGTCTTATATCTCCTACTAAATGCAGAATAAATTCTTAATTAATTCTTTTACAGAATAGTCTTAATTTATTCTCATAAACGAGAGTATAAAACGATTTAGTAACCAAATATTTGCAGAAAGCTTTAATTACAATTTACCCAGAGGGCTCTTGTTAATGTATAGATATGCTGAAATTCAAACATTTATAAAAATTTCTCTCAGATCGCAATTAAAAATTTGTATTTACTAGACTTATTCTCAGTATTTCATTTTGTGAGGTTTTTGATTTGTTTTATCGTTATTTTTTTTGTACAGAGTATGCTGGTAATTGCAAACTTTCCACTTATACGTGAAAATAAAATATTATTCAGGATATAGGTAACAATACAAAGCGAAGTTTTAGTTTTAGTTTTAATTTTCCTTTACACTTTTATAGAGAAAATCTGATATTTTTTATAATTAACTGGACCAACTACGAATAACAAATAAAAAACTCCTTTGTTTGAAATAATTCATGCAGTAAACTGATACAAAATGTTTAACAATTTAACTGTGTGTACAAACTAAATAGTTTTAATTACAAAAAAACTACAATAACCACATAATTGCATAACATTTTAGTGGTTGTTGGTACATTCATCTGTTTTACAATGTCACAAATAAGTTTGTGAATACATTTAGTGTTTGAAGTTAGTTATTATGAGTTTTAATATGATGGCAAATTTTTAAATTGTTTTTTTTTTTACGAATGTGTAGTTTCCGACAAATAACAAAAACTGTATATGTATTGGTAAATTTTTTTTACAGTAGACAAAAAAATAGTTATTTCACTAAAATAATATGGTAAATCGAAATGTGTGATTAAAATATGTAAGGTTTTAATATACTGCAAAGAAGCCTCGCTATGCTAATAAAACAAATGGTAAGTAAATAAATTGACTCAAAAATTTAATAATAATCGGTAAAACCAACGGAATTGGTAGAAAAAATTTGTTTTACAAATCATAGTTGTAAACTGTATCGATGATTGGCCAGCTCACAGATATTTCGCAAGGATAAGGTATACCTAATTAGTTAGGTAAAGGCATGCTCTACAAAATAAAATCAGCCCCATTTCCATACGATGGGGTTAGACCTTTTGTTATTGACTTGGCTTAAGTAACAAGTCAATAACAAAAGGTCTAGCCCCATCGTATGGAAATGGGGCTAATTTTATTTTGTAGAGCATGCCTTTACCTAACTAATCAGGTATGCCTTGTCCTTGCGAAATCTCTGTGAGCTGGCCAATCCCCATTAAAGTGAACCCCTAATTTTGATTAATTTCATAAAAATTGCTTAAGTACCAAGTGAATAATAAAAGGTCTAACCCCATCGTATGGAAATTGAGCTTATAATGTTTTATAGAGCATGCCTTTACCTAACTAATCAGGTATGCCTTGTCCTTGCGAAATCTCTGTGAGCTGGCCAATTCGCGTTAAAGTGAACCCCTAATTTTGATTAATTTCATAAAAATCGCTTAAGTACCAAGTCAATAACAAAAGGTCTAACCCCATCGTATGGAAAGGGGGCTAAATTTATTTTGTAGAGCATGGCTTTACCTAACTAATCAGGTATGCCATGTTCTTGCGAAATCTCTGTGAGCTGGCCAATCCGCGTTAAAGTAAAACCCTAATTTTGATTAATTTCATAAAAATCGTTTAAGTACCAAGTCAATAACAGAAAGGTCTAACCCCATCGTATGGAAATGGGGCTAATTTTATTTTGTAGAGCATGCCTTTACCTAACAAATCAGGTATGCCTTGTCCTTGCGAAGTCTCTGTGAGCTGGCCAATCCGCGTTAAAGTGAACCCTTATTTTTAATTAATTTCATAAAAATCGCTTAAGTACCAAGTCAATAACAAAAGGGCTAGTCCCATCGTATGGAAATGGGGCTAATTTTATTTTGTAGAGCATGCCTTTACCAAACTAATCAGGTATGCCTTGTCCTTGCGAAATCTCTGTGAGCTGGCCAATTCGCGTTAAAGTGAACCCCTAATTTTGAATTATTTCATAAAAATCGCTTAAGTACCAAGTCAATAACAAAAGGTCTAACCCCATCGTATGGAAAGGGGGCTAAATTTATTTTGTATAGCATGCCTTTACCTAACTAATCAGGTATGCCTTGTCCTTGCGAAATCTCTGTGAGCTGGCCAATCCGCGTTAAAGTGAACCCCTAATTTTGATTAATTTCATAAAAATCGCTTAAGTACCAAGTCAATAACAAAAGGTCTAACCCCATCGTATGAAAATGGGGCTAATTTTATTTTGTAGAGCATGCCTTTACCTAACTAATCATGTATGCCTGGTCCATGAGAAAACTGTGTTTTATATAAATTGATCATTAAGTTTTTTTAATTATAAATTCATTTTTGAAATTTTTTTTTAGTCCATTCTGGTACTCAAAGATAATCTTATCATTACATTTATTAAAATACATTTTTAAGTACCATTGAAATCTAAAATTGCTTTTGTCGACTGTTTTACCGATACATATACATTTTTTTGTTATTTCGACAAATTTTGTGTACATATTAGTTTTGCAATTTGTCGGAATTTGTCAGAAACTTCACATTCGTTTTTTTTTTTAAATTCTTGTTACGTTTCGAACGATTTTCCAATACTAGGTGATTACATTCCTAACTCTCTCTCCTTTTTTATTTTTGTTTTGTTTACAATTCTCAGATCGATAAATCTCACGGGTAAAATCAAAAAATTCACGTTTAAAGCCTTGTTTACCAAAGTGGTTTTATACTTTTAAACTATAAGTTAGTAATATCTTAAATCATTTCTTAATACCAATTATTTACAATTTAACACGTGCATGTATATAATTTTGTAAAATATTTAAATACAAAACCACAAAAGTTCATTTTATTACCTTGCATGCATTTATCATCATAAATTCTTAGAAACACCATACCATATAAAAATACGTATTATTATGTTAACAAATTACTTTTCTAAAAACTAAAGAGCAATAAAATTTTCCATAAATTACTTATTAATTTGAATAGTAAGTAACTGGCTAGTATATAACAGGTAATAAATTATATTTTGTACTATGTGTATCATGTTTGTACAAAAAAAAAAATGGAATGATACAAGTTTCCTCATGCAAGTTTAATAATTATAGAACAGAATAACTTTTTGGTTTAAATGTTTGAAAGTTATTTCAAAATAGCAGAGACTGCAAATCAACTTTAATTATTTTAAATTATTAAATTATGTGTTATAAAAATATAGTTTTATTATTATTATCGCTTTTATTATAAATAATAAATGTGTAAAAGCCGATAATATTTATTATAGATTACGATAAATAAACCGGAAAATGTTTTTTTTTTCAACAACAACCAAAAAATTGTGTAAATTACATTTTAAAAATAATCTGGAAAGGAAATGGTATAAATATTAATTGGGTTAAATGTTAAATATTGCTAAAAATAAAAACATAAAGTGTATTCACTGTTATGAGGTTTATGTATTTAAACATAGACTAATACAAATTAAAGTATAAACAGGAAGACCCATTAATGGTTTATTAGCTCCAATATAAGGTAAAGGGATGTTACATAGTTTCTTGTCAATACGTATTTAACTGAGTATGTTCCACAAAATCTGAAATTGGAGTTAGTTAGAGATAAGTTCATGTAAGCAAGAAGATTTTAAAATCATCTTGATTTTGGAGTTGGGTTTAGCGTAAGCTTGGGGTTGATTTAAGGGCTGGGTTGGAGGTTTTGTTAAGGTTGAGTTGAAGTTGAAATTGAGTTGAGTAGGAGTCAGCAGTTAAGTTGGCAATTTATTTTGAGTTATGATGACCGTTTAATTGGAAGGTAGTTGAGATTTTTCAGATAAGTTCTTGTACGAATCTGGTTTTCCAAGTCTGGTGAATTTGAGGATTGTGCTAGACATTAAGTTTGGGGCTAAGTTAAGTATTAAATTGTGGGTCAAGTTAATCAGTCATCATACATCCAGTTTTCAGACTGTATTGGTTTAGGTAGAGTGTTGAATTGTTAATTCAATTGGGCGATCGGTTGGGTTATTGCGTTGCAATTAAGTTAAAGGCTAAGCTGGAGATTGAGTTAAGAGGCCAAGTTAATGATTAGGTTGAAAGTTAAGGTTATTTTCAAGATCGAAATTCTGGTTACATCTTGTGGTTTTGGTCATTTATATTTCTTGATTTTGCGTTTCTATCGGTGAATTGTTACCCCCGCTAATTTTAAATTATGATGGAAATTATTGTGAGCGGTTTACGATCAGTAGTGACCTGTATGTTCCGAGACATCTTTGAAAAATGATATATGTATAAGATATTGCTCATCTCCACTTTTGGATCAACGCTTCATTTTTAAGCAATGTTAAAATTTTATAAATTTTAGTCGCTAGTCCTTAACAATTTAGTATTTAAATTGGTCGGTTCCTTTAACGTACTTTAACATCCACCCTCTCTTGCGCTCCCTTTACGGTATCTTGTGATTCAAAGAATCGGCTTTGATTTTGATTAATTAACCTTGGGATACCCTTTGTCTCAAGGAACTTGATCCCACTTTTGCAATCTGTTAAGGCATATTTTTAGGAATCACCAAATTCAATTCTGCAAACATTGCTTCGTTACACAATAATCCCGACAAAGTAACTTAGGGATTCAGTGCCTTTGTTTAGTGAAGAGAAACCGTTAGATCAACTAATACTTTCAACCCAAATCAATTGGTTTTGACTACTATCGTGAAAACGATTCCAAATGTTTCATAATAGACATACTACCTTGATCAACAAGTTCTCGGAATAACCACCGTGTGGCGCTCCTATTGTTCTGATTTGAGTTCTGTTTTTTTGTTAAGTTGGTACATCTGTTGTTGATATTCCCTCTAAATCTTAGCGTCATAGCTTGACATTTGCAAAAGTTACGTAGTCAAGAGTACATTTACCATGTGTCTGTTGGCGATTTTTCCATTATTTCCGCTCGGCTGCTGAAACGCGTTCCCCGTAATGTTTTTTTTAACTCGATTGAACAGAAAGAAGTCACAGGAAGCCAAATCAGTTGAATTCGGTGGCTGTTAGATGGTATTTGTTGCATTTTTCGTCAAAAAATCTACGAGTTTTCTTCCCACAATTGTGATCTCTTTCGGCGAATTGCTTCACGCAAACGTCTCATAACGCCCAAATAATACTCTTTGTTTACGGTCTGGCCTTCTGCCAAACATTCATGATGCACTACACCGTTGTAATCCATGAAAACCGTGAGCATTGCCTTCTTTTTGACTGAAAACAACGTGTTTTTTTTGGTGAACGCCATTCACTTGCCTGATGTCTGGATTGCGTGTCATACTCATAAACCCACGTCTCGTCTCCAGTAACGATCCTTTTGATGAATGTGGGATCGGATTCAGCCTCGCAAATCATGTCTAAAATTGTAAATAATTTCGAAAATTGTAAATAATCGCCAACACACACAGAGATAGATGTACTCTTGACTACGTAACTTTTGCAAATGTCAAGCTATGACGCTAAGGTTTAGAGGGAATATCAACAACAGATGTACCAACTTAACAAAAAAACAGAACTCAAATCGGAACGATGGGAGCGCCACACGGTGGTTATTCCAAAAACTTGTTGATCAAGGTAGTATGTTAAGTTTTGATATTAAAAAAAATAATAATTTTACTACTAACTTTAAGCAAAACAATATGTGGTAATACTTTGCTCATACAAATTTATTTAGTATCGCATCTCCCAAATCAATAAACCAATAAATGCATAGTAATTTAATTGTATGAAATGAAGTAACAAAATATCCTATATGATGTAACCTAATCGATTTTGTTGTTTAAATAAAAATTAAAATTAAATTGCATGCACCAATATCATAAAATTCCCAGCACAATACAAATCTAATTTAACAGTTGACTGATTTTTGTTCAACTATTTTGTATTAATATTTGCTCTTCTCATTTATTGATAGGTAAGTACCATTATAATGAATTTTAAATTGCTTTTGCTTTCATATCAGCTTAACTTTTGCTCGTTTCACTTCATTTAATGTTATAATAGGTTTACAATATAAGTACGTTTTAGGTAATAGGTTTCATTTGTTTCCATGAACGTTACTTAAAGTTTAGAGATCATAAACTGATAACAAAACTAAGTTTTCTGTACTCAACGAAGTCTAATGTATTGTCAAATTGTTCGAGAGGAAATTGTCACTAACTGTTGTCATGATCGTTTTTTTGCCCATATAGCTGGAAAATTTAAACACAAATGGAAATCACTTTTTTCATAATCTTTAGTTCTGTAGACATAAATATCACTACCATAAACTTGTATTTTGGTTTATTCCACACAAAGTTTTATTCGACAAAACCTAATCTTAAAAATTGCTAAGAATTGCAATTGTTAGAAATTGAATCTCGATAAATACAATTTGTTGTTTGTTCGATTTCCATTAAAAATTATTTGCGCTAAAATAATAATAAGAAAGCAAATTGTGGCATCATTTTGGTATGTTTAGCAAAAATTTTCATTTATTTCATAGTGAAACGGTTGTATTCAATAAATCTTTTCGTCTATTCAATCATTTTTGTCCTTTGTCTTCTGTTAGAAACGATGTTAAAAAAAAAATAATTCTTCTATAAATAATACTTTTTCTATGTTCCGATTTATCCGTACTACTATTTTTCTACTTCTACATCAAACATACAACATATGAGGTATCAAATTACACTCACACCCACCCCGTAATAATAACAGCCATCAAACATCGGCATATTTAAAGTGAAATAATAGTAATGATCCAAATAACAGAATCCCAAAGACCAACAAAAAACTCTAACAATATAAACTTATCTAAAAAATAGTCCCCAAACACGATCGATACGAACCAGTTGTATATTTAAATATACATCCACAACCACATCCACAACCACATCCACAACCACATCCACATCCACATCCACAACCACACCCACATCACATCCACATCCGCCTCCCCACATCCACATCCACATCCACATCCACATCCACATCCACATCCACATCCACATCCACATCCACATCCACATCCACATCCACATCCACATCCACATCCACATCCACATCCACATCCACATCCACATCCACATCCACATCCACATCCACATCCACATCCACATCCACATCCACATCCACATCCACATCCACATCCACATCCACATCCACATCCACATCCACATCCACATCCACATCCACATCCACATCCACATCCACATCCACATCCACATCCACATCCACATCCACCCACATCCACATCCACATCCACATCCACATCCACATCCACATCCACATCCACATCCACATCCACATCCACATCCACATCCACATCCACATCCACATCCACATCCACATCCACATCCACATCCACATCCACATCCACATCCACATCCACATCCACATCCACATCCACATCCACATCCACATCCACATCCACATCCACATCCACATCCACATCCACCAACCACATCCACATCCACATCCACATCCACATCCACATCCACATCCACATCCACATCCACATCCACATCCACATCCACATCCACATCCACATCCACATCCACATCCACATCCACATCCACATCCCACCATCCACATCCACATCCCCATCCACATCCACATCCACATCCACATCCACATCCACATCCACATCCACATCACATCCACATCCACATCCACATCCACATCCACATCCACATCCACATCCACATCCACATCCACATCCACATCCACATCCACATCCACATCCACACCATCACCATCCACATCCACATCCACCACATCCACATCCACATCCCACCATCCACATCCACATCCACATCCACATCCACACCACATCCACATCCACATCCACATCCACATCCACATCCACATCCACATCCACATCCACATCCACATCCACATCCACATCCACATCCACATCCACATCCACATCCACATCCACACCCCACATCCACATCACATCCACATCCACATCCACATCCACATCCACATCCACATCCACATCCACATCCACATCCACCCATCCACATCCACATCCACATCCACATCCACATCCACATCCACATCCACACCACATCCACATCACATCCACATCCACATCCACATCCACATCCACATCCACATCCACATCCACATCCACATCCACATCCACATCCACATCCACATCCACATCCACATCCACATCCACATCCACATCCACATCCACCACATCCACATCCACATCCACATCCACATCCACATCCACATCCACATCCACCACATCCACATCCACATCCACATCCACATCCACATCCACATCCACATCCACATCCACATCCACATCCACATCCACATCCACATCCACATCCACATCCACATCCACATCCACATCCACATCCACATCCACATCCACATCCACATCCACATCCACATCCACATCCACATCCACATCCACATCCACATCCACATCCACATCCACATCCACTCCACATCCACATCCACATCCACATCCACATCCACATCCACATCCACATCCACATCCACATCCACATCCACATCCACATCCACATCCACATCCACATCATCCACATTCCACATCCACATCCACATCCACAATCCACATCCACATCCACATCCACATCCACATCCACATCCACATCCACATCCACATCCACATCCACATCCACATCCACATCCACATCCACAATCCACATCCACATCCACATCCACATCCACATCCACATCCACATCCACATCCACATCCACATCCACATCCACATCCACATCCACATCCACATCCACATCCACATCCACATCCACATCCACATCCACATCCACATCCACATCCACATCCACATCCACATCCACATCCACATCCACATCCACATCCACATCCACATCCACATCCACATCCACATCCACATCCACATCCACATCCACATCCACATCCACATCCACATCCACATCCACATCCACATCCACATCCACATCCACATCCACATCCACATCCACATCCACATCCACATCCACATCCACATCCACATCCACATCCACATCCACATCCACATCCACATCCACATCCACATCCACATCCACATCCACATCCACATCCACATCCACATCCACATCCACATCCACATCCACATCCACATCCACATCCACATCCACATCCACATCCACATCCACATCCACATCCACATCACACATCCACATCCACATCCACATCCACATCCACATCCACATCCACATCCACATCCACATCCACATCCACATCCACATCCACATCCACATCCACATCCACATCCACATCCACATCCACATCCACATCCACATCCACATCCACATCCACATCCACATCCACATCCTCATCCACATCCACATCCACATCCACATCCACATCCACATCCACATCCACATCCACATCCACATCCACATCCACATCCACATCCACATCCACATCCACATCCACATTCCTCATCCACCATCCACATCCACATCACATCCACATCCACATCCACATTCCACATCCACATCCACTCCACATCCACATCCTCATCCACATCCACATCCACATTCCACATCCACATCCACATCCACATCCAACTCCACATCCACATCCACATCCACATCCACAGCCACATCCAATCCACATCCACATCCACATCTCATCCACATCCACATCCACATCC